>BSAI01000015.1:9216364-9265460 GCA_036245035.1 Adrianichthys oophorus
CAGGAATGAGCAGCCCTGGAGTAGAGGATGCAGAAGGCAGGGTTAGATGGAGGAAGCTGAAGGGCTAAGCAGAAAAGATTAGCTTTGAATAAAAATGCTTTTGTTACTTTACATAGTTTTTCTGTTGACAAACAGTATCTTATCTTTTGTGTGTGTTTCTGACTGGACTTGAAGAACAACCAGCATTTATTAAAATGAGTATTTTTACCCCAGGTCCCCTAAACCCACACAGGTCTGCATGTTTGCAGTTTGCTCTGCTCAAACTTCAGTTCATCGCCAACCTTTGTGGAGACTTTACAATGGCAATCATCAAATGCAGAAATGTTTGAGCAGGGTGGAAAAGAACTGGAAACTGATTCAATCAAATTCATCACATTTAAACTAAAATTAGCAATTAACATTTTAGAACATTTTTCTTCCGACTTCAAGTGTTAATGACTATTTTTGTATTTTCACAGATGAGACATCACTTCAGAATCTTAAAAAAAACATGGTTGAAATAATTCTTGAAATGTACTCCAAACATTTTTAGTAAAATTTTTTTTTTTTTTTTAATAAAAATGTTGCTTTTCATTTTACACATGATACATTAAACATCTTGCTTGGTGAGGTTAGGCAAATTATTACTTACTGCATCAATACAATTTAAATGTGTTTAATGTCATGAATAGAACAGTTTGCTTCACACTTAAATGTTAGAAAAACAAGGCTCTATTGGTGTAAAGAAGAGTTAGAGTAATTTTTGTCAAAGGAATGATCACAGTAACACGAGAAATGACAACCTGCCAACTGTAGCTAATAAAAGGGACAATGTTTTTACAGATATTCTCCTGCTGACCAACTAACTCATCTACACTTGAAACATTACAGCCAGGTGTTTTTTTCTCCTGTAATGCTGTGGCCTCTAAAACGTGACTGTCTGTGTGTAGATCCAGCTGGTGCAGCCAAGTCAGATACAGCTCCAAGGCGGGCAGACTCTTCAGCTCCAGGGTCAGCAGGGCCAACAGCAAATCATCATTCAGCAACCCCAGACGGCCATCACAGCCGGACAGAACCAGGTATTATTTCCTGAGGAATCTCATCTCTTCGTCTTCACTTACTCAACAGTTTAACTGCCTGATTAACCAAATGGTGAAGGACATGTTTTTGATTGTGTGGAGTAATCATCCAAGCAATAAGCAATAAAAAAACATTATTGTGGTTTTTTTTTTTTTTTTTTGGTTGTTAAAGAGTTAATACCTGATTTGCTTATCTAGTGGTCCAAATCTGACTTGTACTTCAGTGCATTTGTAAAAGTGAGAGATTAGCAGAGTCAAAGTTGAGGCGCTCCATGTCCACCACATGTGCTGCAGTGGAAGCAGGGAGACCTTATTAACAAAGAAATATATTGGTCATTTTGGGGGGGAAATGTATTATTTGTAATATTTGTTTTCCCTTGAACTCTCCTCTGATCCAGGGGCAGCAGATCAGTGTGCAAGGTCAACAGGTGGCACAGACAGCTGATGGACAGACCATCGTGTACCAGCCCGTCAACACAGATGGATCTGTACTGCAGCAGGGTAAACAGAACCTCCACTCCACCTCTTTGTTCTGAAGGTTTTATAAACTGCATTTCTCACATGAGATGATGACTCTTTATTACACAGGAATGATAACAATTCCAGCTGCCAGCCTGGCAGGAGCTCAGATTGTACAGGCGGGGGGTGCCAACACGAACACTACTAACAGTGGCCAAGGCACTGTGACCGTCACCCTGCCCGTCTCCGGCAACATGGTCAATGCAGGTGGAATGGTCATGGTAAGACCCAGTGCAGAGGTACCCAGCATCCTATTACAGCCCCCTCCCTTTTTTAAGACTAACACAAGGGTTTGAGGTGGGTCATTGGATCTTTTAGATTCTGATTGTTCTGTTTGTACTTTTGACAACACAATCTTAACCAACTAAAGACACTCAGTCAACTCAAAATAAATTCACTAAAGACATTTATTTACATTTACCCAGCTCTGTATTCTGTCAAACACAATAGCTGTTTGTGTTAGTTATTATGTACTGTGAATTCTTAAAGGTCCAAACACTGTATGCTTTATTTGTGTTTTTTTTTCTATAGATGGTTCCTGGAAGTGGAGGAGTTCCCACAATGCAGCGGATCCCCCTGCCAGGCGCTGAGATGCTGGAGGAGGAGCCTCTGTATGTCAACGCTAAACAGTACCATCGCATTCTAAAGCGAAGACAGGCCCGAGCAAAACTAGAGGCTGAGGGCAAGATCCCCAAAGAGAGGAGGGTTCGTGAGACTTCTAACCATTATTTTCTATTATTGAACTACACACATCAAGAAGTGAAGCTGACATGCTTTAGAAGGAACCTGGGGCGTAAAAGAGGCTCTATGTGGTGACCTAATCCATGTGAACCTAGAACGTCAATCACAAAGCTTAGCATGCAGTGTTCTCGTGCTATTTCACTGTTCATCTTTTACAGTCTTGCCGTTTCACAGATTTTTTTTTTTTCGTTTCAATTTTGCATGCTTTTTTCTTTAACAGTGCAGTGTTCTGAGTCCTGATTTGCTGTTGACTTTGTGAATACTCTCCTTTGTGCTGTATTTCCTGTATAGAATGCGTTTATTTTGCCACATTTACATAAATCCTCAGATCTTTATTTTCTTTCTGTAATGTTGGACTTGTATGTTTTGCAAGGGTTTGAACTTTTGAAAGGTACTTGTGCCGGTTTCCCCTTTCGTGGGTGATTTTGTTTTTTTTTGTTTTTTTGTTTTGTTTTGCATAACCCCCACAATAAATGAGGAGCCATTGTATTTAAAGAAAGAAATGAAAAAATCTTCAGCTAACTTGCTAGTGGGTCATGGTTTCTTCATTTCATTATTAAAATTAACATTTTGTTTGTAGAAATACCTACACGAGTCTCGCCATCGTCACGCTATGCAACGCAAGCGAGGAGATGGAGGGCGTTTCTTCTCCCCTAAGGACAAAGATGACGCATTGGGCTTGTCGCAGGTAAGAAACTGTGCTAGGAAATGAAATTATGTTTTATCAAAGCTCAATTAACCCTTTAAAACAAGAGATGATGTTGGTGACACCTAACGAACACATGCTCTTTGACATTCTGTGTTAAAAATGCCATTTTCATTGGAGTGGGTCTTTAAAAGAACTCTTGAGATAAAGTTATGGTGTTAAATGGTTTTATTACCTGTTAGAATAGCTTAGATTTTCCAACTGACCTCTTTTTATTTCTTTTTTTGGCGTGTTGCTGCTGGAGCAGGATCTTTCCCAGCCATCACCAGACGAGACAGTAGCTCAGATGATCCGAGTGTCATAGAACCGTCACCGTCGTCAATCCTTCAGCTGAATTCTACCTTGCCAGAGATTCTCCATCCCAGTTGAAATCTAGCACACTTCCTTGTGGTTTCCTCGTATGTCTCATCTTTTTGACTGGTCTTCCAGGGATCTGACTGTGCAATTGCTCACCCAGTGGACTTTTCTGGTTTTGACATCGAAGCGGATGGACACTGTCATGCTCAGCTTTCACTGCCGAGCATCTAAGACCAGCTTTTTATTTACCTAAGGATTTGTTTGGACAATAATGGAACGCAGATTTGTTGCTAAACATTTGTGCAGATAAAATTACAGCCATGAAGTCATTCTCTGTCACACTTTGGTCTGATGGTAGAAAATGTATGTTATTTCCTGCTGAAAACGTCCCCTCCTTTTTTTCTGCATTTGCAATTGACAGCAGTTTTCTTATTGTTGAAAACATTCATTTTCTAAACTGCTGTTCTGTATCATTCATGTGATGCCTCTTTATATGGTAAATATTTCAGCTCACATTTCGTGCGGTTGCATCCCTTCATCTTCTGTGTTGAAACTGATGTTTGGTAGTAAGATGTAGATAAAGACAATATGTTTGTTTTTCTTCACCACTGTGAAACCCCAGTTCTGTGCATGCTTTTTATGCAGTTAAGTTTTTCTTTTTTTTTTAAAGAAAAAATACAATTTTCTACCCTTGAATTAGTTGGACTTTGCTCTTTTTTTCATCTGTTGGTTCATTTTTTGATCTTTTCATTGTAGATAGTTTTTTTTCAATTGCCATCAGATGCAGTCGTGCAATTTTATTTTTTATAATGAATAAGGGGTGGACATGAATCCTAATAATAAATTTTGTATTAAGTTATTAAAGGCTGTATGTGATTATTTTATAACTTATTTTACTCATTTAATTTCTTATTTAATTACTAAATAGAAGACAACTACTGCAGACAACTAAGTTACTCTTTTCTTTCTAAAACCCCTCTCCAATCATGTCTTGATCTATTGTAAAAGTGTTCCCAGTAGTCTTTTAATTATGACAAAGCTGTTTTTAGCCTAAACCAAAAAACTGTCGTTTTGTAGGACAAAGTTTCAGCAGAGCAGCAGCAGCTCATCAGAAATTTGCCTCTGAGTTGTGGGTGGTACTGTTGGCGTAAGCATTGACTATATATAAGAACTGGACTGAGTGACCTGCTGACCAATCAGATGCCTCAGTAAAAGCACTTGGTTCCTGCTGGCCCCCACCTCGGGCGTTTGATTGATAGATTCTCCCAAGCCGCTTTCAGTGACAGGTGTGTGGACTTTCAACTAGCATATCCATGATTGGCAAAAGTAGTTGCCCTAGAAATGTGAGTCAAACTTGGACCAATCACTGTCATCCGGTTCCAATATGGCGACATCTGTATCATTTTGGCTTCATTTAGCTGGAGCTGGAGGTAAGCCGTTTTCTATGGGTGACATCACACTCGCTCAGTCCAGTTCTCTCTTATACAGTCAGTTACCCTACCTAGCATTACTGGTGCAACAAAAATGGTGAGCAATATCGGAGGTATCCAGTCGTACAGTTTTGAGCCAGATACCAGCTCAGACGAGGTAAACGAAGACCGACATGGATCTATTTGACTGCAAGTGGATGCATCAGAATAAAGTGGAGCAAGGAGCTTGTGGTTTACTGTTGTAGGTCCTACATCACAACTACAAGCTTTTTTCAACTCCATTTTTTGTCTACTCCCGATTCATAACGATTTGAATAATGAACTACTCAGAAAGGAAATTTAAAAAAATTCTTAAGGAGAAAAATGCTACACAAACGTTAAAAGCACACAAAAACATGATTTTCAGTAAGCTAACCTCTGACTCAGACTTCAGACATGCTTTGGCTTGTCCTGCGGCTGACTATCACATTACTGTCAAGTATTTTTTAATACAATGGTAAATTTAAAACTTATTTTGAGCATTTCACCAATTACCAGTTCGTTTTAAGAGCTTTTAGTTCATTAAAGCGATTTTTAACTGTAATTTATTACAGACTCCACTCGGTCGACTAGATCAGACCAGTTTCGTGTTCAGTCCTTAAACAGGACGTCTCAGGTGCTGCCATGGAACAATCCTTCAATTCACATGCTCTGCCAATCAGAAGCCACGGATTCGCCTCGCGAGTGGCGTCGTCATCCAATCACAGCGAAGAGGGCGGGACTTGTTCTCAGCCTCCTTGGAACCTTCACCCAGGGCAACGTGCAGCGGCCATCTACGCCTGCGCAAACTTCTAAGCGAGTCAGGCTCCAGGAAACCTTCGAATACTTTGATTGCAGTACTCACGTTACCTCGCTGTTGTGTTCTCCCGCTGACTGGAAGATCACCGCCTCCGCAGCGCTCGCTCGCCCGCTCATATGACATCTTCAACAAACTACCCCTCCCATCGGGGATGTAACTCTGTTCCTGACAGCTGAGCCGCAGAACAGTTTGTGGCGCTCTGTAAAGTAGACACACGAAACAAAAGTATTTTATTTTGAACGGTGCTTTCTAGTTCGTCCTGGAAGAGTCGTCTTTAAGTGTTTCGTCGTCATTTTTCGTCCCGTGTCCTCTCCAGCAGCAGCAGCAGCAGCATCTCCTTCACTGGATGCGATGACAGACTCGGTCGTAGACGCCAAAGCGGAGGTTAAACAAGCCACCAAATATGTCAAGGAGACGGAGAACGTCGCGGAGAAATACTCCGCGCTGACCGTCAGCAAGAACAGCAGCGACGTGAACATGAACGTGGGGGAGATGCCGTCCGCAGCGTTCACCGCAGTGCCCACTCTGAAATCCGTCAAGAAGGTGAGAGCCTCCGCGCACGCAAGCGCTCACCGGCACCGGGCAGAACGCAGGCCGGGGCACGTGAGGAGCGCACGTTCACGTTGGTGCGCAGCATCCTTCAGCAGGGAAGAACCACTGAGGGGGGGGTGGGCTGTCGGGGACGTGGAGGATTTATTTAGCTGGACAATTTATGTGTTTAAAAAAAATGAAAATAACTAAAAATGTATTTTTAGCCATTTCTCACAGACTCTCACATGGGGGATATTTTTTTTTATTTAATCGCTCGGAATATTCATTAATTTATTCCATTTTTGTTTTTTAAACAGTGTAATCCAAGTAAACATCTTGGCTCCATCCCTAAAACACGTGAAAAATGCATGGGTTAACATAAATCCATAGCCCTGTGGCTGAATAAGGGATCTGCACTCATAAATTGGAGCTACTTAATTAGGAATTTCTTTGTGAGGACCTTTAATCCAGCATGTAAACTGCAGCCCCACTGGTTGATGCTTAGTGAGGAGGAAAACAGAGTTTGGTGCAGAGATCAGGTGTTCAGATGTTCATGTGTGGGCCCTGCTGGTAACAGGATAGTTGTGAGAAACTGCAGGAAAACATCTTAAAAGACCTGAGCTGATTGATATTGTTCTAATTAATGCAAACATACCTCAGCTTCCAGTCTTTTCAAGTCTAAAAATTAAGGATATTTTATTTCTTCCCTTTTTTGTCAGATGCATAATCTTTTTTTTGTTAAGTGGTATGTAAAAAACTTGTAAATATCTATTACCTTCGGTAATTTTTTTATATTTCCGGCTTTTTTTTAAGTACATCTGTCCATCATTTTTCTCCTTTGTGCCTCCTAATGACGAACCTTTTAGTTTTTAACACTCTTTATGACCCTTTTAAGTTTGACAAATTGATAGTGCGTGAGCTTTTTTAAAAAATTCTTTTGTGAAAGTGCCAAAGGGATGCATAAAACCCACAAATATCTCTTGAATTTGGCAAATTTATGGACATTTGAGGCTTTTTTTAAAAAGTAAAGCTGCCCTTTCCTTCTTCCTGCCTCCTCTAGATGAACTTTTTTATTATTTTGACTATTTTTAAGGCCCTTTAAATTTTAAAAACTCAATTAACCACTAAAAAATAGTGTCAAAAAATAATTTAAAAAATAATTTTAAACTCAATTGTGTTTCTCAGTACCCACTCTAGTTTTAAATGTAGAAGTCTGACACGAGAATTTTAGTTCTGCATCTCTGGTGGTTAAAATCTCTCGCTCTCAAAGACTGATCCATTTTAGAGACTTTCCCTGTTTTTATTGGATAATTATTGTCTTTTGATGAACCCACACTATAGTTTTCTCGTTTTGTGTGGGATATACCAACAAACCCCTGTCAGACTTAGTGAAAAAAAGAGGATTTTGAAAGTCTGCTAACTTATTAGTATTTTTGCTGCATCATTTATGCATTTTTATAAAATGCTTGTGTTTTTTTATTATTAAAATGACAGTTTAACTTTATTTTCAGGCAGATTCTTTGTTTAAATTAATTGGTGTCCCCTAAATTTCTTAACATCAATCATACAACATCATAAAACTCACTATCAGTAGGAGCTCTAAGCGCCAGCTGAAGATAAGCCTTTCAAAGCTAAAGACAAAATGAGAGATTCAAAAGCAAGTGTTTCCAACCACAAACTCACTATTATCTGTCTGGAGTACCAGAAAACAGCGACAGGACAAAAGACTTGGATCCACAAATTGTTTTGTCTGCATCCTAGAACTGTAAACATGACCTTGTTTGTAAAAATGTATTGAAAATCTGATGACACAACTCTCCGCTGAGGAAAACGTAACATTGTTATTCTACATTTCTTTATTTTTATTATAAAAGTGGACAAAAAAATTTCAAAATAAAACTCTATTCTCCTAAACAGCAGGACTCTCAGACTTGGAAATATTAGCCCTGGCCCCCTGTCTGAGATGTAATAATGTGAGCTGCCTCGGGGGGGTCTGCTTCAAAACATATTGAATGTTAGGAATGTTCGCCACGGTTCTAAAAGCAAAGCAGTGTGTTATGAATAAATGCGATAGCCCAGGATCAAACTGAGTCACCGGCATGCTTTAAAATAAATAATAAATGAGCCAAGCAGCTGTTGCAGCTAATTCAAGAAGTATAAGGGAGAAAGTGAGGTTCAAAGATCATTGGCAAATCAGAAATGCATGATGGGAAGAAAGAGGTGAGTTGGCATGATGGTGGGTGAAGAACATCACTTCTGTACCCCCTCCTTTCCTGAATCCATCCAGTGCTTATGCAATGCACCCTCTTGGGGATTGGACTCACCCACTCTGAATTAGTTCATGTATTTTTATTTTTTTTGCCCTCCCTGTGTTCACGTGTTGCTCCACTCACATTCTGAAACTGGTTGATAGTTTATATTCTTTATTTCATCACGTTTATATAACAAATGTCAATGAAAAGAATAAGTTGTTTTTTTCTTGCACTATGAAATGGAGTTGGGAATCTTTTCAAACAGGAATCAGATGCAGATTGTTGGAGGCACAAACGGTAATCCAAAGATTGTTTAATCCCAAAGTCAGATTCAAAGCCTGTGTGCGTGTTTGGCTTTCAAGGTGTGAGAAGCAAATCACTGAAACTGTTTCCAAATGTGTTCTGTTTGATAAAATATATGAAACATTTCACTAAAGATGCTACACTGCATCAAAAGTAGCCTAAAACATGAAAAGAATACTCATTTTTAGAGGAAAATTAGTAGAAAAAAGTAAAATAATCTGTCCATAATTATATTTATTAATTTTAATTAAGTAAATTCATTTAACAAGAAATCTTATATAAAAGTCTAGAAACAAGGAGTTCCACACATTCAAAAAGGAGAAAATAAGCACATAGAAATAACTAACTTTAAAATGGAATTGCTTCAAATTGAATGTTATACAGCCCGATAATAAGGATTTGTTGGTACTTCTATGCAAATGGTTTAAATTTTTTTAGTTTTTATGTTGCAGTTCACTCTGATTAGAGACAAAAAAATTAATGTAATAAATGGAAATGACTCATTTTTGAACAAAATAGGAATACAGCATCAGTACAAGTTGGTCAATCATAATAAATCCTCCTAAAATCCAAAACTAGCACTTAGATGTAGAACAAAAATCTACATTTTTGCTTCCAAAATAATGACTAGATGTGCTGTGAACATTTCTTAAATCAAGGAATTTGAGTTTTTCTTGAGTTACAAATCACGTTTTTCTATATTCAAGACAATGAAGCAAAACAATTTTGAATTATTGAATGCAAGTTTCCTTATTTGTAGTTCCTAGCTCTTGAGAGACCAAAAATTACAGTGTGTGCTGATTTTGAGAAAAGCTTTGAAAGGTGTAGAGCAAAGATGAGTGAAAACAAATTAAAACCTGATAAAATATCTTTAATGTCTGAAAACAAGGTTTTAAATCTTTGCAAGTATTACATAGTTTGCATTAGTGGTGTAACCATTCATTTTTCCAATTCAAAACATCATTTGTGGCTGATGAAACGATTCATAGTTGATATTAGTTCATTTTAAATGATCTGATTCACTGACTTAAAATCAATCCAGGACGTCTAGCCAAAAATTCAACTGGTGTGACTAAGAGATAAATACATGTACTGAATGGTTTTATGGTTCCTTGTGCTTTTTTTTTTACAAGATGATCAAGTGTAAGTTAAATATGTGCACAAACAAACAAGTAAACAAGAATTAATGACAAATCCATTCACATTTTAGTTTTAAGTTCAGCTCACTGTTGTTTTTCCACATCAAAATAATACAAGTGGAACATTATTAGAACATTTTACCACACTGTATGGTCACATGTCTTTACAAAATTCAAAATGTTTCCACACATTAGACTGTCATGATGGATTGATCATTTTTTGCTGCTATCATGTGTGTGTTGTCTGCTTTGATGGTCATTTTTACGTTTTAGTACCTCAACCCAAACGGTATTTTCCAATACTGATGATCAATTCACCTATAATAGGTGCTAGTGCTCCAAGCACAGGTTTCTTAGAGGAATGCTCAGAAATGTGTGAGCGGATCAAAATATAGCTTTGGGGTTGTTCATAGTGAGGAATGAAGATTATAATACACTTAATAGGTTAAAAAAAAGTTGATTTTTCATGGTATAGGCCCTTTAAGCCAAACAGTGACGTTAAAACACTCAGCAGCTTGTGGAGTCTTTTAGATCATAATAGATGGTGTAACATTTAAACTGATTTTACCACTCTTTTCTGTGTACCTTCAAAGTTAAGTTGTTTTCACTCTATAGTCTTAACATATCTCATATCTTACTCAGTACCAATTGATCATTGAGCTCAAGCTCATTCATTACAGTCTTATTGGTGAGATGTGGCGTTTGTAAATCTTAAAAAACGTCTGTGAATATTTGTCAGCCATTCGGCTGCTTCACCTTGCGCTGGTTTTGTGAAGTACATGCGAGTCATTTTCTATGTTTCAGCTGAAGGTCACAGCGTCCTGGAGGAAGATCGGATTAGCACGCGTATGTTTTTTTTCACAACACTGTTAATCGCTTCTGCGTATGCCGTTTTTACTGGTCTCTTTCTGGAAAACCAGGATACGTACGCTGGTTTCAGAGCTACCTTTCAATCCAACTCCACTTCCTTTACTGCACTTGATGTTTTCTGTGCCACACAGGGATTTTACTAATTCAAAGAGAATTCAAAGATGATCATTTTGCTTTGCCGTGGCAGCACCACCTGCAGGTCAGACTGGGCCTCGCTTACCTGTTGATCTCAGCCTCTATAGATTAGTTAGGTGGTGCCACTGAGCTCTAGGAGTGTTTGGTTTGGCAGTGTTGCCTTATGTCAGGCCCACACTGAGCTCTTACGCCACTGACCGCCACTCACACTTTACAGCTTAAGTCTCTGACCTGCTATCTAAGAGAGAAAGGGTATTTATAGCTTTCGGATGTAGAGGAATGCCTATTAATGCAGCAGAAAGCTCACAGAGGCGGTTTAATTCCTTCCCTCAATCCCTTTTAGTGCTTTAAATTAAGAGCGCTTGCTGAAAGTGTAATCTGTTGTTTTGTGCATATGCTTTTTAACACTTGTGTTGGGCTGTCTCCATTATAAAAAAAAGTGTTTTTAGCCATCTGCTGGCAGGGGCAGAGCCAGAGAAACACGTGGAACTGAGGGGCAGGCTCTGTTCCAATCGACCTCCCATTTCCATCCAGACTTCTCTTTTTCACCCTTCCCCTCTGTCCAAGCTGACCATTAGAAAGCATGACTATAGGTGGGAACCTCCCCCTGCTCTGTCTGGGAGTGTTCTGGGATAATAGCATCAGGGACACCTGGTACCATCACAGAGAGGACACAAAGGCTCAGGGAGTTAGGCTGGAGAACTGGACAGCTATGGCACACAAACATGGGCATGTGAGAGACAGGGTAAGTAGCTACAACTGGATCCCTTTTTACCCTAAGATAGATCATTTCCTACACATACGTCAGCTTTGGTTATGCACAAGTTGTCACAATTGTACTCATTTTGTTTTATAGTCAGCCAGAATACTTTTCATTGTTTTGCAAAAAACAAATCTGCTTGAGAAAAAGAGAGAAACGTAAAGAAATCTAAAGTAGATGTGATATTTTTTGTGAACTTTTATTTTCTACTTTATGATAAAAGTACAAGATGTTTTCGAAATGATTCAATATATAGTAGAATGCTTGAAACGCCATCTGGATGCATAATAATGCAAACTAATGCAAAGTCAACATAAAAGCACTATTTTACAAGCATATGAGACAGGCCACACTCTGTTGTGAAAACAGAGTCATGCAGAGATGTGTTCACTTCACCCGGTCTCCCATGCTTCTTTGGTTTCTTTTTGCTCACAAATAGGTCATTGGGTCACTATATATGTTAAAAGAGTGAATGAGAAAATGTTCATTATGATTGTAAGTATTTGTTTTATAATATTTTTTAGCTGATAAATGTCCTAGCCGAACAATTCTGCGAAAAAAAAAAAATCATTAGAACTTGGTTGGAGAAATCATATTCAGTGAGGGCTGCAATTTTGCAGGTAGCATTTGCATCCAGCTGTGACATTTCTAAATATTCCACCGAGGACTATGGAAATGACCACTTTGCATTCTTTTCTATTAATGTCAAAACTCTAAAGAGTGAGCTTCATCAGTCTCATCAACATTTTAGGTCATTGTACTTATGTGCAGCGGGTCACATAACACCCAAATGTTACCCTCCTTACTTGCAGCTCGTCTGGCATGTGTGTGTTCCCGGATTCATCTGTATGTTGTGTCAACTGTGCCTGCCTGACTGTGAGTTTGTACTGCAAATAAAAAACTATGTACATTAAAAATACCAGACAAGGGAATCCCATTGAATGTCGCAATAAATGAGGAAATTTGAAACTCAAAGACATTGCCTGGGATCTTGTGGTGGTGGTGGTGGTGGGGGGGGGGGGGGGGTGTAATGTGTGAGTATCCTTAATGAGTGACTGGAAAGTCATGTTCCAGCACCACCATGACTGAAAAGTCTGAAGATCAGCAGGGAAAGAGGACACAGAGGGGGGAGAAACTGAAGAAAAACGCTAAGGCTTCCTGCACGGAGAATCAGGGTTATTGCATAACAAGATATGGTGTTATGACTTTCAACAGTGTTGTTTGAAGACAGCTGATGCAACATGAAAATGTGATCAGGGGTATTGACACTCAGCCACCAAGACATGGGTAGGAATTCTTGGAAAGGGAGAAGGAATAATTGCACCTTTCAAGTTTGCTACACCTGAACTTTAAGAAATGCACAATTGAAGAACAAAATAGTATTTTGTGTTCCCTTTGTTGCAACCTTAAACCATACTGATGGACATTCAATAACAGGGTTTACACTTTCAAAAAAAAAAAAAAACTCCTCTGTGGTTGGACCCAGGGCTGAAACTTTTATTAAATGTAGGACTAAAAAACCAACATTCTACCAGATGCTGATCCACTTTATCCGGTTCCAAGTCTTTGATGTAGAACACTGAAGGTTTTTACATAGAGGTACAACTTACAGCTCAAATGTGTGTTTATACAGAGCATAAATCAGAGAGCAGGAGAGAACATCTGAAAATGTACGGTACTCCCTTCTTCCTGGTCCACATGTACTTCATTTTTACAAAAAACAACACTTTTAAGGCTTCAGCTGCAGAGAAATGCAGCTATGAAGAACATGTGAATGCATCGTGAAAAGCCTCTTATCTCGTCTTCACTGTTCAGGTATTGTTCTTGACCCCGATTTCATTACTGTCACTTGATGAGTTCATGCAAATCAGAGGTTGACCAGACTCTTGAATGATTGATGCCTGTCTTTAGAAAATCAAGAATCTGATTGTTTAAAGACCCTCTCCAATGAAAATCGTGTTTTTGGGGTTTTAACATGCTTCTTGAAGCATTTTTCTTATAATGGAGGACATTCATTCATTCATTCATTTTCCAATCCACTTTATCCCTTTCGGGGTCACGGGGTTGCCGGAGCCTAACCCAGCTACTCATGGGCGAAGGCAGGGGACACCCCTGGACTGGTCGCCAGTCTGTCGCAGGGGCCACAATCACACCTACGGACAATTTAGAGTAACCAATTAACCTATGAAGCATGTTTTTGGACGGTGGGAGGAAGCCGGAGTACCCGGAGAAAACCCACGCATGCACGGGAAGAACATGCAAACTCCACACAGAAAGGTCCCCCAGCCAGGACTTGAACCGGGAACCTTCTTGCTGTGAGGCGGGAGCGCTAACCACTGCGCCACCGTGCAGCCCGATGGAGGACATATGTAAATTAATTAAAAATTAAAACTGCATTTCTGAGTACTTCTTTATTCAATCAGGATGAATCAGGAGCAGATGAAAGATGACGTTGGAAAAACCTCTCGTAGAAACTGTGATGGACGGGTCAAAGTCTCCCTACTCCACTCCATTCCAATACATCCACTTACAGACAAATAGATCCATTAATGTCTCCTTTTTCCTCGTGTGAGCTGGCATCTGGCTCAAAACTGTATGTCTGGATAGCTTAGATATTGTTCACCGTTTTTGGTGCACCCGTAATGCTAGCTTGGGATTTTGAAGGGCCGTAAACTAGCTGGAGAGAGTGTAAACAAAGGGATCATGGGAAATAAATGGAGGCTCAGGTTCTGCGCCAACTGTACCGACCATAACTCAGAGGCGAGTTTCAGATAAACTCCTGCTGCTCTGCAAAAATATGTCCTAGAAAACTACAGGTTTTTTGATTTTTCCTAAAGTGAGCATGATCATAATTAAAAGACCACTGGGAACGCTTTTAAAATAGATCAAACAGCTGATTGGAGTGGGACTTTAAACATGGTTTTTCATTTTTTAATTTAATAATCTGATAAAACACTTTCCCCCCCAAAAAATATGTAGAAAAATGCATTAACAGGGCCAACACTTTTGTTTCTAAAAGACCTACAACTGTTCTTCTTCAGATTCAGTTTGCCAATGCGGAGGACAAACAAGAATTCAGCAAGTACCCAACCAAGGCGGGGCGCCGCTCCCTCTCGCGGTCCATCTCGCAGTCTTCTACTGACAGCTACAGCTCAGGTACCGAATGTCTAAAACAATCTCATTCTAAAACGCTAACACTACAACAAAGTGCACAACAGCACAGTAGAAAGACACAATTACTTGAAAGTGCTCCACCTCACGCATTGTGCTGTTGAAGTGTTCGTGTCATTATTTACTCTGGCGGGAGTTGCCCCGCATACATGACCTCTTGTGTTTATTTTCCAGCCGCATCCTACACTGACAGCTCTGATGATGAAACCTCCCCCAGAGACAAAACCCAGGTCAACTCTCAGGGCAGCAGTGACTTCTGCGTGAAGAACATCAAACAGACTGAATTTGGCCGTCGAGAAATTGAAATCGCAGAACAAGGTACATGTGACTAAATTGACAAAGTCTGGATTTGATTCTCATTTCAGTATAAAAAAAAACAAAAGACACTAAAGCTACGTCGTTACGCAAGTTTCTGCGATCGTTTTTGGGCTCTACATACAGAATGCGCCACCATGGTCAAACTTTGAACAATCATGGATGGATGGCGTTCCTTTTAATTCACGGAAGTGTTAACCGTTTGAAAATTGATCATGGAGGAGAAATTCATCCATGCGGTTTGTGCCTGGTTAAAATTGATCAGAATAGAGTTGTGAGAGAAAATGCCTGGAGCAAGATCCACAAAATTTGCATCACTTTGTCATTTTGCTTCCAACTGTGGGTGGCGGACATGCGCTAGTAACAGGTAGCTAAAAATGCACTCTTGAATGCACGTCACATGCCCAGTGTGAACGTATAATTAGACAAACATTTCGGTTGCACTTTTATTAAAGAGGGTCTCGGCTTTCATCTGTAAAATAGATTTTTCTTTGAGGTGGTGTATTTGGGGAAAGAACTGCTGGTTTGACTGTTTCTCTGAGACTTTACTGAGAGACATTCAGAACAACAGACTCCCTATCAGTTCCATTCATACAAAGAGAGCTTTGAGCTACATGTCGCGCCTGTGTTCCTGTACACGGATCACATGACATGAGTTTTATAGCTTACTCACTTTCTAAAAATTCTTTACTCCTGGTTGCACAACAGGTCGAGATCTTGGTCTCAGCAAGTGTCAGTGTTGCATTCCCGAAACACCATCACAGCTCTTTCCGTAAAATCTTTTTCATGTTTCCTTTTTTTTTTGTTTTCAAATTTTGAGCTTAGCAATGTGAGTTTTCTCTCATTTCTCTCCGGTGTTCCCAAAGCAAACAATGTGAGAGCCAGACAAAAGTTTGTAGAGGTTAAAACATCTTTTGAGCAGCAGAAAGTTTCTGAACCGCCTCAGTTTTATGGATTTCTGCATTTTTAAAATTATGTTTGTTTGTTTTGTTTTTTTACTTTAGAAGACAGCCCAGCCCGACTCTAAAATCTCCCATTTTCCCATCTTTTTTCCTTAAGATACCAGCTGTTGCTGACCTGAATGGAGTAGAAATCTTGAAAGCTGAAACTGTGTGTTTACTCTTCAGACATGTCTGCACTGATGTCCCTGAGAAAGAGAGCCCAGGGGGAAAAGCCCCTGGCCGGGGCCAAAGTTGTGGGCTGTACCCATATCACAGCTCAGACAGCTGTAAGCACTCTCTCATCCTGTTTTTCTTCTCCGACCTCCAGCATCTTCTAAACAAAGCAAATGCCTTTGACATTGTTCTCTCTCTCAGGTCCTGATTGAGACCCTAGTGGCCCTCGGAGCCCAGTGTCGCTGGACTGCCTGTAACATTTACTCCACTCAGAATGAAGTGGCTGCTGCTCTTGCAGAGACAGGTGTTTATAATTGGATGATAATTGGATTTTTCTGCTTAAAGAAATAAATGTCCTCATTTTGGATCGTTTTTGCTTTTGAAAAATAAATGGGTCATTTGTCAGCCGTCTGCATTGGCTGTGTGTGTTTTGTCTCCTGCAGGGGTGGCTGTGTTTGCCTGGAAGGGTGAATCAGAGGATGACTTCTGGTGGTGCATTGATCGCTGTGTGAACGCTGCAGGATGGCAGGCCAACATGGTATCATCTGGATTGCCTCATTACACATTAAAAAAACCCATCTTGTTCATGCTGCTAGCGCTGATATATTTTTATTTTGTTAGATTTTGGATGATGGTGGAGATTTGACCCACTGGGTGTACAAGAAGTATCCCAGTATCTTTAAAAAAGTTCGAGGCATCGTTGAGGAGAGCGTCACTGGAGTTCACAGGTGAGAAGACAAGGAAAAGATGGATCGTAGACATAAAAAATGTACATTAATCATCAGTGTTGAACATCAAAACACATGTATGTCCACAACCTGTTGTCCTTCAAGATTGTCTTTTTATATAAAGGTTACAGAAATATTTATTTATTAACAATGCAAATCGTGCTCTCAGTTTTCAATGTTCTGAGAGCATCTTTAACTGTCCACTTATGGTCCAGTACTGCATCATGTCACAACAAAAAACAAAACATATTTTGTTTAAAGATCCACTCCAGTGATTTTTATAAAAGAGTTCCCAGTGTTTTCATTTGAAATTCTGATTATGTCATTTTTGTCCAAAATCAAAAGATCTGTGTTGTTTTCTAGGACATTTTATTTATTATTAATATTATTTTTTTTCATATTTTTTGTCTGCTTTCGATTCACAACTATTTGAATAAAGAAATACTCAGAAATGCAATTTTAAGCTTAATTAAGTTTATAAATGTCCTCCATCCTTAGAAAATTGCCACAAGAACATGTTAAAAACACCGTTTTGTTTTGAGTGAGTCTTTTGCACAAAGAAGTTATGAAAATTGATTCAATTTATAGTTTCCACATCCTTTTCTTTAATTTGTCTAATGCAAGTAAAGACAGTCAGATGAGCAGCTGCTGTGCTTAAGCCACATAGTCAATGCGACATGCATAAAAGGTTTTTACTGAATGTAGGAACATGCTCTTAAAAAATCTGTTTGATTAATAAGCTTGAGATTTATTTTAAAATCTGTTAACTTTCGGGGCTGATGCTCATGCATTTATTTTTGAAATCTAAAGAACACTGAGGGATTCTTACTGAGCTGAATCTGTGTTGGTCAGGTATAAATATCTGAGTAGATGTTAAGAACCAGATGCTTACAATTCACGTAAAGCAAATGGTAAGATAGAGCCAGGGTGGGATTCTATAAGTTTGCTTTGTCCCACTCCCTTTCAAGCAATCTATAATGTAATGCTTAGTTATCCTATCTTGAAGAATGGTTTTCATGAAATTTCAGCAAATTTTGGACACTAACTTGATTTAATCTGTGAAAAAGTTGAAGAGATGATGGCTTCTACAAATGGATATTGATCCCAAACACACCTCAAAATCCACGCTGTCTTACATTAAGAGGCAGAAACTGAAGGTGTTGCAGTGGCCTTCCCAATCACCTGACCTCAGCATCATTGAAAATCTATGGATAGACCTGAAAAGAGCAGTGTGTAAAAAACATCCCAGAAATCTCAAAGAACTGGAAGACTTTTTTAAAGAAGAATGGATGAAGAAACCTCAAACAAGAATTGAGACTTTTGGCTACAAAAAGTGTTTACAAGCTGAGATACTTGCCGGGAGGGGCAGTAATGGTCCTGACTCTGCAGGGTGCCCAAACTTTTACACACATCTTCATTTTGTTTTCTGTTATATTGAAAGGGTAAATGATTTTTATACATATTAAAAGAATGTCTCATCTGTAATAATATATATATATATATATATTTATTAAGGCAGTTGCGGATGAAAAAGATCATTGCCTAAACTAACTTCAGGCTGTTAAAAACAGATGAAACAACAACACTATATGCCCAGGCCTCAGAAGGCTCATTAGCACTGACGTGCTGTGAGGTTTTTGGCGGGTAAGGCGCCAACTTCTCTGGAGTCCGTTTTTGTATCTGTAATCATCACATAGGGGATCTTCTTTACGATTCTAAAGGAAGCTTGGATTACTTTACTTTTTTTTTCATAAACAGGGGTCCTCTCAACTATTTTTGTATCAGCACGTCTTCCATGTGTTTTTAACATTCCCACTCTAAAAAGTTTTTTAAAAAGCTGTATTTAACACAGTTTAAATGCTGACCCTTCTTTTTGATGTTCTGAAAGCTTTTAATGTGGGATTTTATCATGTTTTACTTCAGGTTGCTCCTGAAGAGCATAACAAGGAGAAAGAACATCATTTAGTTTTTAAATCGACATTCTTATGATGTTTTTTGTAACTTGAAAAACTAGTGATTTGACATCTTTTTTGGACATAAAAGTCCATGCCTCTATCCTTCTCATCAAAAAGTTCTGTCATTTTTTTTTCTTTAAATTTGAATAATCTCTCAGTGAAGATGCCAGCCAAAGAGGAAGGTCGACCTTGAAATGTTCTGGATGTTCTCAGTCTCTTCACTTTTAAGAATGGCCTCTCCTTGGAAGCTGTTCTAGGTGGTATGGTGGGAGCTGACTGGAGTAGCTTTGTCGCCTCTGGAATTGTCAATATCTGAGAAAGTGCTCAAGAAATGTACTTTCATTTCTTATGGTTTGTAAAGCCCACTAAGATCGGCCTTGAAAAGACAAGTAGCCTTCCATATTTTGACAGGCTCTGCAGTTTGACATCATTTAACGTAGAGTTTCATGAAATTTTGTAAAATCCTCCAAACGCAGGAAAGCTAGATTCCCAAGGCAAGCTCTCATTTGGACAGGATGAGAGATTTCACATCTAAACGATTGTTACTTCTACTGTTTGTAAGGACAAAATTTGGCGCATTTTTGCACATTCCTTTTATAAAAGGTTGTTTTCAGGTACACATTTTGCAGAATGCAGCGGGCTTATATTATGTGCATAGCAGAGTGAAACCATGGCTTTAGTCCCCTCCCTCTTAATTTTGGCCAGCACACTCTGACGCCAATATGGCAGCTCCATCATATTTGAGCCATGACTTTGTTAAACACAGTTGCATTTCTGTAACACTCCCAAGACATATGCTGCTACAGCGGGAGCTCCTCTGTCCTCACATACAACATTGGAGCCCAAAAAAACCTCATTTACTTCACATGCATCAATTTTTAAAACCACATATTGCATTTTTTTTCAGGATTAATTGAAATAAAATGTCATACATGCCAAATAACTGTTTAAACAGGTCAAATTGCATTGCAAATCTGACATTCTGTTCTGCAAATAATGTGCAACATGCTGGGAAACAGAAGTGGTACGCTCCACTCATCAACCTGTTTCATTAGGATTTCTGCATTCTGTGGTGAGGAATGTCAGGTGGTTGCTTCCCTTCAGAATGTTTAATATTAGAGCAGGAGTTATGCAAATTAACACATTTTTCCTTTATGATATACAGTCACAAATACAACTGCCACTGCATGGTGAGGAGGCATCAGCAGAATCTTCAAGATTTCATGCCGCCACCCCATTTCTCGTTGTCGTAAATGTGGTCAGCGGCCATCGGGCATCAGTTAGTCAGGCAAGGATGACGTCATTACAAAATCTGCCCTGTGGATGACCACCTGTGGAATGCTGAAAAACTTGCATTTAGATCGCGCGCTTGCATTTTGGGATAGGTGACCACAATCTTCAAAAAAAGTTTAGAAATATTAAATCATACAAAAAAACTTCCACACCACAAATCAGTAAACCTGTATTAATTTTAGCTTTACTTGGTATGTGTTTCAGAAGTGGCAGGGCTTCAGTTACCTCCACCACATGTCACTGCACTTGTTAGCCAGGCGTTTTGGAAACGTGCAACCCAACTGTGAATCCCTTTTTCTTGTGTGCTGTTCCCTCGTCTGCCTGAACACGTTTTCCCCTGTGTCCTCCCAGACTGTACCAGTTGTCTAAGGCTGGCAAGCTGTGTGTCCCTGCAATGAACGTGAACGACTCCGTTACCAAGCAGAAATTTGACAACCTTTACTGCTGCCGCGAATCTATCCTGGATGGGTGAGCAGAAATAATGACAAAACCATAGTACTTTAGGCACATAACTCTAATTCTTGTAGCTCATTCTCTGTCCAAAATAATGAGGGTATATTCTTGTACTTGTTTTTGTTAGCTTGAAGAGGACGACAGACATAATGTTTGGAGGGAAACAAGTGGTTGTGTGTGGTTATGGAGAGGTGACTCATTGTTTAGTTTAAAAAGTTCTGCATTTTCCCTGCTGCTGCTGCTGCAGCCCTTCTCATTGCTGGGTCTTTTGCGTGTAGGTGGGGAAAGGCTGTTGTGCTGCTCTGAAGGCCCTCGGAGCCATCGTGTGCATCACTGAGATTGACCCCATTTGTGCTTTGCAGGCATGGTGAGTCACCCATTATTAGCACAACTCAACCAACGTGTGATGCTCTAACGTCAAGTCAGCAGAGTATCATTGCTCTCTTTTCACTGAGATTAATCCAAATATTTGCGCGTTCACACAGCATGGACGGATTCCGAGTGGTCAAGCTGAGCGAGGTCATTCGGCAGATGGACGTGGTGATAACTTGCACTGGTACTGCCCCCCAGTGTTATCCATTACTTCTGCTTTAGTGATCCTCATGTTTCCCATTACGCAGATACAATAAATGATGACTGTATAAGTCTCTAAAAACATTTAAAGCCTAATTTCTTTGTGCATTAAAGATAGAACTGACTACACTTATTAATTTTTTTTACAACAGAAGTGATTTCACATTTTGTAATTTGTTTTTTCTCTTGAAAAACAGGCAACAAGAACGTTGTCTCCAGAGAGCAGCTTGATCGCATGAAGAATGGTTGCATTGTCTGCAATATGGGACACTCCAACACGGAGATTGATGTGGTAACCTCTGTTTTTGCATCTTCCAGTTTGAGTGAGGGAAATCTTCTGTTACAGAATTTCTACCTAAAACAACAGCTTTGCGTTTGAGCTGAAATCCTATGGATTAAAAGACTTCTCACAGACACGCAGTTCAGGCTAAATGCCTAAAACTGTCACTTACAGCCTTAATCCTATAACACATAAAAAAATAGGGACATTACCATTTTTTATAGTTTCTTTCACTTTTGTTTTGCATCAACTTTATTTTTTTACTTTAATCAGCCACAACGGTAAACTCACAGATAATGAAGATTATCTCATCAGGGTTGTTTGTTCAGACGTCACACCTGGCATTCTTGTGAAGGTCACACTTAAACCTAACACAAATATAAACATTTTCATCTGCTTTACAATATCTTTTATCTGACAGCAGCTTGCGTCCAAACTCACCAGAAAGTGTGATGCTTCTGTGGCTCGGTGAAGAGTCCAACATGTTAAGCTTGTTTTTTTTAATGATTTGACTATTCAAACAATCCTCACTTACCTTATACTTTAAGAGTTTTTGGATCATGTGTCCTCAGGTGAGTCTGCGCAGCCCTGAACTGACCTGGGAGAGGGTTCGTTCTCAGGTGGACCACATCATCTGGCCGGACGGGAAAAGGGTTATTCTGCTTGCAGAGGTAATGCCTTACAAGTCAAAAGCACAGTCTTACAACTGTCTGTTTAACTGACTAACTAAAATAACTCTTCATATCACTTCTTTATGTTGTTTGTACGTTTTGTTTAAATCTGCCCTGCTCCTTATCTATACATTCTAATCTTCAGGGTCGCCTGTTGAATCTGAGCTGCTCCACAGTGCCTACATTTGTCTTATCTATTACCGCTACAACTCAGGTTAGAACATCCTCAATAAACAATAAGCTCTCTGGAACACTTCTGAGACTTGCAGTCATCGTGCATGCTGTGTTTTGTAGGCCCTGGCCTTGATCGAGTTGTTTAACGCTCCAGAAGGACGCTATAAACAAGATGTTTATCTCCTCCCCAAGAAAATGGGTAAGAGTCTGCTAGTACTAACGTGATCAACATTACATTAATGGTTTTTACTCCTATATCTCTTTAAAACAGTTCTATAGTTGGGTTACTTCTGCTTTGTGTACCTTAGATGAATACGTGGCCAGTTTGCACTTGCCAAACTTTGACGCCCACCTGACCGAGCTGTCCGACGAGCAGGCCAAATACATGGGCCTCCACAAAAACGGCCCCTTCAAGCCTAATTATTACAGGTCGGTTTCACGCAGGTTTACCTTTGTGTTGACCTCCGTGTTTCAGCCTGAACACATATTAGAAAAACTGCATGTGTGTTTAATAACACTGTCTTTTGGTCACAGGTATTAACGAGGATCTCTGCTACTTGGAGCACAGCGGTCCTGTGTTAAACAAAGATATCTATTTTATTTTCTAAAATGCTCCAAAGTGGATGAAATATTTTACCTAATGCTGAATGTAACTTATTGATAGCACCTCAAATAATGGAGTTACAAATAGAGAGAGAGAGTTAGAGTAATATATCTAATGAGAGAGAAAACATATAATCAACTAACACTGTCTATTGTGTTTTAAAGCCTTCTTGCATGCATTTTGCGTGTTTGCTAATTTGCTGTTACTAGATCACGGAACTGTTGATTGGTTTGTTTACTCTCTTGACGCACAGTGCCAAATGATGGCTGTATGTACAAATCCCAAGAGACATTTTATGATTTTTCTTTTCTGTGACATTAGGAGTTTATAAGTACATTCCTGTTGGCAGGGCTCAAGCTGAGCCAAAGCAAGCTGCACGTCATTTTCAATGTTGTGGATTGCAGCATCTAATGTTTTTTTTTTGTTGGTTTTTTTATGTAACTAGCATGGCATAATTTTCAGAAAATGTAATCGCCCGTCTGTGTCTCACAACAACCTAACATACTTTGCATGTGAAGCTGCAGGCCTGAGTCTAAAATAATTAGCAAAATGATGTTACACTATAGCATACACATGTTAATAACAAGCAATTTTTACAAACTAAAAAAAGGAAATCTGAAAACCTCAAGCCAGAGCTGCATTTCTTAACTACTGCAGCCTCTTTCATGTGTTTCCATTTGCACACTCGGATTCCACGCCGACATGAGTCACTTCAAAGCCTTTTTGACTGGATAATGCCTCTTAAGGTCATGCTACTGTATGAATGTGCCTTTTCGTTCTATAATTTACAACTCTGTCTTCAAAGAAGTTGGGATACTCTGTAAAAGCTACATATCTACCATATGTTGCAACAATCATTCATGTACAGAAATGTGATTTTAAAGAAAGTTATACAATTAAAATGGATTTGATCCAAACATAACAAAAAATAGTAAAAGCTGAATTATCAGAAGGCTAACTTTGATTTCAAGGATGCGTTTTCCTTTTAAAATATTTCTACAAACACAGAAAAGCTGTAATGTTCACAGAAAGCTAAAGGGATAAATAGAGTTTCTTGTTTTTGTCCACACAGTGTAACATTGTGATGTGGTTTGTGCTAAATCGCAGATTTGTCACCTTTTATAGCCTTGAATCCAATGTAAAACACATTTTCAAATAAAAAAAAAACACTTTTATGATTTCTGTTCCAGTTTAAATTTAACACAGACTCCCAACTTCTGAGTCAGAGATGTGCAACATGAGACATCATCACTGACCTCACTTAAACGAATCAAACATTGTAAGATCTTTTTTTTGTGCTTCATCTTATGTCTTCCTGCCTCTGCTTGTAACTGTAACTCTAATGGTAAGCTGTGTGTTTAGAAACAAATATTACATTTACTTGTGGTCCATAATTGGCCCCTCATATAACTAAATCCAGCAAATGACCTTAATTTCATGTGTTCAAACTCTGTATGTAAACATTTTTGTTAAATCAGCAATAAAGCAAGTCTTCTTATCTGAGAAAATAATTTGTAAGAAGACTTTCGCTTCTCCTGCAATAAAAGTAATATTTCTGGCTGCTTGCGTGTCAAAAAATCCCTGAAAGTGCCTTTTCTCTTGCATTGCTTTCCCTGGTTAACAGATGAAATGTGGTCCTTCTGGAATATTCACCAGTCGTAGCGCTCCAGGCCAGCTGCATTAGCTTCTAATATTAACAGTTTGGTCACTCCGTTTGAAACGCGGGTGGGGGCCGGGAGGGTTCTGGAAAGGAGGTTGTTACTATATAAGCGGGGGTCTGAGTCAGTCCAGGTATGGATTTCAGAGCTTGAAGGCAGAGCTTGACACGGAAGAAACACTTTCTCAACACTTCTAAGAAATTGGGAGATTCAGAGCTAGAAGTAAGTTATATTTTTGAAATTTAAAACATCAGATACTTCTAGAATGTCTGTGCGGTGTGACATATTTATGTTATATCGTTTTTATTACTTGAAAAATTCAATGATATTTGAATTAGCATATTGTAGCATTTTT
Source organism: Adrianichthys oophorus (assembly GCA_036245035.1). NCBI lineage: Eukaryota > Metazoa > Chordata > Actinopteri > Beloniformes > Adrianichthyidae > Adrianichthys > Adrianichthys oophorus. The sequence continues at coordinate 9,241,289 of BSAI01000015.1, forward strand.
GTCATGATGAGGACACATATATAAAGAAAATTAGCCTAAAGTAGCATTTTTGGGTGTTTTTCTATTCAGGTCATTTTGAATCAAAAGTAGACAAACAATGCAGTTGGAAAAAGCTGGTAGATATGACGTAGAAGCTACAATCGGCAGGCCACAAGCTCCTTACCCCGCTATATTCCAATGCGTCCACTTGCAGACAAATAGATCCATGTATGTCTTTGTTTTCCTCGTCTGAGCTGACATCAAAAACTGTACAAGTTGATAGTTCCTATGTTGCTCGACATTTCTTTTGTGCTCCGGTAATGTTAGATTGAGGTTGTGAGGGGCTGTAAACAAGCGGGAGAAAGTTTAAACAGATGAGTGATGGGAAATGGGGGTGGGCTTACTCTCCGCCACCAGCCCTTCACAACTCAAAGGCAAATTTCTTATCAACTCTTGCCGCTCTGCAAAAAATATGTCCTCGAAATTGACAGGTTTTGTGATTTGGGCTAAAAACGGCATGATCATAATGAATCATAATGAAAACACCACGGGGAACGCTTTTAAAAATAGATCAAGAGAGGATTGGAGTGGGACTTAAGCGGGATTTTGAAGGACTTGACAAAAACTTTGAACACATTTAAAATCTTGTTTTCTATGACTATCTAGGAACAATCCGGAAAAATGGCCATAGCAAAGGGAATTTCCGTTGGCATTAATCTGGGCACCACCTACTCTTGCGTTGGTGTTTTCCAGCATGGCAAGGTGGAAATCATTGCAAATGATCAAGGCAACAGGACCACTCCCAGTTATGTGGCTTTCACTGACACAGAGAGGCTCATTGGAGATGGTGCCAAGAATCAAGTTGCCATGAACCCCACAAACACAGTGTTTGATGCCAAACGTCTCATTGGAAGGAACTTTAATGACCCAATCGTGCAGTCTGACATGAAACTCTGGCCTTTCAAGGTAATCAATGACCAAGAAAAGCCCAAAGTCCAGGTGGACTATAAGGGGGAGACTAAAGCCTTCTATCCTGAGGAGATTTCCTCAATGGTTCGTTAAAATGAAGGAGATTGCAGAAGCCTACCTGGGACAGAGGGTGTTAAATGCAGTCATCACAGTGCCAGCTTATTTCAATGACTCACAGAGACAAGCTACCAAAGATGCGGGGGTGATTGCTGGACTAAATGTTATGAGGATTATTAATGAACCTACAGCAGCAGCCATTGCGTACGGCCTAGATAAAGGGAAGAGAGGGGAGCAAAATGTGCTCATTTTTGATCTTGGCGGAGGCACATTTGATGTGTCTATCCTGACCATTGAGGATGGAATCTTTGAAGTCAAAGCCACTTCAGGAGACACCCACCTTGGTGGAGAGGACTTTGACAGTCGAATGGTGAACCACTTTGTGGAGGAATTTAAAAGAAAACACAAAAAAGACATTAGCAAGAACAAACGGGCAGTGAGGAGACTGAGAACAGCTTGTGAGAGAGCAAAGAGGACCTTGTCCTCCAGCTCACAGGCTAGCGTTGAGATTGACTCTCTGTTTGAAGGCATTGACTTTTACACCTCAATCACACGGGCACGTTTTGAGGAGCTCAACTCTGACCTCTTCAGGGGGACACTGGAACCAGTTGAGAAGGCCCTTCGAGATGCCAAACTGGACAAGTCCAAGATTCATGAAATTGTCTTGGTTGGTGGTTCCACGAGAATTCCCAAAATCCAGAAGCTCTTACAAGACTTCTTCAATGGGAGAGAATTGAACAAAAGCATCAACCCTGATGAGGCAGTGGCCTATGGTGAAGCAGTCCAGGCTGCTATCCTCATGGGTGACACCTCAGAAAATGTTCAGGATCTGCTGCTGCTGGACGTGACTCCCCTTTCATTGGGCATTGAAACGGCAGGTGCCGTCATGACACCTCTTATCAAACGAAACACCACAATCCCTACAAAAGATCTTCTCCACATACTCTGATAACCAACCAGGAGTGCTGATCCAGGTGTATGAAGGTGAAAGAGCCATGACAAAGGACAACAACCTCCTTGGGAAGTTTGAGCTCACCGGAATCCCTCCTGCTCCCAGAGGTCTGCCACAGGTGGAGGTGACGTTCGACCTCGACGCAAACGGCATTCTAAACGTGTCCGCCGTTGACAAAAGCACCGGGAAAGAAAACAAAATCACCATCACCAATGACAAGGGACGCCTCAGCAAAGAAGAGATAGAGCGGATGGTGCAGGATGCAGAAAAGTACAAGGCTGAAGATGAGCTCCAAAGAGAGAAGGTGGCGGCAAAGAACGCGCTGGAATCCTACACCTACAGCATGAAAAGCAGCGTGGAGGATGAGAACATTAAAGGAAAGATCAGTGAGGAGGAGAAAAAAGTCGTTCTTGACAAATGCAACCAGACTATTTATTGGCTGGAGAACAACCAGCTGTCAGAGAAGGAGGAGTACGAGCATCAGCAGAACGAGCTGGAGAAGGTGTGCAGGCCAATTGTGACAAAGTTACATCAAGGAGCAACACCATCAGGAAGCTTCAGCTGCCAAACAGGAGGGAGCTCTCAGGGTCCAACCATAGAAGAAGTGGACTAAATCTTCAGATCTGATTTGTGACTAGTAAAAAAACAAAAGAAAAACCTTTCTGGTAAAAGCAAGGATCTTTAAGAATATTTTTCAAATAAGGCCTTATAAATTTCCTCTTAATGCTGATTATTTTTACTGACAGTAATTTGTACAAATACATCTGGATCTATAATGTAATTAAATCAACCATGTAGCCTCAAGTTCGTCAGCTTTGTCCCTTTCCGACAGAGATTTCTCCAGTTTCTCTGACTTTTTTGATAATGTTTTGCACCGCAGATGACACTATTTGCAAAACCATTGTAATTTTACATTAGGAAACATTTATTTTTAAATGATAACATATTTTTTATGTTTTTTTTTGTGTTTTTTTTACAGATTGAACAGCCGTTTTTACTTCCATAAAATTGTTTTTTAGCTAATGTTTAAACTATCACTCAGAAAATAAACCCACATTTCGACCAAATATTCTCCAGTTACTCTTTTTTTGGGGGGAATTCTTGCATTTTCAGCCATTTGTTGACCCATCCCTACTGTTTTAAACCTGCAGCAGCCATCAAATTTCATGCATAAATGTTCTTAGCACTCATAGCACTTTTTATGCCAGAAAATGTGCAATCTGTGAACTGCAAAGATGTGGTTGTCCATTTTTTTAATTGACATTTTAGACTCTCCCCATTAAAAAGGGTTACATGAATGAATCAGGGCTCTAGACTACATTTTTGCACTGGTTGCACCGGTGCGCCTCACGTTTTTTCTTAGGTGCACCAGCACGACAGTTTAGTGCACTTACCTTTTTGACCATTGAATTTACCTCAGCAGTTTTACACGATCACTTTCCTTTTTAATTGATGTCAATATCGGCATTAAGACTTGAAATGATGAACTTACAAACTGTTAAACATAAAACCCTTTATTTGAAACAAAAAAATGAACAATTACATGAATAAGTTGGTGCTTAAAGACCCACTCCAATAAAATTTGTATTTTTTGGTGTTTTAAATATGTTCTTGTAGCATTTTCGCCCATGATACAGAAGATATATTTCAAAATTTAAGATTGAAACTGGATTTAGTATTTCTGTATTTAAATGAAATGTGCAGTTTGAAAAAGCTTACATTTGTGATAGCAAGTGAAATGGGTGGACCCAAAGTGTCCCTGCTCCGCCCCATTCTGATGCATCCACTTTTAGACAAATAGATCCATGTACGTCTTTGTTTTTCTTGTCTGAGCTGGAATCTGGATCAAAACTTTAACTCTTTAAAATGCTCCACAGAGATTAAATTTAACAAAAAAATGTTGTACGATTTTTTTGATTAGAACAGAGCCGATCCAGTATGACTTCATAGGTGTGTCCTGAATTCAAACGTTCTTTGATAACAGCAGCTATGTTTGGGTCAGCAGTAACATTCGTGTTTTTGGTTTAAGGCGCTTCCTGCCAAATAACTGTTTGTCAAAACAATAGACGAACGTCATCATGCAATCAGTGGTTTCTTCTTTGCCTCCTTTTTTAACACTTCATTTTGATTTCTAAAAATTAATTTTATTTGTTTAAACATTTCCATTTTTATTTTTTTACTTGTTGATGTTTTTTTTTAATTTTTTGCTTTTTTATTGTCATTGTGATCTTTATATTGTTTTGCATTGATGGATTTGTTTATGTTTTTTAACCTTCAGGGCCACCGTAGTTAACCCTTTAACACCACTAATGTCACAGTGTTAAATAACTAGCTTTTTATCTTGCCGTAAATCTTCAACCGTTCACACGATCACCGTGAATCAACGGATTCTAACGTGGAGACAAGCGACTTTTCTTTCTGGCTTTGCACCGATATGCAATATCTTATTAACATGGAGTGCAGCAGCTGCTTTTCTCAGCGGCAGTTTCCGCTGATAAACGTGGATTACGCAAACACTTTACAACTGCACAGTGCTGCATATCAGGGCAAATACTGCGCTTCAGAATCCGCTGGAATTATGTTAATTGCTTTAACGGTTGGAAAGTTAGAGGTACAGGAAAGAATGTAAACACTGGAGCTAAAGCTTTAGCTAGAGTGTTTACATCTGTTAAAGGATTTTAACAGATTTTTTTCATTTGCTTAAACTGTCACCAGCATCGGGCACGTGTGCACAGAGAGCATCCGCACAGGCCCAAACTGAACGGCTCAGATATGCAAATGATAATATGCTAATAAGCTAATATGCTAATTAAGCCCGGGTCTAGGCATGGGAAAGGAGGGACCAAGACTGGGACTGCCCCTCCAAACGTGACGTCGTGCAAACTTTCCAAATTTCTAAATTATTGAGACAAACAGAGCGATATCTGCTCATTCTGGCTACCAATCACCGAGCTGCTGATTGGTCGATGAAAGAGAGGGAGGGAGTAATTCTTGATTTGTGCATAACTTTGGATTTCTGCATGTATAATTCATGACTTGAAACTCATACAATACGTTTTGTGTACAAAAAGTGCAAAAATTACAAAATTAAAAAAATTGCTTTCACTGCAAGCAATTTACACATGCACAACTTAAAATTACAACAGCTTGAAGCTACACGCACAAACAGGCCCAGCCGGGCTGCATGGCGCCCTAGGCGAAAAGAGACTTTTGGATGGACTCACCATCGCAGCGACACAGCACTCAGCATTTTGTGGGTAGCTAAGTGACAGTTCTCATGGCAAATGTAGCGTATGTTTTTTAGTAATTGAAAGACCCCAGGTGCGAATCCCCCCTTATTGGTAGCTTGTTGAATCTTTTTTCCTTTTTTTCACTAAATTACTTATAACACATAACTATAAATATTATCTATATATAAAAAAACCCATCAGGATGATTCTTTAGATTTTAAACATCATGAGAATGTCTTTTCTTTATAGTCATGAGTTTCTTATTGATACACAGTTAAAACAAATACATGTAGTCTTTGAAACCCTTGGTTTAATATTTGTTGTTTTAAAAAAGATGTTTATAGGATTTTTTTAAAATCATGTATACTTTATGTCATTAAAATGCAACAATGTATTTAAAAATATAAAAGCGAAACACAAACCGAGTTACTTCCAGAATCGATAGAGTACAAACACAAGACAAACCGCTGCCGCAACATTACATCAGGCGAAGAATGTTTGCTATTCCGTAACTGTTTTTTGTGGGTAGATGGTTTATTCGTTGATTTGGAATTCCTATTTACGACACTGAAATCACTCCATACTTTGGGCCTTCTAGAAAGGTAATAAACCACTAAATAAGGGGACAAGATTGACTATTTCTCTTCACATTGAGAGATAAACAGATAATTCAAGTCTTTATAAAAATGTTCTGTCAGTTCACCACTAGAGGGAGACATCCGCCTGTGTGTTGTCTGAATTTGCCAAACGACAACCTGTTGGACCAAGTTTAAGTTTGGCAATTATTATGTTTTTTTTAATTGACAAAAAATTAGGACAATTTCTTTAAATCAAAGTTTGAATCTTTTTCTGCTCTAATTCACCTTTTTATTTTTTGCTGCTCCGAATTGTTGAAGAGCAGAAGGATGCTTTGCCATGACGCATCATGAATAAAGCATCCCCCCATTAAGTAAACAAGCTTAACAGTGACTGCTGTCGCGTCTCCGTCACACAGCAACACTTGAGCGTTTCCCGTCGGTATAATTAGCCTGCGCTGCTTCAGAGCCGCTCAGCACCCAAAGAGTTAACCTGCAGACTCTGGCGTTCGGCGCACCAGCACCCAACCAACCGGGCCGTGTCGCTAGGGGAAGATAAGGTATTTGAGAAGCAACAGATCTCCATCTGGACGGCGAGCGCACATCTGGGCCGACAGGAGAGCATCTCAAACAGCAAGAAGTCAGGACAGCTTTCGTTATGAGAGGAGAAAAGTTATCCGGAACATTTGCGCTTTTTCTCTCTGCAAGATTGGACCAAAGAGCAGAGTTTTGTCTCACACGCTGAGTGATTCATCCTTTTTAACTCATGTGTCGTTTGAGTTTTATATAAAAAAATATTTTTCCAGGTTGGTTTAGGGAGCTTTTTTTGTGTGCCAGATTTCCATAATATTTTAGACGAAAAGAGGGTGATTTGTGTTCTCTTACTCCAAAAACAACCACATGGCTCATCATTTAAGGACTGACGTGATAAGTGTGTTTGTATTTGCTTTTTGATTTTCATTTCCCACCAGTGGACAGCCGTTAGAATCCGAGGTCCGGGCTCCGCGTCTAAATGATCAGCTCGGTGTGCGTATCGACTTACCGAGGGCGCAAGTCCGGCAGCAAGGCTCCATCCAAATCATGCCTGAAGGAGGAGATGGCTAGAGGCGAAGACTCTGATAAAATAGTCATCAACGTTGGCGGAACTCGTCATGAAACCTACAAAAGCACTCTGAGAACCCTGCCGGGGACGCGCCTGGCGTGGCTGGCGGAGCCAGACGCGCAGGTCGGCTCCGACGCGGAGGCTGAGCCCCCGAGCCCCGCCGAGTTCTTCTACGACCGACACCCGGGGATCTTCGCCTACGTGCTCAACTATTACCGGACCGGGAAGCTCCACTGCCCGGCGGACGTGTGCGGGCCGTTCTTCGAGGAGGAGCTGGCGTTCTGGGGGATCGACGAGACCGACGTGGAGCCGTGCTGCTGGATGACTTACCGGCAACACCGGGACGCAGAGGCGGCTCTGGAGATATTCGAACCTCCGGACCCGGACGACACTGACGACGAAGCAGCGATGAGGTTCTGTATCGAGGACTGCAGCGACAGGTCCAGGAGCTGCTGTGAAGTTTGGCAGCCCAAACTCTGGGCCTTGTTTGATGACCCTTATTCATCCAGGGCGGCCAGGGTGAGTCCACGTGCTTCCTGTCTTTAGGGACATCTCCCATCAGCAGTGGCATCCAAACTAGTAAAGTGAGAACAAAATGACCCATCTGATCTGGTTCTCCACAGGTTTCAATTAGTTCATCATCAAAATTGAACTTTTTTATTTTTATTTTAACTAAATCAAACAAAGAAGGGGAACTCAATTAAAAAAAAGTGTAACCAGTTTTTAATGAGTAAATAATGCACGTTACCTTTCGGACACCAGGGTTCATCTTAATAAAGGGGAAATGTAAACTGAGAACAGTTTTTGCAGGGTCTAAAAAGGGGTATAGCTGACGATACGATTCATAATTGGTATTGGTTCATATTGAACAATCCGATTGCTGACCTAAAATCGATTCAGGGCATCTTCCATCCATTTTCTTGATCTCTTTTGGGGTCACAGGGCTGCCAGAGTGTAACCTGGCTAGTAATGGGCAAAGGCAGGGTACACCCCGGACAAGTTTCCTGGCTGCTGCGGGGCCACACAATCATACAACCTTGCAGTCACACCTAGGGACAATTTAGAATATCAATCAACCTATGAAGCATGTTTTTGGACTGTGGGAGGAAAATTGAGTTCCTGGAGAAAACACACGCATGCGTGGGGGATCATGCAGACTCCAAACAGAAAGGTCCCAGTCAGGATTCAAACCAGAGTCCTCTCGCTGTGAAATTAAAGCGCTATCCAATGCTCCCTTGTGCCGCCACCGAAGCAGATTCTTGATTTTTCGCAATTTATGCTTGAAATGGTGCTCCAGTTTCCAGTTGTTCAAGTTGTTTCAGGTTGAAATATAAAACCACTGTCCAGGTGTACGTTTTCAGCCATATTTCTAACTCACAGAAATTTGCTGAACTTTTAATTTTTTAGCATTTATTTGATTTCTAACATAGGAAATTACTAACTAGGAAACATTTTACATGCAAGCACCAAAGCAGTTCAAACCCCATTCACCGTGCTATTCAGATATTTGGACTATAAATAGATTGCAAATGGAAAGCAGGAAGTTTTCCAGTGCCATGTTATTCTATTCTTAATGGTGCATTTCCCCATGCTGTCAGTAAGGATGACAAACATCAGTGTTTCTCAGCAGCATGGCTTCACATTGGTGAGAACATCTAAAAAAGTAAAGAAAGAGCTGCTGTTCTGAGCATGACACACACCCTTTGCTTTGTATATAAAGTTTCTTTTTATAAAAGAAAATGTCTGGTTTGTTGCCTCATAGCAAAAAGGTTCTTGGTTCAATTTCCATTTGGTACATCTTTGTTTAGTTTGCAAGTTTTCCTCGAGCATGCATTTTGCAACACTGTTGTCCTCCAACAGTCCTAAAACTTGCATCAGGTGGTTGTTTCATGACCAAATTGCACATGATACAGGCTCCAGCAACGCTCGTGACCTTAATTAGAATAAAGCAGCTACAGATAATGGATGCGAGGCTGCATACTTTTACCATTTTTTTGCTTTTGCAGGATGGATTTCAAATGTTTTTACCATCCAACTGCCATCTGAACAAGAACTAGGTTGAGAAATCCATTATTCACATCAAACCAATTGCCTATTTTAAAGTTAAGTTATTAGTTGATCAAGTTCATAAATTAATTTTCTTTTAAAATGAATTTCTTGAACCTTTTCCCGAGAAGAAACCGTTTTTTTATTATATTTTTGGATGTAGAAATTCAACCTGTTATTTAAAGTTTCATCATTGTTCAGTTTAAATCATTATATGAAAACTGTTTTTTACTACCAAGCAAATTTGGCAAAGAAATTCTTTTATTTGTAAATCTAAATAGAAATACTCTTGTAGTTTTGCAAGAAAACAGATCTTGAATCTAAATATGTGCATAAAATCATGACCTGTTTTTGCTTTTATGGTTTTATTCATTTCAAAAAACTAAAAACATGGTTTTCTAAAAGCATAAATTAGGATTAGGCATTAAAAAGTTCTTGCCACATTGATAAGCTCACTCAGTGACTGCAAAACATATGTTGCTAGGTCCACAAATGTGTTGATTGCTTTGGAATTACACATGAAAACTTGTTTATTTAGTTATTTATCAATTTATGTATTGACATGTAAAAATACATAAACAAAAGTATGATATTTTATCTAAAAAAAAAGCAAAAAAAAAAACATTCCACTTCAACAATGCTGATTAAAAGTCTACTTATTTGTGAGACTATCATAATGCAGTATTAGTGTAATCTTTATGGTTATTATTAACATGTATAAAACCTCTCACATTATGATGCAATCACAGCTGTTTCCTCCGGATGAAATGGAAGCACTCTTTAACTTTAGGCACTGTTTACTTTAGAGATGAGATGGATCTGACTGTGTTGTAAATTGAAATTGAAATTGCTTTCATTCCTTCCACGAGGAAGAAAATCCAGCTGTTAGCTTTTGAAAGTATGCTATATCCCTAATGGTTCAGCAACAAAAGCACAAGGGTGCTTATTGAAGCAAACGTGAAAGCAAGTATCAAGTGACACAGGCTGGATTGTCAGGCCGGAGAGAAAAATGCATTCAGTGCTGGAAGAGAGCCATCCTTTCTGAAGTATGTTTGACTGTGTGCAGGTCTGAATCATCCATTCAGATGTTTCCTCGCTGTTGCAAATGTTCTTGGTGTTCTGACAGAAATGCTAAATAACATCTATTAGCTGCATTGTCAGAAGGCGCTTGTTATTTTGGAATAGACGTCTTTGAGTTGCATCCAGCACTACATCTCTCTTTGCTTATCAAATATTTTCAAATGTATCCATTTCGTTTTGTTGCATTTTTTAATATCTAACTGTGATTGAATGTGTGGAGTTCTGGACAGTGAGGCAAATTTATGAACACCCTGTCATTTTGCAAGTTCTCCCACTTAGAAATCATGGAGGCCGGTCAATAATACGCTGGTCTCCAATAAACGCGGGGTCGGCCGACAATTTTTTAAAATAAACGCCCCGGCTACTATTGGAAGATAGACGGTAATATGAAAAAAAAATCAGGAAACCACATTGTATATTTTTTTTTAAAAAATTGCATGTTACCGCTGCAAATAAGTATTTGAACACCAGTCGTTCAGCTTGAATTCTGACCCTCAAAGACCTGTTAGCCCATCTTTAAGTTGTCAACCTCCACTCCACTTATTATCCTAAATTAGAAGCTCCTGTTTGAGGTTGTTAGCTGCATAAAGACACCTGTCCACCCCATACAAGCAGTAAGACTCCAACTACTAACATGGCCAAGACCAATGAACTGTCAAAAGACACCAGAGATAAAACTGTAGACCTCCAGGCTGCACAGGGCAATGGGGCAACTGGCACGCAGCTTTGTGAAAAAAGATCCTCTGTTGGAGCAATTATTAGAAAACGGAAGAAGTTAAACATTAGGGATGGGCCGATATCATTTTTTCCGGTGATACCGATAACCAACATTTTCCCTGCAACTCTGACTGATATTTATATGTTTGGAACGGGAGTCGGCATCAAGGGGCGCGCATTCCACAGGTGGCGCGAGCACGTGGGACCCTACCATTTGCTGCTCGAGTGTTTCTACCGTGCTAAAGAGTAAACTGTGCTGACCTGACTCTCACATACTGCTCAGCCCTGAGCAATGGGAAGCTGGGGAGGCTTTGAAACTAGGAAGGTGGGAGACGGAGCAAGCCTGTGCTAAACAGAGCGCTTCTCCTGCAGTAACTACCGATCAAAATAAAAAAGATACATCGCTGGCATATATTGGTGGAATATTTGATATTGGGCTGATACAGGTCATCCTAAATTATGCAAATATTGGCCGATACTGACACTGATATATCCACCCATCTCTATTAAACATGACTGTCAATCTTCCTCAGGGGCTCCATGTAAGATTTCACCTCGTGGGGTCTCAATGATCCTTAGAAAGGTGAGGACTCAGGTCACTACATGGGAGGAGCTGGGACCACCGTTTCCAAGGTTACCGTTGGTAATACACTAAAATACACACCCTGCTTAAACCGGAACATGTCCAGGCCCGTCTTAAGTTCGTCAATGACCATTTGGATGATCCAGAGGCGTCATGGGAGAAAGTCATGTGGTCAGATGAGACCAAAATAGAACTTTTTGGTCTTAATTCCACTTGCCGTGTTTGAAGGAAGAATAATACAAGAATTTACAAAACAATACCATAATACGATACAAAAATAATTTACAATAATAATACAATAACCCGAAGCACAAAGCCAGGATTACCAAGGAGTGGCTCCGTAAGAAGCATATCAAGATTCTGGAGTGGCCTGGTCAGTCTCCAGACCTTAAACCAATAGAAAATCTTTGGAGGGAACTCAAACTCAACAGCCCAGAAACCTGACTGATCTAGAGAAGATTGTGTGGAGGAGTGGACCAAAATCCCTCCTGCAGTGTGTGCAAACCTGGTGAAAAACTGCAGGAAATGTTTGACCTGTTTAATCACAAACAAAGGCTACTGTACCAAATATTACCATTGATTTTTTTCAGGTGTTCAAATACTTATTTGCAGCTGTAGCATACAAATAATTAATTTAAAAAATGTGTATTGTAATGTCATTTCCAGATTTCTTTAGATGATGTCTCTCACAATGGACATGCATCTAAAACAGACATTTCAGATCCCTCCATTATTTGTGGAAGAACATGGAAAATCACAAAGTGTTCAAATATTTAATTGCCTCACTGTATAAGCCCGATTGCTGTCCATGTAGACATGTATGCATGTCCGCTGAGCATATTGTCAGGGAACTCTTATTGAAAAGATGCATGAAGCCCTTTTGAAGCGCTCACATTACCTTCATGGGCTTTTTATTTCCTAAAGACTCTGAACGCAACACAGCTAATGAGATTCCGGAAATCTGTTGGGAAGCTTATCTGTCATAAAAGCAAAATGCTCTTCCAGATCAATCAAGACCATATAGTTGCAGCTCTGCTATAGCCAGCACACTAGGCTCCATGCGTGGTGGGAGTGGACCAGTGCTGCAAACAGAAGAACAACATACATCTCTTTATCCTTTTGGATTAGATTTGAAAATCTCAGGGTCTTAGTTTTATTTTGAGTAAATTTACATTTTTGTCATCTGAAATTAGTTTGAATTGTAGCTGCAAGAAGCTCAACAAGGCACAGTTGCCATGACAACTTGACGCTCTCTTGTGAAACCTAAGTAGGTCTGCCCCATTATTATTGTCCTTAATTGGCTGATGACTGTTATTTCATCTGATCTCATTTTAAATAATTGTGTCGAACATTGACCATTTTAAATACAATGAGGTGAAAGTAACTCAAGTTGTATTTATTTCCATTTGATCAGAGTTCATTTTTAAGACTGCCATTAGGAGTTTATGATGATCATTTTGTGCATAGCTGCTGCAATTGTTTCTTTCTTTCCCTGTTAAACAGTGAATATAAACTGACATTTAACATTTTCTGATTTTTTTGCATTTGTTTTAGGTAATATGGTAGTAAAATTGGCCTGCATTTTTAAGTGATGACATTATCTTGTGGTGTTCTACGTGTAGATCACAGGTGCGTCATATTTCACACATCAGCAATCAAATCAAATCACATTGGAATTTTAGCAAAAGGCACAACTCAATGTGACTCAGCTGCCTGCTGATCTTTTTTGGTTTTTTTTCACTGAATTAACTTTTCAAGTCAAAAGATTCCCTCTATGTTTTGTGATTTACAATTTTATGCTTTATTTTATTCATTAATTGTTTTAAATAAAACAAAGTAGTTTTTAAGACTGGCCATATCATTAAAGGAGACATTTTTATTATATAATTAGATCAATATAATAAAAAATCAATCACATCGATTTCAGAGAAAACTTCCTTTTTGCTGAAATTTTAAATGTGTAAATAGTTATGTAAATAGTTTCTAAGGAACCATACATTAGAAAAATTACCTTGAAAATGGTTTTATTCAGTGCTTTTGATCACACTTTAAAGTCTAATAGCTAAAAGTTTAATAGCTGTTTGTCAAAGGTTTGAAAAAAAGGCAAAAAAAAACATTGGATGCTGTTGGAGGATTTGTACAATTCAACTGCATAAACTCTGGTCTTTTTGCTGAATTCTCTGCATTGTTTTTAAAGTTAAGCAACACTTAATAAAAGGAGAGCTTAAAGTGTCACAAAAAAAGAATGAAAAGACAGCTTTAAGATGACCAATAGTCTTTGTTTAAAGCGATGCTGGCAACAGAAGTGAGAAACCTGAATAAATGATAAAAACAACACTGTTATGCCTCTATCACAATGTTGCACACTACATATAGAAACAACACTTGGAGATTTGTAAAAGGTGTATATACAGCTCTGAGAGTTAATTTATGGTCAATTCAGTCATTGCATGGTACAATGATCTTGTGGCTGCAAAACAAGCCCGGAACCTGAACCACAACGACAGGGCTTAAAGACCAACTACAATGACAATTGTGTTTTTTTTGGGCGTTTTTAACATGTTCTTGTTGCATTTTTTGATGATGGAGGACATATATAAAGAAAATTCATCTTAAAATTGCATTTCTGAATATTTCTTTATTCAAATTGTTGTGAATCAGAATCTGATGAAAAAATGTCGTTTGAAAAAGCTTGTTGTTGTGGCGTAGAAGCTACAATCGACAGGCCACACGCAATCTGCTCTGCTCCATTCGGATGCATCCACTTGTAGACAAATAGATCCATGTACGTCTTTGTTTTACTCGTCTGAGCTGGCATCTGGCTCAAAACGGTACGGCTGGATAGCTCGGATACTACTCGCCATTTTTTTTTGCACTGCTAGTGTTAGGTTGTGAGGGACTGTAAGCTGGCTGGAGAAAGTGTAAGCAAACAGGTGACGGGAAGTGTGGGTGGACTTACTCAGCGCCAACAATTCCACCCACAACTCAGTGGCGAATTCTTAATGAACTACTGCCGCTTTGCAGAAAGTATGTTCCAGAAAATAACACAGGTTTATGATTTTGGCCAACATTGGGATAATCATAGTTAAAAGACGGCTGGGAATGCTTTAAAAATACGTCAAAAGATGCCCAGAGTGGGACTTTAAAGAAATTCATTATTTGATATTGAAATAAAAAATTATGTACAAACAAATCAAAAATATTAATTCTGCTTAAAAAGGATTTCAAATGGTTTTGAATGTGTTTTATTTGTGAGAGCTAAAAATTACAATCAAGGTGCACGTTTGTTCAGTTAACATGTCACGTGAAGGTTTTAATTCAAAAATTTGTTTCAAATCAAATTTAAAAATAAATTGAAATTGGATCATAATTTAAACTGAATTGTAAACTTCTCAAAGGAAATTGGTTTGATTCAGATTTTTGGCAATGATACCCAGCCTTGTTTTTCATCTTTGTGCTTTACAGATGGATTTTTGTCTAGAAGAATTGTGCATATCTTATCTCCATGAGTGTGTTCTTTACAAGCAGAAGGCGACTTTCTCTTTCCAAAAAAAGCCTTTCTTTTTTGTCGTTTTTCTTGTGTGTTGCAACAAGATTTCTTTAAAAATCCTCACTAAAAGCTGAGTCAATTCATCTAATCTATTTCTTTTTTTTCTTAAGTGGTATATGTTTCATTTTTACATAAACTTTATGATTAACATGATTATCTTGATCAAATTTAGACATTTTAAACCAGAGTAAAGACTAAATCTACCCTAATGTCCTGGTACCTAAAGATAATCACCATAATTTTTCTTGGTATTTTTGGCTCCATGAATCTATGAAATATAAATGTGTTATAATGAATTTCACTGAACAGATACCCAGGAGAAACACGGCTGACAGGCTGAGGAGGGCAGAATGATTCCTCAGAAGCGCCGCGTCTCCTAACAGGAATCAGTCCTAACAGAATTTGGAGAAAATCTGCAGAGTTTGTCCTCACTGCTCCTGCAGAGCGCTCAGGAGTCACGCTTTATGTCTCGTACATAGCATGTCTATATCTGAATCAACAGGTGATGCTCAACAGCTTGAGGTGATGACTGTGATTGGACTTCTCAGCTGTTGCAGACTGTTGCACAGCTTTCTGCCTGTTGTGCCTCCTGCTTCGCTACATCATGCTTTGATAATCCCAGCTGGGGCCAGATTCGTGTCCCCTTTGGTGTATTTTTTTTCCTTTTTGCACCCAACAATGGCTGTTGTAAGGTTGTTATGGTTGTCATTTTTTAAAGGTACATTTACCTCACCTCCGTTTGTTTAGTTTTATTCTTAGCTTTCATTAAATAATCTTATTTAATCTCATCGTGGTTTCTGTTTATGATTTTTCCCATTACCTTCATACACTCAATTATCTTTTGTTTATGTGATTTCCTTTAATGACACACAGTTCAGGATGCATGTGTTTTCTTCCATCCCTCGTGTTTCGTCTTGTTTCAAATTTTGTTTTACACATTTTTATGCTGTATTTATTCTATTTTATCTTTTGAAAATTTCATGTCATACCATCTGCATTTATACCTGCACTGTGGGTCAGCCACACACAAAAAAAGATTACTAACTCTTCGTGGTTAATAGAGATGAACTTACTTAGGGTTTTGTGTTTGATCAAATGTCAAATGTAATGGTACATATGTCATTGTTAGTATATGACATGGTGATTACACTGGACAGTCGCTACCCAGTACTAGCACATGTACCTACATTTTGAGGAGGCTTGGTGTGAAATGTTGAAGCGATGCAAATTTTGTGAATTTTTGCCCATAGCCTTTTCTTTCACAGCTCTATTCCGATACATGAAAGTCTTGGTGTCATATATTTCCGTCCCGGCAAAAAAACGCAAAAAGTAATATTTCCTCCACGATCAATTTTCAAAGTTTGACCTGGTTTAACTTTCAAAATTTCAACCGTTTTTGGACTCTGTTTATTCAGTGCAAGCTAGTTTTGTAGGTAGATCCCATAAGCGGTTGTAGAAACTTGCGTAGCACCGTATGAATGCAAGAGTTTTGAACCTGAAACGTACAAATGCTTCAGACTTTTCATTGAACGTGGATGCAAAGGGCAGTGTGAACGTAGCTTCATAGTGTACAGTATTTTTACATATTTTGACTGTTGGCCTTCTATTTTCCTCAAAAGGTTTCATGCCTATCATGACGTGCCTCTATCACCTGTTTGAAATGGGTGTGGCCAGCCACCTGTCCTTCCATGGGGATCACAACTGGTTGGAGACGGCTGTGATCATTTGGAAATACCTGACAGTTTTTTTTTTCTAGCAAACAGTTGATAGTGAAACGTCTTGACAGGTGTGAAACTTGATTCCAGCTTGTCCAAAACCCTGAAGATGAGGCTCAGCATTCCACTCATGCATCAAAAGGTTGGACTGTGGGAAAGCATCACCAAGTTCTCCCGAGGATGACAACAATTGTGTAAAAATGAAATTCACAGACGAAGCGCCAACACTCAGGTGTGAATGAACGTGTGAAGAGTTTAATTGAAAACACGAAGCCTGTAAAAAATGACAGTGTGCAAAAAAATTTGATAAGAAGTAAAAGAGTTTGGCATTTAGACCCATAAACAGCAAGGCAAGACATAACTCAGACTCACCTGCTTACAAGATCTCACAATGTAGATGTTAGTCATTCATATGTAATAGATGGTGATTGGTAAGATGTTGGTAGATATAGAAAAGGAGGAGTAACAGCATGGAGAGTATAGATACTTCTCTATAAAGTAGCTTCTACTTCACACATGGAAGCTTTGTACAACATCAAGAAATACTCAGAAATGCAATTTTAAGCTTAATTTATTTTATATATGTCCTCCATCATGAGAAAAATGTTTCATTTGGGTGGATCTTTAAACAGGCAGGTAACTGGAAACATGCAGCTGTTAACAAACATGCATGTTTGAGGAAAGGTTGCGTCTTGGCAGACTTTTGCATCAACTTTTTACGAGCAGCACAAATGTTAGCATTATGTCTGCCAGGATATCTGGAAGTTTCCTCGCAGAGGCTTCCCTGCTGCAAAAACCTGACTCTGTTTAGTTGTGTGATAAACCATTTGGCAATTTAGTAAACTTAACCGTGTCCAGACCTGCGAGGGCCGTCCGAATTGCATTGTTGGCATGTAGAGGTTGCTGTTAAACAAGAACTCATTCCAAGATTTAGTTTTTTGTGTAATCTGCTTTTAGGAAGTAGCTGTTAGAAGTCGACACAACAACTTTGCAACAGATGCAATTCTGCTTAAATGGATAAGAATGAAAATGATGCTTTGCAGCTCAGTTGAACCAACAAGGAGGCAATAGAGTCTATAAAACGAAGGTTTTGACAATGCCAGTTGCAAATAGAATACATTTAGCCAAAATCATGCATTTTTAAAAATAAATATACAGCAGTTCCAGTGTTTTTTTGGGAGACATGTTTATTACAATAAAACCACTGTGAGATGACATATAAGTCAAAACAGTGTGCTGCATCCACACAAGCTTGAACGTCTGAGCCTGCAAGGCTTAAATGTTTAGTTGTTTTATATTATATTTGGCCAAAAGTTCAATCAAAAAATTTTTTTTTTGTCTGGTAGAACTGGTGTATCATCTTGTGGAACCAGGTCTGTGCTGCCTCTAGCTTCATTATATTCAAATAAAATCTAGCAACTATAGAAGTTCCTACAAGTATTGTGCTAACATCATAAAGAGCTTTTTCTACACTCAACATTTTTCACATTGGGCTTTTCAAAAATCTCTTTAGGTTTGCTCTTCTTAGTTTTTTTGAATGTATTTATTTTGAACGGATAAAATAAAAAAATAAACACTTTAAAGAGAAGTATAACAATGAACGACAATATGCAAAGTTTGATAAAGGCTTTGGATGAAGATTACCTACCATACCTATCAAGTCCAAGCCCTTTCTTTAATTCAGTCCAAACTTAAATTTTATACTTGCAGTATTTTTACAGTTTTAGTTTGCTTTTTTGTTTGTTTTTTGTTTTTTCACAAACCTGAACACAAATCTCTTGGTTTCCCAACAGTCTTTATTTTTAGCATAACCCACAGACGTTATTAGCCACCACAGCAGGATACTATATTGATCTATGGCAATTCACAAGTTTACAATTGGATTACATTTACTTTCCAGCCATTAAATATGAACACATTTGTCAAATGTTTCATTTTCTATTTAAACGTTGTTTTAATTTCAAATACTGAATAAAACAAAACGTTTAAGGACATAGATTCTTGAAGGGGACGAATCTTCACTGTAGATCACACTGTGAGTTTTAAATGCTTGACCTAAATGTTAGGCCTGCGTATGCAGATTTGAATAACATATGTAGGTGAGGTTTTTGGAGAGCAAGCCAGGTGACGCATTCCCTCTGCAGTAGCTTACAGCTAGATGATAGTGAACAACTTCAAACATTCGCAGTTCACATAAATCCTTTACCGTTACGTTTTGTATGTATTTTTTTGTCATGTCCTTTTGTGAAATAGTGTTCCTGTGGGCTTCACCTGCTTTTTGGTTTTTATTTAACCAGCTGGGAGGTTAAAAAAGCTCAGGGAGACCGTTTTACATTTCGCCCAGGCTTTTGAAAACAATGCAGAGAGCTCATGTAAATGTAAACACAGCTTTAAAACAAACAGGTATTGTAGTGGGTCATTGTTCAGTCTGGCTCTCATTTGGCTCCGTGTTATTCTGCATTGTAATAAGGCTTCTTCTCATTGAAGTATTTGTGCTTAACTGAGCTAGAGCAGATGCACACTTACCTGTTTACTGACTCTACAGCCTCCTCATTCCAGTTTTAGATCAGGACTTTGTAAATACTCATTTTAAACATTTTACTATACTAAAATGATCTAATGAGTTTCTGCCATGTATATTTAACGTTTTACGTTTGAAGATTGTCCTTTGAGCTGTACCATCTCTGTGTTGGTTCCATACACATGGTGAGCGCCTCCTGCTGTCTGTGCGAGGCGGACGTCGTCTAAATGGAGTCCCGTTTTCTCCCAGCATGGCTCAGTCTGTGTTTTTGGAGATAATTGGATTGAAATTGCTCTGTTGTCTTTTAGATGTTTTTCTTTAATAGCCTTCAGACTCAATATGCCCTAAAAACTGCTCACTTTCCAAACTGCTCTGTCACTGTTTCTAAGCAGGATATTATGGCATGTTCCAAAGAGAATTTTTGAAAAGATGTTGATGACCATAAATATTTTGGGGGATGCTTGGTTATCTCATTTAACTAGACATGTTCTTGACTGTTTTAGCTCATTCACTGATCCAAAACACCCACAAACAAAAAACATTGAACTTAGTAGTTGTCTAGCTGTGATTTTAAAGACCCACTGTGATGACAATTGTATTTGGGTGTTTTTAATATGTTCTTGGAGCCTTTTTTCATGATGAAGGACACATATAAAGAAAATTATGCTTAAAATTGCATTTCTAAGGATTTCTTCAATCAAATTGTTGTGAATCAAAAGCAGATAAAAAAGTGTCATTCAAAAGAGTTTGTAGGTGTGACGTGAGACCTACAACGGCAGGCCACAAGCTCTCTGCTTATCGTCATAATCATAATTAAAAGACAATTTTGAAACCTTTTAAAATAGGTTAAAAGATGATCAGAGGAGGAATTTAATTGAAGTTATTTCTGCCAATTCCTCACTGTTCCCGGCAGTCACTGAGTGAATTTGAATCCGGTGATCTCCATCCTGTGGACTTTCTGCTCATTCAGAGCCCGCAGTTGTTTCACCTCTTCCAACAGGTTTAGGATCTGTCCGTGCTGGACCTTCATGGATCTACCTCCCTCCAGCAGTAATGGGTGTCCCCACCACTTCCTCAATATATGCAAATCACTTTAAAACATGATTTTTATCATTTTATTTTGAAGCTGTTTGGTATTTTTGCATCATACTGACTGTTGATTCTTTTTTAGGGGGTGGCTTTCGTATCTCTCTTTTTCATCCTGGTGTCCATCACTACTTTTTGCCTGGAAACCCATGAAGCCTTCAATGAGTGGATGGAGAAAGTTTTTCAGGGCAACAACACGCTTGATAAAAGCAGGGCGGAGTTGGGGAGCAGTAAAATCCTCCTCATAGTGGAAGGTGTGTGTGTGTTTTGGTTCACATTGGAGTTTTTGGTGAGGATCATCTGCTGCCCAAACAAATGTTTTTTTATCAAAAACACACTCAACATCATTGACTTTGTGGCTATTCTGCCTTTCTACCTGGAGATGTGCCTGATAGGACTGCCGTCAAAAGCCGCTAAAAATGTGCTCGGCTTCCTGCGTGTGGTGCGGTTCGTGAGGATCCTTCGAATTTTCAAGCTGACCCGACACTTTGTGGGCCTGCGCGTTTTGGGTCACACGCTGAGGGCCAGCGTCAACGAGTTCCTCCTGCTTGTCATCTTCTTGGCGCTGGGAGTTCTCATTTTTGCCACAATGATTTATTACGCGGAGCGCATTGGAGCAAGCCCCGACGATCCTACGGGCTCCAACCACACGCACTTCAAGAATATCCCCATCAGCTTTTGGTGGGCGGTGGTGACTATGACGACACTCGGCTACGGAGACATGTACCCACAAACGTGGCTTGGCATGATGGTTGGGGCGCTGTGTGCGCTGGCTGGCGTGCTGACCATCGCCATGCCCGTTCCTGTCATCGTCAATAACTTTGGCATGTACTACTCTTTGGCTATGGCAAAACAGAAGCTGCCAAAAAAGAAAAAGAAACACACCCCAAACCCAGAAATCCTGACTGACTCCGCCTCATTTGGGAAGTCGGAAACAAACTCGCACATTGACAGCACTCAGAGCGACACGTGTCCACTGGCTGCTGAGGAGAGTCTCGGCAGGAATCGCTCAGGTAAGCCTGCGATCTCAAATTAAAAGGTCAGTTCAAGAAAACCACAGAATCAAATTCTTTTATGTACCAACATTTGATGTTTCCATTCAGCTGTTTGTGTTTATCCTCAGCTCTCTGCTGCTAATGTTTTACAATTGAGGTGATTGAGCTGTGAAGTAGTTTGTAGCATCAACAGTTCTTTTTCCATATGAAAATAGAAGTATGTTTATGTTGCCTTTAGTCTGGTAATGATACAAGAAGCTGCTAAATTTCTCTGACGTTGAGTTTATCTGACAGATTACCTGCATTTAGTCATAAAGACAGCAACACGCCACTATCAGATTACTCCTCATCTCAGACAAATTGGATTTCATCGCAGAAGAATGCTGAGTTTATGCAATAAGCTGCTTCCTTTGTCTGGGTCTTGACAGGAGTCTCCGCAAAAGATTTGACATTGATTCGGCTGTGACTTTTTGTCTTTCTTTCAGACTCCAAACAGAACGGGGATGCAAATGTCACCCTTTCATATGAGGAAGGGTGCAGCCTTACCCAGCCACTGTCCCCTAGTGAGAAATGGTCCCATCGGTGCTCCAGAGGGCGAGAAAAGAATAAGAGAGCATCATCCGGCATCAGTGCAGGCGAGTTGCATTAAAGTCAAATGTTTTTAAGATGTGAAAATATAGACATCATGGATCATTTGGACAATCACAAGTCTTGTCTGTTAATCCTTGCCAAATTTTATTGGGGAAACACATCCATCAGTTTTCTGAACCAGCTGAATCATTTTTGGGGTCAGGGGGCTTCTGAAGCCAATACCAGCTACTTTTGGGGAACGAGGGGGTATTATACCTCGGGCAGGTCACCAGTCTGTTGCAATCACATTCACACCTAGGGACAGTTAAGAAAAATCAATTAATCTATGAGAACGCATCCATGAGAACACGCAAACTCCACGCCTTAGGACCTAACTGGCGTTCGAACCAGGGCCTTCCCGCTGTGAGGCAAGAGCGCTAACCACTACTACACCACTACTGCTTATTTGAATACAAATAATGACTAAGGGGCGGTGTGGTGCAGTGGTAGGGTGGTCGGCCCCTGATGGGAAGACTGCAGATACTGCCGCCCTGCAGAAACTATGTCCTATAATATCAACAGTTTTTTAGAAAGTGTATCTTGGTTAAAAACGGTATAATCATAATTGTATTGGTTACGTGTCTGTTTCTTTTGAAAATTTTGCTATTAATGACGAACACAAATTGCTGTAAGTTTGCAAGTGATTTATTAAGTGTATTATTTATTTTGTTTTTTTTGCATTTGTGGTGGCCGCGTTAGCTTGACAGCTATCAATGAAGTTGTTTAACAGATGTCAAAGCTTCTTAATTACAGTTTCAAAGCAACATTTGTGCATCTGCATGTAACGTCAAAGTGACAAATCAACAAATCTTCGCATCATAGCATCAAGACATCGAAGTGTTGAATTAACATTTAATGTTAGCGGTCCACAAAAAGTGCAGATCACCCAGCTCACCCGCTCTTAAACTGGAGTTTAATCCCCTGCGTGAACAGGTGAACTTATTGACATAATCACCACTGTCTAGTCAAGTGACATGCCCACCACAACAATGTAAACAATGTCAAATAAACAGTTTTTAGCACCTACAATAATTAAAAGACAACTGGGAACACTTTAAAAATGCATCAAAAGATGATTTACTCATCATTTATCAAATAGGCTCAGGTAATGGAAGGGTCAAATCAGTTTAAAAAACCCAAATTTAAAGCTCCCTGCGACAGACTGGCGACCAGTCCAGGGGTGTACCCTGCCTTCGCCCATGAGTAGCCGGGTTAGGCTCCGGCAACCCCGTGACCCCGAAAGGGATAAAGCGGATTGGAAAATGAAAGAATGAATGAATGAATGAATGAAATTTAAAGCTGAATCAACTAAATTTAGTATTTAATGTAAATATTTCCATTTAATATGTTTAAAGAATCTGTTCACAAGAGAGTTGATTTCTACATCACATTAGTTTGGGTTTAGAAACAAATCGATTTTGTTGTTAGAGTTATCAACAAACACTGTAGGCCTCTTTACAGCATCAGCAACATGCAAGTCCATGTGAGCACTCGTAGCGCTGAATGGATATGGGCATTACAAGATATTGATCACTGAGAGCAAAGTATTCCCAACAGACTGACAGGATCAGGCAGATAACTGCAGTAATTGATGTGTACTGCTCTACACCTTCTCCGCACATGCTGCTGAAAGGCTGGATTCTGAGATCTGTCTTGGCTCCTAAGACTTTTTCTTTTTTGGTGCCTGCTTTTCTTCTTAAATCAGCACAAACTAAACAACTCCACAAATACGAATGCCCGGTAAAAACTTCCTTTTAAAGCAACCCAGTGAAGGTCTGAGTCTCTTTTAAGATTCACATTGACATTTCTCTGTTCATTTTGAGCTTTTCCATTTTTTTTTTACTTTTAGAGATGACATTTTTAATTTGTTTGAGTTTAAAACTGCTACAGAGACAAGTCATGTATTTGACTTTAAATCTAAATTGATCTTTAAACATTTACGTTTTTTTTGCATTTATGCTCATTTTTCTTTAAGGTTTAATTGACTTAATAGTCAACATAGAGCGGAACTATAGATTGTAGAAAACAGTGGGGCAGTTTGATGCATTAAAGATGAATCAGAGAAGTCTGCTGGTTTTTGTTTCCACCACAATAGTGCACTTAAGAGGACTGATTGCATCTGCTATAAGTTTCTGCATGCATTCGTCTAATCTGACAAGAATGTTCACTTTTAACAAATTATTTATAAATGCACTGTGTATTTGAGTGTCTTAATTGGATTTATAAAGAATTTAATGTTTGATAGTAATCTTGTTGAGATAATAGTAACCAGAACATATCTGATGAGTTATAGAAATGTCTCAGCTTTGCTATCGTTAAAAAAAACTACAAACAAACAAACTAACTAACTAACTAACTAACTAACTAACTAACTAACTAACTAAC
>BSAI01000015.1:9265470-9284440 GCA_036245035.1 Adrianichthys oophorus
AACTAACTAACTAACTAACTAACTAATTAGATACATTAATCAAAATACATAAATATACACTTTTTAAAATAGATACATATAAAGATATAGATACATTCATTCAATACATAAATAGATAGATTTTTTAAATACAGAAATAGATACATCCACTTAAGTACACAAATAGATCCATTTTTAAATAGATATATTTATTAAATACATAAATAGATACATTTTAATTGCATAAATAGATACATTTTTTAAATACAGAAATAGATACATTCACTTAAATACATAAATAGATACAAATTTTAACTACATAAATAGATACATTCACTTAAATACATAATTAGATACATTTTTTAACTACATAAATATATACATTCACTTAAATAGATAAATAGATACATTTTAAAATACACGGATACATTTAAATTTAAAAAAGCAATTAAAGCATTAAATTAAATATTATGAAGTTAGTTAAAGATTAATTTTTTTTCTGGTTCCACTGAAGTTTCTGAACAAAAAGGCTTTCCTCTGGAGCTTTAATGTCTGAAAATTATTATCTTTCTGGTTTCTAATTGCAACGAATAATTGCTACCACAGAGTGACCAACACTCAACTTTACAAGGATTTTTTTTTTTTACTTTATTTTCTGGAGTGTAAGTCGCAGGAGCCCAAAAATGAATAATAAAGAAGAAAATAAAAATAAGGGGCTGCACGGTGGCGCAGTGGTTAGCGCTCCTGCCTCACAGCAAGTGTTTTTTTAAAATCAGGATTATCTTTTAGCTTTTCTGTCCAAATCCTCATTAAGCTCAGGAAAACAAAACAAAAACTATCTTTAGAAGGGTCAGTAAAAAAATAGTGTTTCCAACAGCTTCCATTGATACAAATCTGACGAAAGAGTGAGGATAATCAGCAACTTTCATTTACACCCTGATTTTTAGGCTTTTCTAAATATTGCACTGCTGCCTTGAAATATCACGTTTGTTAAAAATATATTTAAAGTGCCACTCCAATCATCTTTCTGCAGAGCGGCAGGAGTTCATCAGAAATTTGCCTCTGTGTTGTAGGCAGGACTGCTGGTGCAGACTAAGCCTGGCCACACTGGTGGCCACCTATTTGTTTACACTCTCTCCTGCTACCTTCCAGGCCCTAACAACCCCAACCAAACATCACCGGTGCAACAAAAATGGTGAGCAAAATTGGAGCTATCCAGCCGCACAACTTCCCAGTTCAAACAAGGAAAACAAAGGCAATTTGAATCTATTTGTCTGCAAGTGGATACATGAGAACGGAGAGGAGCAGGGAATTTTACGTAACCTTCACAAGCTGTTTTTAACTGCATTTTTTTGTCTGCTCCCAATTCACCAGGATTTGAAAAAAGAAATTCCACAGTTTTAATTCTATTTCTCTTTTATTTGTGTCTGCCATCATGAGAAAAATGTTACAAGTACATGTTAAAACACCAAAAAGACAATTTTCATTGGCTGGGGTCTTTAAGCTAGCAAATCACCTGAGTCAAAGGCAGAACTGTTTGTGTTAGAAAACTCTGGCTTTGTCATTTTTCAACAATGTAGTCAACAAAATAATCAGTAGATCTTTGCAGTTCTAGCTGCTTCATGTAGTTTCAGTTGGTAATCACACACACTGCGATCGAACAAAAACACCAGGTACAATGGGGTTCTGATGGTGAGTGCAAAGCTCACATAACGTTCTCAGACCTCATGTTCTAAACAGCACCATATTCTCTCTGTTCTGTCATTTTCCACATCCACTTTTTTCTGTAATTCATTTCCCAGCTTTTGAATGTCACTGCTTTAATGCCATCCCAGTCTCATGTCTGTGCTTCAAAAGCCCCGTTTGAAAAGAGGCTTTATATTTGGAACCTGTGGATTCATTTTGGGTCTCTAAGGATCACAGATTCCACCCTTTAGTGGACAAAGCAGGATGTGTTTGAACTCCTGTCCACAAAAGCCCAGTAGCAGCCATGATGTTTTCATGCAAAACAGCACGACTGTGCTGGACCACCAGAAACCATCCTAACGCATGTGAAGAAAATTACAATTACCAAATAGATAAAATATAAAATTTACTTTAGGGTTTTCACTGAGACCCTTACCTCTCCCTCAGTGTGATGATTGACTTACATGCTAACATTAACTACCATGCAGATGTATAAAAAAAAAGAAAAAAAAAGAAGTGGTTATTTTGGACATAGGTTGATAATCTGCTAATGTGAAATTTACATTCTTGTAATTACTACTGGAAACAGTCTAATGATCTGCTAATTGCATTGCAGTCCAGGCCTTTTTATGATAGGAATAATAAAACGACAAAGATCTGAGAAAAGCCAGAACACCTCAAAACTAATATGCAGCAGGGAGGGCAGGGAGGTTCAGTCCTGATTCTTGCATCTGGCCATTCCATTCAGGGTCTCATTGGAACGTAACACTTACACGACACATTTGGACACTCACTGTTCACAATGAAAACATTTCACTGTAAAAAAGATCATGTAAAAATTTGATTTTTTTCTGTCTAGCAAGTAAAAAACAGCGATTGTAGCCATTTCCAGAAAGACAGACGTAAGCCGATTATGACTGATCGGCTCTGATGTTAAGAGCTGCACCCGGGGGGGATGCTGGTCTATTCCATAATTACAGGGTGAAAGGTATGGATAATATATCACTAAGGCAGTAAGGCAGAATGTAAAGTGAAGGGCAGATTGATGAAGGTTTCCATAACATATTGAATTATTATTTGTGACAGGAAATCATTGTTCACGGCAACTGGAAGAGCTTGAAGCTCTGACACCGGTTCAACACTTTAGGTCAAATTTAGAAAATTTGAGTCTGATGTTATGAAAAAAATAAAAAATAAAAAAAATAAAATCAGGTTTGCAGTGTGTTATTTTTGATAATAGTTAATTATCTCTTAAAATTTGTATTGATTTGAATCTCATTGTACATATGGACAGTAACAAAGTTTTTTCTGTTTATTTAACTAGTATTTGAAACTGTAATAGCTTAAAGACCCACTGCAGTGAAAACTGTGTTTTTAAAATGTTATTGTAGCTTTTTTTCATGCTGGAGAACATACATAAAATCATGTTAGACTAAAACTGCTTTTCTGAGTATTTCTTTATTCAAATTGCATGGGATCAGGAGCAGATGAAAATCCGCGGTTTGAAAAAGCTCAGGTTTGTAACGCAACTGCCATGGGCGGGCCAAAGTCAATTTTGATTCATCCACCAACAATAACGCCTTAATTTTCTTCGTCTGAGCAGACGAAGTCTGTGCGGCTGCATAGCTCCGATATTGCTCGCCTAATTTTTTTTTTTTGCTACGCTAATATTAGCTTGGGTTTGTGAGGTGCTTTAAGTTGGCGGGAGAGAGTAAAGAAAGGGCTGATGGGAAATTAACAGAGGCTAACATCCACGCCACAGTCCTGCCCACAACTCAGAGATGAATGACCTCCTGCTGCGCTGCAAAACATATGTCTCAAAAAAAACGACACAGGCTTTTTGATTTTAGCTAAAAACTATATAATCAAAACTAAAAGACCACTAGGAACGATTTTACAAAAAAATAAAGTTGGAGTGGGACTTTTTTGATTTTTGTACAAATCTTTCAATTATTCATGATTATTGCCTTTTATTAATCAGTGTTTGCTCATGTATGAGCGAGAGATCAAGCACTACAACCCTTCACTTGTGCTCCTGATTCATTCCTTCATACACACATTAAATACAAAACCAAAGATAACATTTCAATGGCGTTTCACCAACCCACTGGGGAAGAGCAGACTTCTTTAAATGAGTAATTATGCTGTCCTGAGTTCAGATGCATAGCGGTGCCTATGACGAAGAAATATTTTTTCTGCTCATCTATATTAGTATTTGGGAAGAATTGTTCAGTACGACTGTGTAAACAGTTTGAGCATATGCATAAGGTTTTGGATCTCTCAAAGCCTCAAATGTGGTGCTTAGAAATTACCTTTGTAATGCAAAATGCGCATGTTAAATTTTTTAAAAATATTTTTTTGTTTGTTTTTTTCAGTATTAGCGAATAAATGAATAAATAGAAGTTGAAAGGTTCATCTGCAGTGATGGGTCAGTAATCTGTGTCTCATTGACTTTCTGTTCGCCTGTGTGTTTCTGACAGAGACCTGTAAGGACATTCTCGGTACCACTGGAAATCATGCTCAGCCAGAGGTCACCCCTTTGACCTGAGGAGGGTTGAAGAAAGAAGAAAGGACAGCAGCTCCACTGTGGCACTTATGAGATCATGGCGTTCTCTCATGAACAAACAACGGAGACAAGACATTTTGTTGTTTGTATCTCATCACTTTTTTTTGTTCTTTAGTCTTTTTACACATTCAACATCCAGTAAGAAGTTATTAGATAATGCATATAACACACCTGTTTTGCACTCATTTACATATTTCAGAAAAGTTTTGCATGTTTCGCATGAACTAAAATCAAACAATGCACTAGCACAGAATCTGGATATAGTTTTGATGTCATTTTCCCAATTAATTTTTTTGGTTTCTTTTACTGGTTACATGAGGTCGATGAACTGGTTTACAGCTTTTGCAAACACGTAATTGTCACAAAAATAGTAATAGGTGACAAAATATTCTTGCCAAATTGGTTTACAAGATGACAGATGTCCAAATGCAACATCCATAGATGCTCAGATTAGATCTTAATCTTTCAAGCTTTTCTTTTTATTTCCTCGTTTTGGTTGCACAGAATAGCATCGTCATTTGAATTCATAAATGTACATAGACTTGTAAAGTACAAATGGCACCAATATAGAACCAGGAGTAAACTTGACAGTGTTTCTTCTTGAAAAGACAGAATAGAAACACACAGATGTTTCTGTGCAAGCGTTAGACTCTCCATGGGGATTACATGCAGATTAACTTGTTGTCAATGCAACTCAAGCCATGTGTTGTGTGTAAATGCACCCTA
Organism: Adrianichthys oophorus; assembly: GCA_036245035.1. NCBI lineage: Eukaryota > Metazoa > Chordata > Actinopteri > Beloniformes > Adrianichthyidae > Adrianichthys > Adrianichthys oophorus. The sequence continues at coordinate 9,270,428 of BSAI01000015.1, forward strand.
GGAGTTATAACTTAAAGAGCAAGAACAGAAATTAGTGCAACAGTATTGTTTGTTAACGTTAGTTACACAAAGTTGATGTACTCTTACTGGATAACGCTGGATACAGACTTTTAGATTTCACATTGGACTTCCAGTGTGTGATCCTCATGGTGAGAAATGGAGTTTCGATGTTTGCTGTAAATCGATTTGTTTAACTGCCCTTCAGCTTGAGTTGGGTTTGCAGAAACCCTAAAGAAGTTTTATTGCTGTTTCTGAGAACTTCTATTCCTCGTGGTTAACCATAGTGGCCTTACGTTTCAATACATTCTTTGATTGTCGTTAGTGCATTTATATCCTGAATCAAATACCTGTAGTTATGTGCAAGCTTAGCTGTATGTTTGTATGTATGTAGCACAGAACATTTCTGTAGATAATTAAACACATCTCTACATATGCCTTGTATGCTCACTAAAACAGTTGTTAACCAACAAGAAAAGATTCACATAGTCATGAACAAAGATATTGGCAACCTTGCATTTCTGTTGGAACGTGCTACACTTCTCTAAGAAAACGTTACAGTTTTCCAAATGTTTTAGTATTCATGTGTTTCTTTTTTTGTGTGTTTTTTTCTACTCTGGAACAGAACAAAAAGCAGAGGAGAAAAAAAGCCAGACTTTAATAAAATTCACACAGAATTCAAAATACAGACTGGACAAATTTGGATTTGGAAATGGGTTATTTCAAGTAATAAAAAACAAACAAAAAAATAACCAATACGAATATACCAATCAGCTCTTAAGCTCTTATGCATACAGTATATGACCCATTGAAACCATTGAAAGGGAATGTAAGGAAATAAATTTTTATGATCCCACCCCATTTTGCTTTACTTAACCTTTTTTTTTTTTTTTTTACATAAATGATCATTACCTGGTTCTTAAATTCTCATCATATATATTTATATATGTACTTTACCAACACAACCTCAGATCATCTTTTAAAAATCATATATATTAATAAATTCAAATGACAAAGTATATAATAATTATTTGACCTGGAACCATAAAAAAATCTGTTGTTGGCACTGTGACAAAGTAGTTAAAAATAAATTATTTTTTCATGTGGTGCTCCTGCTACTTGTATTTAGACACACCTGTTGCAAGTAACAGGTGTGTGCAACACTGTAATCTCCCTTTCAACCAGTTAAAATGACAAAACGGAGGTCTCAACATTTGTGTCACACAGAGTGTTGCGGGGAAAAAAACAGTGGATATGTGTGGAAAACAGTGGAAAAATCAGCAGCTGGGACAAAACATCCTGCAAAAGAAGAGTCCAAAAGTCATTCATGGTTATAACTAATATCAGTCTTCTTTTCCAAAGAAAATTAAGTTATTATAGGGTGCCAATAATTTTGTCCAGTTCATTTTTTTACAAAAAATGTCCGCTTTGACTTTATACAACAAATACTTAACAACCAATACATTTGCAATTGGAAAAATATCTGAGAAAGTTGTTGCATTTTTCCAACAAATGTCAAGGGTGCCAACATTTTTGGCTCTGACCACATTAAGAAAGTTACTGTTTTTCTGCTTTGTGTAATCAATGTTAGACAATCACTCGTTTTTTTCCCTATGAAATGTGTAGGTGACTGTGAAAGAATAAGGTGTCAAAGGAGAGAGTCTGAGTGATGTATCATTATATAGGCATGTGTTTCTATGCAAAAACTAATAAAACATTTTCCTTTCCTTGTGTCAAATGTATTGTATGCTTAATTTACTTCCCTTTTATTCTATTTTCACAGTTTTTGCCTAATTCTGTTAGTTTCAGCACAGCTAATGCCCTGTTATTTACTGTACAGCTATTTATATCTCAGCCACCAGTCTGCACGGTGAGTGTGCACTCAGTGCTGTAGCAGAAGTCACAGCTGTGCCTCCGGTTTTCTTGTGTCTCCTTGATTGATTTACCAAAGGTGTCCATGACATATACAGAACACATCTCCATGGAGATTTAGGATGACAAGGAACACTAATTAGTGCTTGGCAGCCTCCATCCTCGTCTCCTTGTGATTGTCACCTGCAGAGATTCGGTGCTCTCCCTGCAGGCATTGCAACAAAATCAAAAAGGCTTTGCTAAGGAAGCTGGATGCTAAAGCAGTCGGATGTTCAGGGAAGGCTGGCTGTCCTTAGATGTCAGGGTGGGGGTGTAGTTTCACATCGGTACCGCAGGATGTCACTGTCTTGACAAGAGCAGGAAGATTCTCCAGTTGAGTGTACAAGTGGTTTTATGGTTTTAATGACAGCAATGCTTCACTCTGCAATGTGAAACGATGTTTTAGAGAGACGTTTTAGCCTCAGTGACATGAAACAAAACCCTATTCCATTAAGATTTTTTAAATGCAGCTTTAAAAACACTAAGACATTTCTGAGGGAAAGTGCACACCTGAATGCATCTATTTAAAAAAAACTACCTGCTCACATTGTACAAAAGTTTACCATACCTTAAAATAAATGTACGAAATAAAAGAAAAAGTCTTCCTTCTGCCAATGCACAGCGTCGTGGTGGTGGTGATGACAGCGTCTGCTGTTCAAATCAAATGAGGCTTTGCTGTTTATGTGTCAGAAAAATACAAAAACATACATTAATACAAACAGCATTTAGGTGTGAATGTGAGTGTGTGTGGTTGTCTGTCTCTGTGTCGCTCTCCGATAGATTAGCAAGTGGCGTACCCCACCTTTAACCAACAGTGACTTCGATATGCTTCAGCAACCCCCATGGATGGATGGATGGATGGACCAACAGCCTTCTTTTTACCCACAAAGCACAAATTTAAGAGGTAAGGCATACTTTTTATTTACAAAAAGGATGACAAGGCAGCTATAATTAAAGAACAATAAGAAGGTCAAAAGCAGACTAAAAAAACTAACAACAAACACACACACAAACCAAGTCGAGTGCCTGCACATCGCACTGACACATGGTGTACACATAAGAAATTGGTTTCAGCATTTACCTTGCCACATCTTTTGCTTCACATTTAACAATTCACAGAGTTTAAACTATAATATTAATGTTTGAACTCCATATAACATCATGTGGGTAAATGCAAAAAGTAAATCCTACAGTACAGCCGGGAAGTATGGAGTCATTCCTTTCAATGAGCTAAACAAAAGCTTAAACAGATCTGACATGTCCCTAAATACTTTTTAACTTCTGAATACATTCAGCTTAATGTATTAATTATTTGGTACTCAAAATCCCAGAAGCCTTTGGAGGCCTTCATGGCCCATCATTTGAACAACACAGGAAACTTTACAGAAATCTATGAGCAAAAAGAAATGGGGTTGAGCTCATTTGGATTTTGTACAACCAACCTAAAAGAAAAAAAATGGAATGAGAAGCTTTGGAAAATTCTGGCTTAACCACTTTAGCCACACGGAGAACAAAGCTGAGAAAAGAAGAGGGTAAAGAAAGTAGTCAAACAGGCAGGATGGAGAGTGATTACTCCATTTGCTGTGTTTTCTCTCATAAAAACTGCAGTTGGCTATTTCCATGTGAAAGGAATAGCTTTTAATATTAACTTTTTCAAGGCAACGTCAAAGCATTGATGAACTATTTGATAACAAAGGGTGTTTCCATAAAAGACTGTCAAAGTGTCCAGAGTGACTTTAAAATACCATTAAAAGCTTTCACTCCTAAAAAACTCAAATGTCATTGAAAGTTTTCTATTAATGAAATATATTTAAAAAACACATTTTAAGATGAAATTCACATTTTAAAATGTTCAAAGTAGAATCTTATATTGTTCTGCCTTTCATAATGCTCACACCTCAAGCTTTGTTTGAGGTTTGTAGTATTTCTCACCATTTTTAGGGATTTGACAGAGAGGATTTGTTGATGAGCTGGTGTTTGATTAGGCTGTCTGGGTGTTTTGTAACAGATGGGAGTGTTGTGGAGACAGGATTCGGGGGGTTGCTTCTCACATCTTGATTAGTTTGCCTACAGATCCCAGCCTGATGAAAGGAGAGATAATTGAGAGGAAAAAAAAGGGGAAATACTGGGGTGAAGAGGCGGGAAGCTGGGGTATTCTGACTTCATTTATTAGATGTTATAATCTTAGTTGTCTTTTTTAATATAAATGCTCAGGGCATAAAATAAAACTTTTAAAATCTACACATTTAAATAATAAATGCAACAGTTTTTTAATGGAAATACAATTAGGAGTTTATTCAAGTTCAAATCGGTATTGCTTATCATTTCAATATGTTTTTTTCTACCTTTTACTCCTTATGAGAGAAACAGAAGCTCCATCATCTAGTAGATTTTGTGGAGTAGTCATGCAGTGTATTCAGTTGCCTTATTTCCAGTAAACGCTGATAGTAGTCAATAGTTGAGGATGATTTGAATAATATCCATTTAGCTTGGTTTGATGTTTCTTTTTTGTTTAGAGCCTTTGGACAACTTTGATAAGGAATTGATGCTAAAAAAAAGCTGAATTGAACTTCATTAGATTTAACATGGTTTAAACTCCAAATGCCAACAACACCTACTTTCCCTGACAAAAACCTGCTGTGAGGAAACCACGTTCCTCTCACCTTCTGACATAGAAAGTGCAGACTTACACAGAAAGCTGATTCTTACCTGATTACTGAAGCCTGTGTTAAGACTCCCATTGTTTTCACTCCATGTAACAATGTGATTGAGTTATTGAGGAATTCAAAGCAAACAATTGTGTTTTGAATCTTAAATATACAATTGTAAATCGAGACTTATTTAGCCTTTTTTAACATTTGCATGAGAAGTAACAGTCTTCAGTGCATTATTGTGGAAAAATAAATGATTGAAGTGTTTTGTGCTTAAATTTTGATTTGGTTTAGAACTAAAAAACATAAAATACCAATAATGTCAATTAGCCAACCTTCACATTGTGTTGTATTTTCTGAATAGAGGTGGTTTTCCAGACTCCTCATCTGCTTGCTGTTTTCTAATGAGCCCATGATGACACAGCAGACATCATGCTGGTTGCTCATAGTTTGCCACACCTGAAAGACTCCATTAGTGAGGCACTTTGGCCTGGCCTACAAAGTAAAGTGTCAGCGTGGACGTAAATCACAAAGAGGAGGAGCCCAGACAAAGCTGCAGGTTGAAAATGCATCTGGGACTCTTTTCGTCATGTCTTCATGCTCCCTTTAACTGTTTCCCCCTGCTCCTTGTTTTATTTCCCCCCACCTCTGTTGAGCGTTGTCATGACAATAGTGAGCATAGTTTCCATGGAGAAGGGCTCAGCCAGAGTCATTTCACCCTTTGATTCACTAGTGCAGTGCAGCGGATAAAAGACCATTTTGACTTCTGTTGTCTGGCAGAGCAATCCCTTCATGTTCACAAGGCATTTTGATTCCATTTTGTACCAACTAAATGTAAAGTTTGACAGGATTTAAAACCATGGGACTGTAGTTAAATAGTATTTAACAGATGAACTGTTGCTATGTAAAGCAAGCATGAAAACATTTGGATGCAGGTTACAAAAAAATCTCAAATGATTTATTGAGCAAATATTCTGCAAGTCATTTCTAACGCCAAGTCTTGTATTTATGACCTTGAGTTCAGCTCCAGCAGGAACTCTAAAAGGGCACTTGACTCAATGACATTAAAACTATTTTAGAATAAACAGATAAAAATATAAACAGTAAAAAGTCAAAGCTATAAAAATTAAACAGAGCAGAACTCAGAGCTTCCTTCAGGACTTTAGTACATCCAGGAAAAGCTGACCTGAGTCTCATACACACCAGGCATGTATAGTGACCATGTTATAAGCGGGATTGTGCCCGACGATGTGTGTGTTTTCAGAAATTAACGCACGCCGTGGAAGCCTGAATCGTATGAATCAAAGCGGAAGATGGTCGTTTCTGACATGTAATTAATCTGCATTAATAAATATTAATTTCTTTTAATTAATCCCGTTAACGTTGACACCCCTCAAAGAAACCAATTACAAAACATACAGAACTGAGCATTTAATTACACTAAGCAACAAATACTGGCAAATGAAACACCTGCTGATTGTAGGTTCTCCATACAATCCCCTTTTTTTCATTCATTCATTTTCCAATCCGCTTTATCCCTTTCGGGGTCACGGGGTTGCCGGAGCCTAACCCATACAATCCCCATTTAAGAATAATCACACTTGACTGTGAAAATAGCTCAAAAACTTGGCTGTTAACTCTTTTCATTTAGGATCACAAGTCCCCCAGATAGAAAAAGAGGCAACAGAAAATAAAAAACAGTGACAACACCTCTAGCCTTGAAGAGGTAATGATCTGCAAAGAACAGGACAATATTTTGTCAGCTAACAACCGTAAAGAGATTTCATCCCAAATGTTCAGCAGAAGGTCAGGCTCTCATGGGTGAGTAATGGACAGCGCTCTGTGTTTAAAAAAAGAACAAAGTGTCCAGAAGAGAAAACAGCACTGGCATCTTCCTTTCATGGTACGGCTTAGTAAAAGCTATCCCTCATTGACTGCTGTACTTTAAACCTGCGCCCCCGCTTTAACTACCACTGAGTCTTTGCAGCCCCCACATCACATTCAGCTCAACGTACCATCATTTGTAAAGAAAAATAATGTTGGGGCATGAAGAAGTGCTGATGATGTTGAGTGTGTGCTGCTTTGAGAGAAAGATCACAACATTTGACAACAGCAGAGCAGTAAAGCCTGAAAAAAGCTTATTTTGACCTGAAACAATAAAAAAAGGGTTTTGTAAGGCTTCATAATACGTGTGCATTATCTGATGCAACATTAACATTTGAGAAAATCGTGGGCTCTCATGTTTTCTATGTTACCCTCCTCAAACACACCTGATTTAGAGGCAGGTGTGTTTAAGTAAAAAAACAAAGAGCATACGGGACCGAGGGGCTTAAGGACTGGAGATCAGAAACAAATCTATTGGGGAAATACAAAGTAGTGGCCAGAATTCAGTATTTTTGTGCTGCTGTCCATAAACAGTAAGGTTATTGGTAGGCTAACATTTTACCTGTGTTTCCTATTTGACGGACACACAAAGCTTCATGAAGCATTGAAACATTTCACCAAATTGGTTCAATCTAGTGCACATCTTCTCGAAGCTTCATTTCTCTTGGAGGACATCTACTAGATGCAAAATATCAGTTGGTATGCAAATAAAGTGTATGACATTTTGCAGAAATAAAACTGTTAGAAATTTTAAGAAGTATACCAAACATGTATTTTAAAAGCAGGCCTATTCTGTTCTGTCTCTGTGTGTGGGAATCATTGTTTAGGGGACAGATCATTGTTTTTTTTTTAAATAAAAGTTTCTCTTAAATCTCCAGACTTTATCCAAACTGTCTCCAAACTCTCACTGACCACAACTCTCCATCAAAAACATACATTTTTAATAGATCCTGAAGAAATTGTATCGCTGACAAAACTGGCAGCACAATTCAGAACCAATTCCCGGATTAGTCTTGCGAAAACAGCCGAGGCTTTAGACGCCATCATTTTCAGCTCCTCCCCTAAATAAAGAAAGCCTTGGCAATGTTTAATGTGGAAACGCCTGTTCCACTACTTGACAAAACACCTCTGAGCCTCAATATGGAACATCGCTGGTGATTTCTGTTCAAAATTTAACCTGAACACCGTAACAAAGTTTATCTGAAGTCTGGATTTGACATGTGGATTGAAAATGCTGATCATGTTCATGCTTTTTGAGTAATGTTGCTACAACACATCTTGGTTTATTGCACCAAGAGCAAAAACTCTCCATTGTGTTTTTGCTTTTTGACTGGACTGCGAAAGCAAAGTCTTAAATATGTACAATTCTGTATTCATGCAAACTGAACAAGCAAAACATTTTAACTTGACAAAGTCACTAAGGGTGTTTTCAGACTGGACACATTTGGTTGGCTTAAAGTGAACCAGAGTTAGTTTCACTCCGATAATCCAGAACAAATTTTCAGTCTAGAATAGAATAGCATAGATTTACTATAGTCATTGTCACATTTACAACTAAATTTAAGCTCACTGATCAGTGCCTCATTCATTCTGTTTCTAAAAGAATAATACTATAATTGGATTGGATTGGAAATTGTTTATTTCACGCAATCAGGCAAGAATGACACATAAGTAACACAATCATCAAAGGTTCATCCATAAAAAAACATGTCAAACATAGGATAACTAGACATCAAATGAAAGATTGCTTGAAAGGGAGTGGGAGGAAGCGAACTTATCTAATCCCACCCCGACTCGACCACACCATTTACTTTCGTTTGTTATCAATATCCGGTTTGGAACTTATGATCAGATATTAATCCTTAAGTAACAATGAATTACATTGCTCTGTATGTAGATATAACTCTATTTTAAACAAGTTATCTTATGCAGTAAAAAAGAATCAGTGATGTAAGTTTCAAACATCCTCTAATGTATATTATTTCTCATGAGGTTTCCAACTTCTGAAAAAAAATAAATAATTCACAGTCAGTATAAAAGTCAGCATAAAAATTAAAAATATATGCAGATTATTTTCATCGGAAAGTCATTTAATTAAATCAGATATAGACATAAAAAATACGTGTAGATTATTTTCATTAGAAAAATCCTTAGTCATGAATCAAACTTTAGGGAACCAAGTCAATAATTTGATTAGAGCCTTTGTCCAAGACGGTATCCGTTATCCTGCTGCCTGATTAACAGCCGTCCTTCTGGTTTGAACAGAGTTTATAAAATTATCCTCGTTATTATGACTGCAGACTTTGTTTGTCAGGTCCATTGACCTTCAGCTGATATCACAACAAGCTGAGCTCGAGTTGTCTGCAGGGAAGAAATCACTGCTGAAAATCAGGGTCAAAGTTGACCTAAAAGACAGTGGCAAATCTTCGGTGTCATATTTTCTTGAAATCATATTTTTACTCTTCTCATGCATCAATCAAAGTGTAACTGTTGATAATATGTGAGTGCAGTTAATTTATTTGTCAGCAGAGGGCGCTAGTGTGCTTGAAACGTTTGAATAATTTTCCTTTAAATTTCTTATGTTTTTATATTTATTTTCCTACTATTTAGACCACATCTTTGGAGCTGTTAGAGCAATAATATTTGGTTTTGAAGAGTATTTAAATGTTTAAATCACCTGAGTTCAGCTAAAGGTCGTGAGAAGTACTTCCTGTTTTTCCACCAGCAAAGTACGTCAGAGCACACTCGAAGTTGGCCAGACATAAAGTTACAAGAGAGAAATTGAGAAGTTTTTTGTGTGTTTTAAGCCCACCGGTTAGTTGATTAGCAGGCCAGAGGGGTATGTGTGTATTTTATTTGTGAAATTCATGTTTTATTGTTAAAAATTGTTTATTGTTAGCACCCTTGTGCTCAGTAGGTGCTTTTCCCGCTTTAGGAGCCTGGCGTGCTTTGCCAGTGCAGAATTAATTTTGGTGAGATGATCATTAAGAAAAGCAGCAGCTCTTTCAAGAGTTTTCTTTGCTTCATCAGAGCTATTTTGTACGTTTTATTCACAAACCCGATAAGGATCGTTTGTTTATCTGACTCTTTTATCCTGAGAAGCGGGTGGCAGATCTCGATGGTTTTCAGATCCAGGGAAATCCCTTTAGAAGTGAGAAATGATCCAACTTGACTCTCCACGCTTTGGCTGTGGCCACTGCAGCCACGCTAGTTTCTGTGCTAACGTTAGCTGTGCCAGGCCTTGTCTGAGGTTTGAGTTGAAATCCCGTGAGAATGATATAATTCATTCTTACTTGTTGATCCAAGTCGTTTGTTCTTCTATCCAGGAGGTCAAGCTGACTATCCCATTGTTTATTTCTCATTGGAATTCCTGCACAAGTTCCGGCAGAGGTGTTAGCTTAGCATCAAGCTCCAAAAGTGGAGTTAGCTTAGCTTCCAGTGCCATAAATGGGTTCAGTTTAGCTTGGATGTTGGCAAGCACGATTCTGAGCTCTGCAAGGTCTGATGTTTCTTGGTTTTCTTCGGTGCCATGTTCAGCTCTCTGTATTGCAGTATTACTGCTTTTGTAGCAGTAATTACGTGATGATTCAAGCTTAAAGTCTCTTATATCATGAGAGCTGGAGACACATGTCCTCTTGTGACCGGAACAAAAAAAATGTAGACCAAAGAGTTTAAGAATAAAGTAAAATAAAAAATAAAAAGATAAAATATGTAATAAATAGTGATAGCACAAAACACGGTCATGAAAAAAGTAAGAGCAAGAGTAAAATGAGTAACAAATATAAGTCATAAAAGATAGGCATACCTACAGATAGTCGCACAAACAGACATTCATCCAAACACATTCTCTGTCCTGATATGAATTTTCATAAACTGCATTTCTTTTCATAGCAGCATTGAAAATGGTGACTAAAGTTGGATACAAACTGTTTTTGTTTGTCCTTGTGGTGGTGAGCCTGTAGCGTCTGCCCGATGATTCATTCATTCATTTTCCAATCCGCTTTATCCCTTTCGGGGTCACGGGGTTGCCGCAGCCTAACCCGGCTACTCATGGGCGAAGGCAGGGGACACCCCTGGACTGGTCGCCAGTCTGTCGCAGGGGCCACAATCACACACCCATGCACACTCACATTCACACCTAGGGACAATTTAGAGTGACCAATTAACCTATGAAGCATGTTTTTGGACGGTGGGAGGAAGCCGGAGTACCCGGAGAAAACCCACGCATGCACGGGGAGAACATGCAAACTCCACACAGAAAGGTCCCCCAGCCAGGACTTGAACCGGGAACCTTCTTGCTGTGAGGCAGGAGCGCTAACCACTGCGCCACCGTGCAGCCCTTGCCCGATGATAACAGTTCAAAAAGGGGATGGCCAGGGTGTGTGGTGTCTTTTATGATATTCGGGGCTCTTCCAGTGAGGGGAGAGGGCAGCTAACAGTCTGTTGGGTGCTGGAGATGACCTTCTGGAGTGCTTTCTGCTGAGCTGCTGTGCAGCTGAGGTACCAGATGGATATACAGTACGTTTGTGTGCTTTCTATTGTGGCATGATAAAAGGACACCAGAAGTCTATGTGTGGTGTTATTTTTCCTGAGTATTCTCAGGAAGTAGTTTCTGCTGGGCAGCTCAACAGTATTCACCCTCCAGGGTAGATTGTCCTCGATGTGAACACCCAGGAAGCAGAATCAGTCCCCCTCTCCACGTGGTCCCCGTTGATGATTAGTGGTGGGATGTTTGTTTTCTTTTTCCTGCAGTCAATTATGAGTTCTTTGGCTTTTGATGTGTTACGGTGGAGGTTGTTGGCTGAGCACCATGTGGACAGTTGCTTGATCTCTTCTCTGTTGGCAGACTCCTCTCCCCCAGATATAAGCCCCACCACTGTAGTGTCGTCTGCAAACTTTACAATGGCGTTGCTGTGATGAGCAGGGGTGCAATCGTGTGTGCAGAGAGTACAACAGGGGGCTAATCACAGAGCCCTGGGGTGATCCAGTGCTGAGGCTCAGGGTCGAGGTTATGTAACAGCCTACCCTGACCCTTTGTCTGCGGTTGAAGGAAGCTGCTAATCCTCATGCACATGGATGACAGACCCAGGTCCTCCAGCTTTACTACCAGTTTGCATGGGATGATGACGTTGAATGCTGAGCTGTAATCCACAAAGAACATTCTCACTCAGCACCTCTACGAATTGATTAAAAAAAACATCAACATAATTAATGCCTCTTATATTCGTGTCATGTCAGGAGTGGTTAAAAATGAGTTTTTTACTATTATACTATAGCTTTCAAAAGTGTTCATACCCCTTGAACTTCTCCACATTTTCTCACATTATAACCACAAACATAAAAATATTTTTTGGGAATTTTATGTGAAAGACCAACACAAAGTGGCACAAAATTGTGAAGTGGAAAGAAAATTATACAAGAGTTTTTACAAATAAAAACTGGAAAGTGCAGTGTGCAAAAGTATGAAGTTCAAGGGATATGAATTACTTTACTGAGGAGACAATGGCTAAAGTTGAGAAGTATTTATGACATATAGACTGTCGAGAAAACAACGAGAGAAGCATGTTATTTACATATTACATAAGTCACATTAACAGTTGTTTTGATGAGCCTGCATTCATTCAACCACATTTCAATGAGTTGCTGTGTCTCATTGCTGCTCCGCTTTTCTGTTCACATCCCATAATTCCCGGCTACAGTGGCCATTTTGATCTAGTTGTTCCACTTCGAGCACGGAGTGTATTCAGACTGAGGAAACTCTGAGTAAACCGGAGCTTAGTCCATTTAGAAACTGAGACCAACTCGAAAGATGGGTGGTCTCGGTTCAGCAGCCTGAATACAGACCAAACGCAAGGTTCAGGATTCGATCCAGACCAAAATATGTGGACTCGGTCCATACCAACGGACTCTTCTAGTCTGCATACATCCTAAGTGAAAAACTGTTTTAGGTGTTCTTCTTTTGGTGGATTTTTGTCCCTTGGAGTATAAAGTCATACTTTGTTGGAAAAGTCTGTTGAAAAGCTCAAAGCTTTTTAGTTCCATTTGATTATTTCACTGTGGACCAGATTCCTCTCAGAGGAGTGATGTCTTTTCAAACAGGGTGGCCATTAGGTTTCAGGGCAGGGTTGAAAGAAAAGCCATTAGCGAAGTACATTTTCTTTGATGCCACACTTTAAAGTTTCTGAAACTGTCTTCAATGGGATACGATTAGTCACTTATCAACAAAGACAATTATTCAATTATTAAAAGGTCAGGAGCTCATCAATATTAGTCTTAGAAATTTCTTAGAAAGTTAAGCTAGACCATTCCAGCATGTGAGAAGGCATTACTCTCTATACTGCAATTTCCAATTGTTAAAATAAAAAAAACATTTTTTTAAAGTAAAAAAATAAATAAATAAAACGAGACAGCGTTCACAGATTTAAATATTCTTATGAATCTCAGATATAAACTGGTTAATGCTCCTGTCCTCAGATACTGAGTATTAAACGCCTTAATGGAGAGCTAACAAGATTGAAGGGTCCTTTTCCCCGATGCCCCAAAGCCTTCAAGAAATATTCAAACTTGTTTGACCTTTTTTGTCATGCTCTTGGGAAAAAAAAAAGAGTGATTCTTAAGTAAACTGCTGGCGACAATTGTACATGTTATTTCATAAATTGTAAATATGTTATATACTAATTTTTTGAAAAAAAAATACTGGAGATAAAAATGTTTACAGCCTTAGTACCCACTAACATCTTTTTTTTTTTAAAAGAAGTTGCCAAGTTTCTGTTGCCAAACATTACATTTTGTTCTTTTTATTCCATTATAACAATTTAAGTTGTGAAAAATTAAGTGACCAAGATGTCTCTGTAAACTAGAATGGTGCAACTAACATTTAATGTTTATAGGCACCGTTAGAAAAACGTTGAAAGAGATAAATGTAACTGGCAACCCTAAATAAATATTTTACTTTTAGCTAATGTAAACTGTTTTCTTTTCCATTTTTAAGGATTTCTTCCTTTTTAAAAAAAAAAAATCATTTATTAAATTTTATTTCCTACTTCAAGAAATCAGGCCAAATATCTATAAACTAAGGGACATATTTCTGTTCCTTTTTTTAATCTTTATTTTACATTTCTGTAAATTTAAAATATTGACCTTATTGAAAAAAAAATGTATTGGCTAGTGACCTTTTTTAAGTGTTTGGAATCTAGAATAAATAAACTTTTTAAAGTCAGAACTTTTTTCAGGTATTTAAATTAGTGAAGTCAAAATGTTTGATTAAAAAAAACATTGTAAAAACGAAAACATTTCTAAATGGTTGTCAAGCAAAGTGCACCAAAAAAATAAAAGCATACAAAATTACAACTTTTTTGTTTGAATTTGTATGTAGCTTAAGTTTTTCTGTTATAAAGTAAGGATTTTGCACTTTTGTTTAATCTCAGTTATGTTTCCTTAGTTTTTGTCATGATTTTCCATCTTTCATGGTCACATCTGGTTCATTTTACCGTCAGTGTATTCAAATATCTGGGTTTCCACATTGTTAGAGATTTTATGATTCTTATTATTCTGTTTTCTTCAGTTACTC
>BSAI01000015.1:9284840-9327586 GCA_036245035.1 Adrianichthys oophorus
TTGTGTTTCTTTGCAGATTTACTAATGTTTGGGTTTTGAACCTAACACACATATACTTTTCAGGTCATCTTCATTGTCAATCTTTAGTTTCTGATTTAATTCATGTTTATTAAACTTTTAAGTTCCTTCCATCAAACTTGCTCTCCTGTAATGTTGGTTCCTGTACTGATATTTCCTACAGCAAATCATTTATTCATTAGAAAATAGGAACAAACTCTCTTATTTCCTGTTAAGACAAGTATTGCTCCTTTTTAAAGCTATAAATGAACAGCTGTGTAGATGCATAACAAAATTGGTTCTTCCTTTTGAAATCACAGAGGACTTATGGGATGTAAACATGCACTCATCTTAAGCATAGATCTAAACCCATTGCTCTTTAGATGTCAATATGCAGGCTTTTATTTTTTTCAGTGCTGCACTCCAACAGAACGTCCAAATTGATGCATTGATGTCCTTTCACACAGCCAGTGCACATTAAACAGTAAATGCATTATCAGTCTGTAGGTAGGAAAGAAACCATTAAGACACTGTCATTCATTAAGGAGTTCAAATGTCTATCGATGAAATGTGAATTTGTTGATATTGATATTCTTATCCAGCCACTAATTGCACCTCTGTCAAGAAAACTGCTTTTGATTGCTTGTGGGTGGATTGTGTAACCCAGGCTGGGCTTTAGGAGACCCTGGGGTTTGACTAAAGGGATGTTTGCACGGTAAACGTTTGTGGCTTAACACTTCTTTTTTTCATGAAGTATCCTTTCAGATATTTGGATTTTTAAATTGGAAACCAAAGTTCAACTTGGGGGAGGGATCCACAGTTTATCATTTGTTTCCAGTCCTTCCATTGCTTTCACTGTTTTTAAACCTTCTGTTTTACTGAAGTGCTTAATTTTTGATGATAAAAGAGTCTGTTTCAAAAGGATGCAGTGCATATTTCAAGGTAAAATATTACCACCGTTTTTTTTTTGTTTTTTTTTTTTTAGATAGTTAAGATGTCAACACTATGTGTAGAGGACTTGGTGTTATATGAATCTAAAATTTGTGGCTTCTGTCAATGTATTAATCACTATTGGAAGAGTGATAAATTACCAACAGCATCCCCAATCTCCCAGACCACACAACACACTCAAATTCTGGTAAATTATTTTAAACAAATACAAGACAGCATTCATAAAGTCACTTACTTTTTAAATGTATCAAACTATAAAACTAGAGTAACTGTGGAGCTCCAAACTGTTCGGAATTAAATAAATGAATATAATCTTGTGCAATCAGACATTCAACCAATAAATATCTCATGAATGTATTAAAAGATCATTAAATTGTGAAAAACCTGCACAGATATATTAAATTAGCCATATTTTTCTAAAATATATTTCATTCAGCTTTAAAACCTGCTCTATATTTCATAACAGCATTTTAAAAAAAACATGTTTTAATCATATTGATTATTACTATAATTATATGGCTTTTTTCAGAAACTTGGATTTCAAAATCAATATTTTTCAAAGTAGGTTTTTTTTATGTTACATTGCTGTTTTTTAGAATGACTTATTTATTTGGTAATGAGCAATTCGCGACGTGCTGCTCAATTCACGATGTTTCCAGACTTCGCCGCTGAGTTCGTTCCTCAGGACCTCAGTCTGCGTCTAAACCATCGACTTTACATTGAAATAGGCTGCATCCGCCGCGCATATCCCGTTTCAATGTGAATGCATCTTTAATGTGCTGTTGATTTTTCAGTTGATTTTTCTGGGAGGATTTTTCTAACCTGGTTCTATGAACGAGAAAAGCCAATTTTAACCTGAAACTCATGCATGCAGTAATTAAAGTCAAAACACAACATAACAGATTCAGATGATGAGAAAACTAACTGATTGTTTCATTTTGAGCCCTGACTTTAAACATTGTGTTGATCTTGAACATTCAGATAATACAAATGGAAAAAAAAAACTGAATGACAGAAAAAAAAAATTGCAGATCTTTTTTTTTTGTCATGAGCACTCAACTGGAAACTTCTGATTGAAATATCTTCTGCTCAAGAAGATGTTGTCTGTCACTGCGATTGTCTCTCAGATCTAGTCATAAGTGTTTGTGTTCCAGATTACTAAGTTAAATGTTATTTTTTAAACATGTCCAGATAGATTTAATTTTTTTTGTACACTACAGGTGACATTTTATGAATTTTTAAAAAAGTTTTATTTGACTTCTAAGTAATGACCAAAAGACGTCTGACTGTAGTCAAATTTCCAAAAATCCTACTAGTTGTTTTACATAGTTATTAGTTCTGCTGGTTTTACTTGTGTTGTCTTTATCAGGGAGATTCATCTGTGTCATTTCAGGTAAAAATGACAACTGGAGATCTTAAAAATAGGCAACAGTTTAACCCTTGCTTCATTCCTTTTAGAGTCACTGGTCTATTGGAGGTCATTGTGTTGGAAAGATTTTTGTTTACAGGATTTACAGAAATGTAACTTCTTGTTGACAGTTTCTCTTTGCCCAGGGAGAAGTGTCTTTGACATTTGAACACATTAAAACCAGCACAACAACTTATGGAGCAGCAGCATTGCTGTGGGAGGGCATGTCCAGTTTCAATTCCAGCAACATTAGACACAGCTTGTTGGAATGAGAAGCATTTTATTAAATCTTCCACTAAGCTGCTAAGTCCCAATTTGTGAGCAGGAAACTGAGAAACTTGTCCAAAAATGGAAACAAGGAAGCTGTTGTCACCGTTTTAAGCCATGCCATGTATCATCAGTCTGGCTTCACCATGAACACAGTGTGTTCTAGTTCACTGCAATAATCTCTGGGTGTGTGCTATATTACTAGCAGGCCAATTTGTGTAAGTGGTGGAGTATTTCACTTCTAAGTGATCCTGCAGGCTTATCTGCACATAATGGTGACCTCTGGAGGTTTGAATTATCAACTGGACCAGCTGTTTCTGAGCACTTCAAGTGTTTGTGGAAGCTGTAAAAAAGAAGGAATTCTGGGTACTGTGTGCTGTAGATGTAGGTCAGTGGGAATAAGGAAAATAATCTTTCTTTGTAATCAGATGCTGGTAAACAATCAAGTTATCGTTCGGAGAAAATAAGAGCAAAACCAAACTTTAGCTACTGGCATCTGCCTCAACACTGTGCAGCTTTGTAGCTTTGATTGCTCACCATTTTTGTTGCAC
Organism: Adrianichthys oophorus; assembly: GCA_036245035.1. Taxonomy (NCBI): domain Eukaryota; kingdom Metazoa; phylum Chordata; class Actinopteri; order Beloniformes; family Adrianichthyidae; genus Adrianichthys; species Adrianichthys oophorus. The sequence continues at coordinate 9,288,015 of BSAI01000015.1, forward strand.
CACTAATATTAGCTTGGGGTTGTGAGGGGCTGTAAGCTAGCAGGAGAAAGTGTAAACAAAGGCGTGATGGGAAATGAGGGCTGGCTTACTCCATGCCAATAGTCCCACCCACAACTCAGAGGCAATTTTCTATTAAATTCTGGTCACTCTGCAGAAACTATGTCCTTGAAAATGACATTTTAAATTTTGCCTGAAAACGGCATAATTAAAAGACCACCACTTTAAAAAAAGATGATTCAAGAACACAACCTGTAGAAGCCACAATGGTTAAACACAAGCTCTAAAATAAAACATGGTCATTTAGAACTTGATATTTTTCCTAAGTTGTTTATTGAATGAATTAAAACAGGCAGAACCTCTTAAAGTATCAGGACAAATGAGCCACAACACACTTTCTTGAATAAAAGTGAGTATTTTAATTGACCTTTAGCTTCATCCCAGTTTGTACAATTCATCACACATTACAGTTACTGTCTCATCCAGTTTGTTTCTGATTGTGTTTCTAGTTTTGTACCTAAAGACATTACACATTCAGTGAGAAACAGAGAAAAAGTTGCGTTACATATTAGTGGTCCCAGTTCACTGCAACAAAATAGGACTTCCTGGTCTGGTTTAGATCAGCAGCACACAACACTGAAAGGAGAAAAACACGTGGCAAAACACAGAAAACCTACAACATACACACCCACATACACCCACCCATACACAGGCGCACAGCTGTTTTTATTGAGGACAACCACACAAACACTAGAAACCAACAGACACCAAAGTAACATCGCAGACAGTACAAAAATCAAAAATATCTGAAAATATACAATTATTATTTACAGCTCAAGTATACACCCTGTGACTTTTACTATAGATACTGTGTGAATTTATCAGAATGTACATCAATATTTACAGTTTAAATACATCATTTAAATACTATAAATATAACTGTAGTTTGTCACGTAAAGACTATTCAATAAATATACTTTTAAACCACCGTCATCAAGTTAGTCTCAGTTACCAAACTGAAATCACTTGAAGAAATTGCTCGCAACACACCGGACACATGGACACAACAAAAAGACCCTGGAGTTGAAGTCTTTCATTTTCAATAGGTTTCAATACCAAGAATATCCACTTTTTGTAGCCCGAGAAGACGTTTCTCTGCTGTGTCACTTTTACGCTTTGTTCAGAAACTTATTTAAATGTTAGAGCTCAGATTGACTGTGCCTTGGTATCTTACAGCTGTATGATAAAGGAGGTTAGCATGTCTAAAAACACTGTAAACATGTGATTGTGCTCTCTTGGAGTTTGTGGCTAGAGTCTACTTTGTTGGAAGATGGCAGTGTATTTCAGTGTGCAGTTTTCCCCTCCAGTTACATGATGAAAGTGACTAACTAAATAAAGTAAGAAACAGTTCAGCTCACTGACAAAAGTCAAAATCTATGAAGCAATAGAAAAGGGTTTGGAGCTGGCAGGCCTGTGCTTTCATATAACGTGCTATAGCTTCAGCTTTTATGAAAGTCGATCAACGACTTCACCTAAACTTTTGTTTGCATTGTGCCTTGAGTATTATCACATAGGATCTATCCATCTTTTCCATATACATGTTTACCTCACAGCTGTATGAGCGTAAACATATCAAGGTGAATCAGGAACAATTGTAAACAGTGTCTTGAAGGTAAGAAACAGTAAAGTTTCTTTTGTGGCTTTCTATAGTCATCTTTTATTGTTGTATATTTCATTTTTTAAGCTTTATTGTTCCTTTAAATATTCAAAATCTATAAATGGCGAGCTTGAAAGATGTATATTTTTGTGGCAGGAGTTTCACTATAGATCACATTCCATCAAACCCATTGACAGCATATAGAGGTGGACAAAGCGCCTGTGATGTCATCCATAGAAAATGCTTTACCTCCAGTTTCACTGAAGTCAATTCAGTTGTAATTTTTTCCCCGAACACAGACATCGCCATGTTGGAACCAGACGACATTAGCAGTGAGCAGTGATTGGTCCAAGTCGGTCTGGGTCAACATTTCTATGGCAACTACTCTTGCTAAGCAGGAGTGAGCTTGTTGGAAAGCCACACCCCTTTCACTGAAAGCGGGCTTGAGAGAATCTGTCAAAAATTTCAAACATTCAAGGTGGCGGCCAGCGGGCACCACATGCTTTTACCGAGGCATCTGATTGGCCAGTTTATAACTTGAATAACTTGTGCTAAAGAAAACATCTCATGAAATGACTGAGTAATAGCTGTTTATTTCTCAGTGGAAGTCTATGGGATTTTGGCTTTCTGGGGCCAACAGGTACTTGCTATTTGGAACGCGAGAGGGAGGGATAGAGTGTCCAGTTCTCATAGACTGTCAATGATCAAAACATGCATTGAGGACGACTGTCAGATAGCACGTGACGTTAAAGTATAACCGGACCAAAGGGTGGGAGTTACAGCCCTCATGTGAACCTCAATCTAGAATTTTGGCTTAAAACCACAGACAAGAATCTAAAGACCTAACCATAACTTTGAACTTGACCACAGGAACAACAGGCAAAGCCACTGAGATCTCTTTACTTTAAGGCAATCTTTACCTCACTGTAAAGTTTCAGAATAAACACCAGCTCAGGCAAGTTCTGGGACCACCAAAAAATCCCTATAAAACATTTACATTAGAATTAATTCAGAGCTGATTCTAACATTATTCCAAGTGACTCAATTCTAGAAGACATTTTATTTATAGTCTTCTGAGTCAGGGGTCTGCAACCTACAACACTTTAAAAGCCATTTGGGTCAATTTCTTACTGATTACAACCCAGTAGGAGCCTCAAATTCCTACTTCATTCTTTAAAAAAATAAGACAAAGATTTGTATGTATGTAATTGTTTCTATTATGACAAATAAAATTGACTAGTTTTTTTGTCATTGATAAAACTTAAAGAGAAAATAAATAAATATGAATTAATTTATGCATTTTGACAAAAGTTCGCATGACGGCTTTTCAAAGTAAGACACTCTGCAATACATAGGATCATTTCAATGCAACAAATGTCATAGTAGATAATGTAATTTCAGCAATGAAAAAAAATGTGCACAATTTATTTTACTGCTGCTGGGGTTTCTCAGCCATCATTTCATAAATCAGAGCTAATTTCGTGAGCCTTACCATATTTTTTGGACCGCGAGGAGCACTGAAATTTTGAAATTTTCAATAATATAAAAATTTGCTTTATAATCCGGCATCCAATACGTTTGAGTTCTGGTGGTTTTAACTAAACTACAAAGCTGCACTACTCGATGGATTGTCGGAGCATTATGGGTACTTTAGCCAGAAGCCCGGCAGACTGATACATACTGTCATGTGTGAATGAGCTGAAAAAAGTTTGATGTACTTGATTGTTTTGTTTTAATAAACGTTTTATTATTCTTTAAGTAGAGCGCTATAATGGAGAGATAAAAGAACCGCATGCGGTTCCAGAGCCTCAGGTTGCAGACCCCTTTTCCTGGACAAACATGTGGCCAGACATCACTTTAAAGAAGCTCCATTTGGGTGTTTGTGAACTTCTTTTGAGGCTTAACCCACAGCCTAAACTGCAGGAGTTTTCCCCAAACCACACCATGCTCTGTCCTATGGATTTGTCAACATTAAGCAGAATTTTTCCATAGATATTAAAACACGGCCCTCAGGTTTTAACCTTCTCATTCCTGCAGTAGATGACCATTCAATGATACAGCAACTGTAAAAATACATTATTTCAACAGAAGTTAAAGCCCTCTGCTTTCTGTTTGTGCCTCAAAAACCCCTGATTAGAAATGAATAACGATGATCAAAATCTGGAAATTCACTCCAGACGTCTTAATGTTTTTGAGATGCCATACTTTTTCATCTTATGCATTCAATTCAAACATTCAATTCTTATATATATATGAAATAAAAAGCCTTTTTGCTGAGTCTTCAAATGTATGCTTAAAAACTCCAGGGTCTATCTAATTAAAGTGCTCATAAGAATAAGTAGAAGCATCGGTCCAATATTCACTCAATGAAGAAAAAACGAATACACTGACAAAAGCATAAGGCAAACGGACAACACGGAGGCGGCTCAGGCACATAAGAATGTGACTGATTGTTCAACTACATTTGTTCAGTCTTAAGCTATGGTGCTTCTCAGGGAGGGGCCACAGGTACAAAGAGAATGTCTCAGGCTTTTCTGCTGGCCAGCAGAGACACCTAGTGGTCAAAAGCATGTATTACTACTGTTCCAAATATTTAAATTGGTACATTTCCACATTAACTCCCTGAACAGACGTTGTAAGACATTATTACATATCAAAGTGGGAGAAAAAAAACTTTTTTCCACACTTTTTGGGTAACAAGAAGACATTGAACTGTATTATGTAGTGTTCATGAAATATGCTCAACAACATGGTCACAATTTGAGAATTCAGTGCATTATCCTCTTAAAGATAAAGCATGTGCAGGATAGCACTGAGCTTGTATATCAATGCAGCTTTTTGTCGGGGCATCAGTTACCATGCAGGTGAAACTCTAGAAGCCTGGTGACTACTCCCCTGCTCATCCTTCACGTCAGACAGCTTGAATCTATTTGCATGTTGTGTTGCAACAGCTTCCCCTGGGTACCACAGCTCTATTTTTAAACCAGTAGGGTTATGAAGGGCTCTTGATCAGCTGCAGACATCACGCTTGTGTCTACACCTGTATGCACACAAAGTCAAAACTTGCACTTTTTTTCCCTCCACCTGCCAACCTATCACAGACGAGCATGAAGCTTTTTTCTGATCAAAGAAAGCCTCTCCACTTGTGTGTACACTACAGCTGTTATTTCGGGCAATTTTTAAAAGACTTGGATGAAAGGACCCAGCTTTATCTTGGTCTCCAGCAACCTGATCAGCACAATGTGTTCAGTGCTGCTGAGTGTTAATCCAGAGCTTTGCTTATTGAAGTGCTGCTCTGTGTTAAGGCTCAGAGATGCTCTAACGATGGCTGTGCTTGTGTTTCATGGAATGATGAGTGGCCAAACTGCCTCTTGTTTCTCCCTATTGCAGTGTGTGCGCGCAACTCATCTGATGTGTGGAAACATTGCACAAAACACCTATTTACATTATCGTACATTTGTGGGAAGTTAGAGATAGAAGGAGATCCAAAGTTGTGTCAGGACCCTGACAGTGCTTATTATTGCTGATGCATGATAGGCACAATAAATGTGTAGATACAATGTGCTTGTAATACTATCAAAACCAATTTCTACATACTGTTATGGATGCTTTTATAAGTATTTTGTTTTCTAGATGAGAAAGGTTTCTATCAAAAGAAAAGGATTTTAATTCATGTTGTGTCTCCTTCCATACAATCCCCACTCCTAACAATCTTCTCATTCATTCTTGTTTTGTTCGATCTTTCTTACTTCCCTCCCACCGAAAACTATCGTTTTGATCCCCCGCTCTTCATCCTCACAGGAGGAATTTACTGACAAGCAACAGGAAGGATGGAAACAACCATTGAGAAGCTATGGGGGTGTGCATGGATTTTACTTTGGGGTAAGGGTTGAATTATTGATTCAAGTTAATTTTCTTTCCCTCATGATCTCCTTTTCTTGTTTGCCCCCAGGCGGAGTGGGTGGGTGGGGGTTATCTGTGAATTTGGAAAATCATAGCTCAGACTCGGGTGAGCCGATGTTCTGGTAGCCCGTCTTGGTGCTGGTGCCATAATTGGTATTGGTCATCTCCTGGGTGCCACCGGGCCCCAGATACGCCCGGTGAGGGGGCATGGGGGAGGGAGCTTCGCTTGGGTTTTTGCTGAGAATGAACCGCTGCTCATCCTGCTCCTCCAAGTTGGAGATGTCCTTCATCATACCTTTACGGTAGGAGACGGACAGCTTGTTGGAGCCGTCAGAGATGAGGTTGAACTGGCGCACAATGAAGATGATGGGTAAAGGCAGCATGGCAACCACAATGAGAGCGTAGGCCATAGCCAAAGCCCAGGGGGAGTAGCTATGGAACTGCTCAGAGCCCTGGGAATGCAGAAACCAAATGCCAATTAGTCAAAACAGTGAAAACCATCATGGAATAACCAGCGTTTAAACATATTGAGCAAAAATAGTTAAACAAGAGGAGGAACAGCAGAAAAAAAGTTGACAATTGTATCACATACTTGTATCCACTTCTAACTCTAGTCGTAGCTTTTCTGCATCGACCAGGCAGCACTGACCTCAGATTCCACCCAGGCATTGTATCCTGCAGGACTGACGGCCATCTCGATGACTGTGGCAGTGATGAGCACCACCAAGATAGCAGGAGACACATATCTCCACATGTAATAGTAGAAGGTGTATGGCCTAAAACCAAGCATGTCCTCCAGGTCCTGCATGAACCTGTAGAAGAAATATCACTCAGTCAATGTCAACATGGCGATAGAGTGTTCTACAAATGCTTAGAGCAAGAAAGGTGGATTTCCTGGAACAATTAAAGACAACTAACATCACCTCTTTGTGCCATAGATCCAGGCCACAGAGATGTTCTCCAAGATCACCACCACAGTGAGAGGCAGACCAGCAGAGTAGTCATCAAACATGGTGACGAAATAATTGCCTGAACGTTGGACAAATAGAAGGCCTAGCAGAAAAGCTATAACACAACAAACCACTGGATGGGAGAAAAAACGGAGACACCAGTCAGCATTGGTACTCAGGCTGATGACCTATGGGGCTACAGCCAAAACTTACCACACAGGATCTCCTTGCGAATTTTGAAAGCGTCCAGAATTGGTGTGGTGATGCCGGTCATGGTTCCAATCATGCTTCCCAGGCCCAAGTTGATGAGCATAAAGAAGAACATGACTGACCAAAATGGACTAGCAGGAAAGTGGGTCATAGCTTCTGTGAAGGCGATGAAGGCCAAACCAGTACCCTGAACTGCCTGGAGATTGAAAAAAAATATACAAAATATATATATAAATATATATATATATATAAAATATACATATATAAAAAAATATGAAGGTGGTTGGTTTGTTAATGAACTTCTTGGATGAATGAATGATACTGATCTCAATGGGCTGCATTGGGGACAGATTGTAAGCACAGAGTCAATAGAATGGCTCATGTTCAGATTTCTAGGGATTCCTTGTTTATAGCAGAAAGTAGAGCATCTTGCCCTCATGTTTAAATTTTTCACAATTTTTGTCTAACTTCCTGAGAGCAAAGTCCATATGTCCTATGTAGGAGACAGTTGTTTTTTGATTGTGCAATTTGACTAATTTAAAGAACTCTACTGAGTCCTGATGTTGTTAAAAGAGGAGATGTGATGTTTCAATTTTATTATATTATTTTTATTATATTTGTTTATTAATTTATTTTTAGTATTTTTTTTATTTACTTTAATATTTATTTACGTTTGTTTTTTATCTACTTATTTTGATTTCATTTTAATTAAATTATTATTATTTTATTATTTATTTTACATTTTATTTCATTAAAACAAGAGAAACTGTTTGGGTGGGATTTGGGGAAGTTTTTTTTTTGGAGACAAAATGGAGACTATAGAGGACATAGATGAATTGGGTGTCCTCTAGGAGGTTAAATAAATAAACCCTTTTCTCCAATTGAATGAGGCTCAGAGAAAATCATTGCCAAATCTTGAATCTTGAAATTTTAGTGTCTCCAACCAACTGTTTCCAGCTAATGCTGTCTAAAATGGTTTTGTGAGGTTTGGTGTTTTCTTTTCTTTTTTTTTATTTCGTCATGCTTCTTTGTCATCTGTTATGTTCTGCTTTTTCAATTTGGATTCCCCTTCAGTCACCTCCACCCGGTTACCCTGACCTTTTCTGTTTCAGCTAATTGTATGTCTATGGTTCTCAGTTAATGACGGTTGTCTCTATCCCTTTTAGACCGTCGGGTTTCAGTTTCTCAAAGATTTTGTTTTTGCAACCAAGTTTGTTTCTTTTAAATCTTTCAACCACCTTTTCTGAGATATTGTCCACTATGAACGTTCAATAAGGCTTTTACTTTTTTCCTGACCACTGTCTATGGTTTTCTAAATGCGTAAACAAGTCAACATGCAAATCCCATCCCAACCTTTTAAGTTCACCTTGTTAAGTTCATCTTCCAATATGCAGGGATCCAGATCAAGTTGACCAAAGTTGTCTTCCTTCACAGTTTTGATGACGCTGTACATTTCTGAGTAGTCCTGAGCAGACAGATGGGAGAAGTTGATGTGAGGAGGAATGAGCTCTTTGCTCAGCACGCCTGTATTTAAGTAACCCAGGATCTTCTCAGCATTCCTGTGGAGAACAGAGATGTATGTCATCATGCATTTATGAGGAAAAGATGTCAGCTCTTGCTCTGGTTCCCAGGAGGACATACTCACTCAACGACACACTTCTCGTTCATGACATTAGCTTTGAACCCCAAAACGGCAAACACCACCAATGTGGCCAAGATGGAGGTGAGGAAATTGATGATAGAAACCAGCGCCGCGTCAAAATGGCAGTTGTTGTCTCGTTTGTTGTAGCTGGAGAAAGCAATGACACCGCCAAAGCCCAGGCCAAGTGCAAAGAAAACCTGGGTAGCTGCTTCTCTCCACACCTGGGGTTCCAACATCTTTTCAAGCTGAAGGAGAAAAAGTTAAAGTATTCAGTAATCTATATATTTTTAACGCCTTTTTAAAAAATAATAAACACATTATTGGAAAGACTGTCAGTACTAGTTTTTCATAAGTGAGCTCATCTTTTCTTTTTGCAACTTAACTTAAAAAATGTCCAAAAACATTTTAACAAGGCAGGATGCAGCAGAATTTATGACATTGAAGATATTTTCTTTCCAAATACATAGAGAAGTACAGCTTTAATAAAAAAAAAAACACACACATGAACCATGGTTGGAACATGTTTTATGTCCAGCAAAAAGTGAGTTTTAGAAGGAAAAGAAGCTGTATCTTGACAAACAAAATTAACATTATTACGTCATTTTAAATGTCTGATTATTGGTTTTCTTTTAATTTAGTTTTGCTTTTTTTTTTTAAGATTTTCTTATTTTTTAAAAAACCCTGGCTAGTCTGAGAATCTGAAAAAGTTGAAATTATAATTATGTAAAAAAAATATTGTTTTACAATCATGAAAAATAATAGCCTATTGTTATTGGTATTTTGAAAGGAGAAAACCGCATAATAGAACAACATGTCCTTGTCGCAAACCAACTAAAACTGCATGGTATATATTTTTCAAGTGTATATTGGTCTTTAAAAAGCATGTTGGTCAGGATCAGGACGACTAAATTGCTTTTTTAAAGATATATTCATTTTTATAGTGCACCCTTAATGCTGCAGACCACAAACAAATTTAAGTGATGCAAAAAATCATACAAAATGCAGGATAAAATGTACAGTTTGTATCTTGTACTAACTAAAAGTGGCAAAATAAATGTCGTCTGACTGCCTTTACATCACTTTTGGGCAACAGATTAAAAAAAAAAAAAATTAATTTTAGTAAGAAAAAAATGTGGTCAGAGACTTTTGAAGCCATGACATATTTTGGCCATGTAAGCACACTAAACTAGTTGAAACAAGTTAAAACCATTAAAACCAAATTAAGCAATAAAACTCCAAAATTAATTGCTCAAATCGACCGTTTTTACACACTATTTCTCCCAGTACAAAAAAAAAAAAAAAGAAATTCAAACCCATCATCTGCCTCACCTTACAGAATTACATAATGCTACTTTTATTTTATTTTTGTTGATTTTTACTTTAGAAACCTGCCTGGCAGTTTGACATTGAAAAATGTATGCTCAGTTTATTGTTCTTTGTTTTTTAATGTATGTCTTGTAGTTGTTTTAAATAAAGTTTTATTATAAAAAAAGACTTGAAGCCACAATTTTGTAAGTGCATACATTTGCCACTAGAGGGGGCTACTGGCTGAACACAGGATTTCTTTGATAAGTAAAACACATATTAGCTTTTTTCCTTTTTTAATCAACTTGAAAACTACCATTGATTTCTCTCACTTTAGGGGTGAACATGTGAGCGATGCCGTCGACGGCTCCCTTCATCATCAAACCCCGCACCAGGAAACAGAAGAGCACCACATATGGGAAGAGGGAGCTGAAGTACATCACCTAAGATAGACAGAGAGAGAGTCAAGCAGATTACAGTGTTGCCATGGACACCCTGTCTAAGACCTCACACATGCTTCAGTGAGAAGTGCACTCAAATGTAGTGACATGCTAAAAAGCTCCCAATTCTGGCTTGTGTTTGCTGGTCACTGAATTGGTAAAGCCTTCGAGCCGAAATTCTTGAACAGAACAAAGTGCTCCGATGCAGAATATGAAAAGAGAATTTTTGTGGTGAGAAAATTAGATTAAATGTTGGCATTTGGCTCTTTGTGGGGTATTTTCCTGCTGAAGCTATACGTTCCACTGTGGTTTAAAAGGATTCATCCACTGGATCAGGATCAAATTGTCTTACTGCTGTCTTTAGACATTTCTAGGTGCACCTTGAGCCATTTTTCTCTGGGTTCAGTGTAAGCTCATCAATGTTGCATTTTATCTCTTTTAATAATATAGATGAGATCTAAAAATAGATTTGTGATGATGAGAGGATTAACATCTTTGCCTTGCCTGAAAAGCAAGTCAATAAATCTGTCACTCTGGGTGAATCCCTGATTAAAAATAAAATGTAATGCTTTTGTTGAAAGGATTTAATGCATTTTTTTATTTTAATTCTCCTTTGCAGAGTAAAGCATTCGCGTACAATCTCTAATCTTTAACACCGCTTACCTTCCCAGAGGACTGGATACCCTTAATGACTGCCAGGCAGACCATGATCCAAGCCACCAGCAGGGACAAAGTCATCTTCCAGTTCAGGCCACCAGTGTCGTCAATGGAGCTGGTGATATTGAGAGCCTGCCGATACCAGAAATAGGTGGTAGCTGAGCTCTTCTCACACTCTGGCTCCACAACTATGAAAGGAAAAAAGGAAAATAAAGATAAAAAGTATGGAGTTGAAAGGATTTAAAAAAGAAACTGTAAATACTTTTGTCTATGTCTAGGTTTAATATGAACCGGCAGAAGATGGTTGATTTGCTGATTGTAATTAAGCAGCTTTCATATATATTAACGCGTTTTTTTTTTTTTTATTGATTGCACACGCTAACTCGCTAACGTTGACAGCTGTAATATGTACTGTTTTTTTTGTGGTCTTGGCTGCTGTGTTTTAGGTAAATACATTTTATCATTTGGATTTTTAACACGTCAGATAACTGACCAAACAATCAGAACGCTTTAATATTACAATAAACTAATTTTGTCATGTTTACATTCTATAATAAAAAGAGATAAAGATGACCAAAGTCATAATAGAATAGAGAATAATAGAATTTAATTTAAAAGGAACGTACATGTCTTGCTGTCAAAAGTAAAAGAGGTAAAATTGTTAAATGTAGAAAAATATGACACTGTTATAAATTCAATTTTTGTACATTTTTAAAAGCTACATTTTGTCTGTAAAAGTAGCTCTTCTAGTGTTAAAGGTTGTAGACCTCTGATCTATGCAAACACGTGTAAATGTACGTTTCAGACTTCAAAACTCTCAAACGTTGCTATGCAAGTTTCTACTCTTTAAGTTGAACTTTTAAAAATTTTTAAGATGTCATGCCGCCACCCAATTTTTTTGAAAATCATTGGCGTGGTCGTGAATGTAGATGGTGGCTGTCAGGCGACTGTCATGTGTGCAGAATGTGTTATATTATATATACCCTAAGGCTACCGGGTGGCTGGCAGCCGGTGGCACTTGATATTGATGGCTGCGTCATCTGATTTCGTAATGGCGTCATCCCCGCCTGCCACTGGACCACCACTGTGCAACCTTGAAATGTGCCCGGGCAGCCAATGACTGATGTCAACATTTAGAGAAAAATCATCTGATCACCATAAAATTTTAACTTTTTCTTAAAACTTCATCGGCCACCCTGGATTTAGATCGCTGAGCAGCGGCATTTTGGGATATGTGCTTTAACGTCACATTCTTGGTGTGAATATAGCTTATAGAGTCAAGATCTCCACATCAGCCGAGTTGCATTTATGCATAAACCTATTTGAAATGTGTTTTTTCGACATCTGTTTGTGGTTTAGTTTGGTTCTTTCAAGTGTAATGGATGTGGACTCACTGGCTTGAGTTCCATTTCTCTGGATGGGACATTCAGCCCAAGGCAGCGGATACTGAAACGACTGGAAGAAATAGAAGATGCTCCAGCCAATAATCACATTATAATAGAGGCCCACAAAACCACAAACCTGAGGATAGACGACAGAAAGAACAGCAAAGTTTAGGAATCACTCAAGCCCCACGCTTCAAACAAACATTGTGATGTGTGTTGTGGTGAACACCTCATCTTAAGTCAAGGCACAGACACAGAGCTCACAGGTTAAGATGAAGTGCATATGAATTATTGAGCTGTTTGCTCTCGGGAGCCAAGACTGTGGCCCTCAAAGAGGAGGTATTTATAGCTGCTGAATTGCCCTCTGCAATATCCCAGCTGCCACATGCCTCGCTTCCCCCAGCCAGGGCTTTTCAGTCGCCCACTTTTCATTAGAGTGATGAAATGAATGCTGGGATGACTGAAAGAGGGACAGATTGGTGAAGCAGATCATTGACTGAGTGATGCAGCTGCTGACTGACGGTGTTAAAGCAGGTGTGTTGATGGGTTGGGGGCATGATCATTTATTCCTACAAACGATAACTGGTAAAGACTCTTGCCGCGATCAGCGCTGGTCTTTGCATGTAGCTCACTTTAAGATGGCCAGGGGAGACAGGATTATCAGACAGTCAGAGGGTTCAATCTACAGCATGCTTGGAAACAGAATAAAGCAGTTTGAAGAATAGAATCAATGAAGTCATGCCCAACTCTGATAGGGTTGATTTTGCCATCTTGCCATGATTTTCTTCGTCCGAGCTGGCATCTGGTTTAAAACTGTATGGCTGAATAGCTCTTTTTAATTTCCATTTTTTATGGCACTGGTAATCTTAGGTTGGGGTTGTCAGGGGCTGTGACCTAGCAAGAGTAAACAAATGGATGATGGGAATAGGGGGCTGGCTTACTCTGTGCCAACAGTCCTGAAAACAACTCAGAGGCAACATATCTGATGATCTACTTTAATTTTATTAGATATTTTTGCCCTGTGACAGACTTGGACACCTGTTCAGAGTATACACCACCTTCGCCCAACAGTAGCTGGGATAAGCTCCAGCATCCCTGTGACCCCAAAAAGGATTGAGTTGATTATAAAAATTGAATATTTGTAAACAACAGAAGGAAAAAGGCTTTTTTCAAAATATTGTTGTTATCTTTCCCTGTAAGATGTTCTCCCAAAAGTTGATTTACACTGGTCCATTTGCAGTGTGTCGCCACTGACACAAAAATAAAACGTTCATTAATCAATCAGAATGTTTGCATCGCCCCCATAATGTCTGTGTCTAAATTCCCCCCCTCCGCAACTGCAACGCAAGCTATACATTGGAGTTCTGTTTCCAGTCCTGTAACGCATTGATTTTGTAAGTAGTAAAAAGGTAGAGGACCAAGAAACAGGTTTCAAAATAAAAGCTTCTGTTGTACTTTCAAAATAAAACTTTTAAAATTATTATTTTGTTTTTACAGTGACGTGCCCACAGGTTTACGCGAGTTCACACTGCAGATAACACCAGCATCAATTTTTTGCCACGGATGAAGACAGTTTAATTTTGAAAGTACAAAAATAAAACATTATGTATAACACCAAACAAACATGTTATAAGCTTTCTGTGATGGAGGAGAGGACATGGGGCCTGACTGCTTAAGTTTTAGATGACTCTCCATGCAATGCAACGGAGACGCACCACAGACAGACCAGTGTTAATTTAGGGTAAGTGTGTTAACTAAGTGAAGGAAATGCTGATGGCAAGACATAAAACAATGCTTACCATCAGACTAGAAACACCAATGCCTCCAAGCTGTGGGTATACGTAATTCCACACTCCAATGCTGCCACGCCTGATCCTCTGACCCACCGCCAGTTCCAGGAAAAATAAAGGGATTCCAATGAGAAGTAGAAGGATAAAGTATGGGACGAGATATGCACCTGCAACAATAGACGGATAGAAAAGGAAAGGAAAAGGTTATCATCACACATTTACAGTTTTATTTGAGTGGTCAATGATCCACTTTATTGGATATTAAAAAACAGTAAACTGGTCCCAAGATTCCTCTTTTGCAAGTTACTTTTAAACGTTTCTAGTCTTACTGCATAATGTGCCTTTTACCTTTTCATTCATCATTTTGTCAGATTAATATCTGGCTAAGTTCTCAGCAGCAAGAGAAAAGGAGAACAGAAGGTCATCACAGACATATAACATCTTCACAGGCTGAAAGCAGCAGATGGGGGAAGAGTGATGTTCTGTTGTCTTTTCAGACTTTATCTTATTATTCATTCATTCTTCATTATATGAAGAAATTACCTTAAAAGTTGACATTTTTGGAGCGCTTCCTTGATATGCACTCATTAGAACAAAACCAAAGTCCATTTATGAATTTGTAAAGATGTGCCGATGTCAATGATACATTTTCTTATTTATTTTCCATTTCTGTCTCTTTTCTAATCCATTACATATTGCTGTCTGACATGTTTTCAGCAAAAGAATTGCCTGAGGTAAATTAATACCATGTAAAGAGACCGGATTTAAAAGAAGAGCTTTAACTTTTCAGTTTTTTTCATTTGAATAATTGCATCAATCAATTTACTATAGTGAATTTTTTATTTATCTTTTCTAAATGAATTTACTATAGATTGCGTGTAGCTTGTAGCTATGACATCAAGGAAGCATCGGAAGTTTTTAGCTAAAGTGAAGTACATAAAAATAGAAAAATTTAATCATTAAATCTGGAATTGCAACAAGTTCTTTAGATGTATTTCTTACAACATAATATCAAAATATGCGTATTTGTCAGAGCAAAGCGCTGTAACTTTTGCATCACTGGAAGTGCAAAAATCTAAAAACGTTGCTGTAATAGGCTTATTTTTGCAAGTGTTACAAGTGCTTTAGCACAGCAGCTGACATTCACTGACACTGTGAGAGGTCTAGTTTTCTCTTACAACTAATATGGTGCTTATTTGTCACGGCAGCTGCTTTTCTCTGCAAAAGACACGAGTAAAACTTTGTGCTCCAGAAATGATGGTTTGTTTAAACAGCATCTTGTACTCCAGTTTGCCCCCCTGGAAGCTCACATTCTCTCTAACAAGTTAGAGACTTGTTTCCTACTAAAATAAAGACTTATAGTGTAAATGAAATGAATTATAAACCACAGGATTAAACCAAATGAAGAGAATTGAGAGTATTTTCCTCTTTTTATTGACAATTTTAAAGGGAAACTCTTCCAAAGCTAACCGAGCAACAACAACAGCAGGTGGAGCTAGCACAGCATTCCTGATGTGATGGCACAGCATAATGAACGCTCACGTTCTCATTGTTGGGAGAACGGGAGCTGAGTTGGTCGTATTTCACTGGCTATAAAACAGTTAACTAGCTTGTTCTAGACAGATTAAAAGCTGCCAGCTTTCACACATTGAGCATGAGACTCATACACTCTGTGCTTTTCTCTTTACTCAACACCAGACATCTACTTTTCAGGACAAAGGCAACTCAATGATGAATCCATTATATGCAAATGCTCACTAAGTCAAACATTTTTCATTCTTTAATTTTAAATTGTTTGCTGTTTTTTTGCCGTATCTCCAGACTTCTGAGTGAGAGACAAATGCTTGCATGGTGTCTCTAGAATTTACCAGGAGGCACACAAATTTAAATTTACTGTACGTTAGACCTTACAATCCGCTCTTACGGTGTCAAAGAACTTTAAAAAAACCTACACCATTTTCACGTTTTATTTGTGTGCAATAATGATCATTTCTCTTAAAGTTTTATTTTTCCCAAATAAAGCAGTTTGATTTTTTCAGATTACATATTTCTGAAATACGATTGTTATTTGTGATGAAATGTTTCATAGTTGGGTTTTCTTTAACTGGCAGAATATTATAAAAATAGTCTTGCTTTTTTTTTTTTCTCAGTAAATAGAATTTTAAAAAGCTTATAGTCCAGCATCTAATTTTCTAACATTCTTCAGTGTCATTGGAGGTGGTTATAGCTGTAGGCAGAAAAGATATTCAACAGCTGCCGATTTTCCAGGGAAACTGAACTTACTGCAAACACTTAGTTGTTGAGTTACTGTATTACGCTCAATGTTTTTAATGATGGTTTAAATCCCACAAAAACATCCACCTTTAAACAATCAGTTCCAGAGCATGACCACAAACAGCGCTGGCCATTTTTGTTCTGATGCTGCGACCCAACAGGTGACCGCAGATATGGTTACACTCTCTACAACATAAAAAACATCTTGCTGCAAACAATTTGTTGTGTCTCCAGTCTAGTCTGTTTTCCAGGTTAACACTAAAGTGTTATTCACCACGGAAATATACTATACCACCTAAAAACCATTACCATCTCCTGCATTGTTTACAATCACTGTTAGATGACGGCTTTTACATAATAACACAAGGAATAATTAATTTTTTGTGCAATAATTTTCAGTTCAAAGAAAGTATGCAGATTCTCCAATATTATTAAAATATAAAGCATAAACTCTCAAATGAAAAGGTACAATTTAACAGCGTTCAGGAATGTTTCAGATTTCTACTTCCATCTGGTTGCTTTAAGCCAAACTGGAAATCCATATTTGCATAATTGGATGTTTAAAAAAAAGGAACAATACAGAAAAAAACAAAATGAGACAGGTCAGGCTACAAACGGACGTTTCTTTTCCTTTCTTTCTTTTTCTTGTTGAAAAGTACACTTTTAACAGAACCAAGATCTACATTAACATTTCTTACCTCCACCATTTTTCTGGCACAGATACGGAAACCTCCAGACGTTACCCAGACCCACAGAGAACCCCACCTGGGCCAAGATGTACTCCAATTTATTGTTCCATGCCGGCCGGCCGTCTTCAGCATCTGGATCAGGTAGCAAGGCCTTTCCTGGGGCAGTAGATCCAGGACTGAGACCCATACTCATCTGACTGCTCTTATAGTCCATGGGCTGCTCCAGGGACAGCAGATCGGCCACAGACTCAGTGACTGGTTCATTGCTGTGCTGCAGCTGAGTCACCTTGGTATTCTTTGGCATAGTGGCTGAGAAAGGTCAGCTCTCTCAGGGGAGAATTTGTTGAGCAGAAGCTGAGAAAGTGTTGCCAAAAGGGATTTGTGCTTTTCTTCAATCTGTAAAGAGACATTGAGATACATCATCAATACTGGCATTTGGAAAAACACCATAAATTATGAAAAGTTTAAACAGAATAAGTAGCAAAGCCTTCCATCACATTGTAAAGTTTGGTTTCCACTGAGCGGATTACGGTAACAGTTTACAATGGTCCAGGAGATTCAGGTGAGCGCTTCCACTCAAAGCTGGACCGTCACGGCCCATGTGCGGCGTAGATGGATAGTCTAGCTTTGCGTCATAGTAGTGTGATTACAGCAAAGCAAAGCTATCAACAACAACAGCAGCTCATTTTTGTCTGCTTGTCTTTTGATGCTTTTATATACAAAGCATGTAATGTTGTTAGAATCCAGGAATACACAGAAAAGAGGAGAAAACATTTGGCTTTGATTTGGCGGTTTCTTTTGTCATAATGACCGTCCGCCAATCAACAGGCTTCATCGTGTGACAACAGTAGCTCCATCACAACTGTTCCATTTCATTTTCCATGGATCTACAACCAGTGGGGGCCCAAAAAATGTATGGTGGTATGATTTTTTTTAATGATTTTATACTTTTATGATTTTAGCATTAAGCTAAGATAGCATAAAGCATTTTAGCACAAAGCTTAGATAAAACACTGATTGTTGTAGCCAATTCATAATTAAGCTCTACATCCTTAAATAGTTAGGCATTTTGTGTATTTATTTGTGCAATTTGATTTTAAATTGAATTTATATTTGTAATATTTATAACAGCATATTCAGCCACACATATAATCGATAATGAATGTTGCCCAAATGAAACAGAAAATGTACATTTAATTAGGAAATGAATGTGACTGCAGCTGAATAAATCCAAACTCTCTGGGTTTGGATGAATGGTTGTAAAACAGTTTCTTCGCTTGAACAGCACTGTAAGGTATTCCTGTAATCCAGTTCATTATAACAAAAAAGGCTGGGAGATTGAATTACAATCCGTTTCACAGCAGAGCCCATTATTCTAAAGTTGAGTCATGTGAAGAGCACAAGCAGCGACGAGCAGCCTGTGTGATTGCTGCCCCCTGAAGAACACAGCACAATTACGCTGTGGCTTGAAAGCACACATTTAAGAAGTTATTACTCTCAACTGACCTCACAGGTTCATCACTTTCTACACAGTTTTCTTTTTATTTATAGGATTAAAAACTCACATCTCTGTGTAGAAACAGACAAAAACCCACCCTACAGAGGTTGTCTTTCGAGATCTTCTTTTTACTTTTGAGACTCGTTGCAGTAGCTCACAAAGGATTACTTTTCCCTTCTTTAAGGGGTTGTGTTCCTCATTGTGTTTGAGAGGTTTTTTTTTAACATTGAATAGAATTTACTAGTAATCTGCTGATTTATACAGTCCATGTCAACCCCCCAACCATTTGGTCACAAAACAATGGATCTGCAGTGAGTAAAGATCTGTTTTCATGTGTTTTTATTCCCACTTATTTACCATGGGAAGACAATAGAATACAGCTGCTCATTCAATTTTACTGTGGAGAATTTGAGGGATTGGGTTGTCTTCAATCAGCAAAAGAATGCAGATTCAAACAGGTCTGTTCTGAATAATAAAAAAAAATCTTGCATAAAGCTTATACAAATACAAGTGAAAACATACATATTTTAGATGTTGAGCACTGATGTAACTTCTTTTGGTTTCCAGCACCATTCTCAAGGTAATGGATTCTGAGAGAAGTCCCCAATTAGTATGTGTTTGGTTGAAATGTTTGAAATTGTCTCTGAGTGAAGGAAAACTATATTATAAAGAAGTTTTGATGTCAATTGAGGATTTATTTTTTTCCTAACTTCAATAATTGAAATGCAACCATGTGTAGTGCCATTATGGTGACATATTCTGATTACGTTCAATGGATGGGTTGAAATGGAGCGGAGAAAGGAGACTTTGGCCCGCCCACTTTAGTTTCTACGCCAAGACTGAGAGCTTTTTCATCTGCTCTGATCCGTCACATTGGGAATAAAGATTTACTCAGGAACACAGTTTTAATTTAAAATTCTTGTATATATGTCCTCTAGCATGCAAAAAAAAAACCTACAAGATGTTAAAAAAACCAAAAAAAAGATTTTCCTTCAATATGTCTTTTAAGGAAACAGCATTCTTCTTCTACGCAAATGAAATCCAGCTCTATTTGACCGATGTGATGAGAGCATTCAGCTGATCTGCTCCTTTCCTCAGAAACTCTCTCTAAGGCATGAGCTTTTTCACCACTTACTCCCTACTAGAGTTTAATCACAGCTTAAAATCCACCTTTTCTGAGTGGATGGCCTTTAACAACTAAGCTTGTAAAATCTGCTTCTATATATTTATATTTTTTTACAATCACCCAAAACAAATTAGATTTTAACTCATTTGTTTTGGTCATTTTGTATTTGTTTTATTTAATTTCACTTTAAAAGTGCCTGGAAATAAAATGTATCGGTATTATAACATATTGTTATTATTAATGATTTCCAATGCCACTCCTGCTTTTTACCCATCTGTTATAAGAATCTGTCTGTTCCAGTGTTTCAGAGTTAAAAAAAAAAATCAGCAACTGCAAAATAACCTGACTTTAATTTGTTTTGAAAAGTAAGCCGCACAGAAGCTAATTAAAATAAAGGTCAGCTGAAAAAAATTACAATACTCCTGGTTCATTACTGAAGACAAATGGAAGTGGTGAGAAAAACATAACAAAATAAAATTAGCACAGTTCTTCAGCTGGCTTTTAAGTTGCATCCAACTTTTCAGTCCAGCACACTGTAAACCCCTCATGTAAAATTACAGTCAATCATCAACAAAACTAACATTATCCCTCTGTTCTCTTTTTGCAAAATATCATCCTGTGAACTGCAGTGCAAACTGGGAAAAATATTACAGTTTGCTGCTGTTTTTATGTTTTATGGTGCCATATTGTAAATGGCTACATCAGTTATCAAGTTATGATGCACAGCAGCTCCATAGCAGAAAAGGAAAGCAGATCTCTTAGCATCCTCTCCTGAGGAGAGAAGCAGAAATTTGCAAACAAGTAAAATTATTTTAATAATCTGGGATTTCACAAAAGAAAGAATAATCAAAATATTTTTGTCCTACTTTTTAAGTGGGAGGAAACACCCAGATTATCATCAAACTAACTGCCCCACTTCACCCGTCTGGGGATGCCAGAACTGATGTCGCATAATCATGTTCCACCAACTTTTCATGCTTCACAGACAAAAATGTCTTTTTGCTTTTACTTTCAACTGTCAATCAATTTTTTTTAGCTCTTTTGATAACTCTGCCAGGTCAAGTGCGGTTGAATGGCCCCACTGTCTACAATCTGGATGGTGGTGTAACCATGGAATCAGTTTGTGAGTTTATTGTTTAAGTGTAAATATCAGGTAGTTTCCATTAAAATGTCAATTAAATGACAGTCACAGACAGCTCATGGTTTTGGAGTAGTAAATTGTTTCGAAAGAGGAAAAAAGACCCAAATATTGGGCATTTAGACATAATCAAAGAGAGCATTGATTGAAGGATGTTGGGAGTCAGAAAATGCAGGAATGAGGGAGAAAAAGCTGATGGCTGGAGAAGAGTGATCAGATAAATGTTTGAGGCATGGCTAAAAATTAGATGCTTTCTAAAATTAATGTTCTCAGGAAACACACAGCAGCAACAAGGAAACGAGTATTTATAAAGCAATTGAAGGGGAATCTAGATTCATGGCAATGAGGTGTTTCTCTCTAGAATCAGCTCAGTGGCCTTGTGGAAGAGTGTCTGTCCTGAGACTGGAATGTCGTGAGTTCAAATCCATGGCTGAGTCACCAAAGACTCTAAAAATGGGACCCAATACCTCCCTGCTTGATACTCAGCAATATGGGGTTGGATTGGGGGTTTAAAGCACCAAAAGATTTCTGATGTGGAGAACAAATCTTACACGTGTGTGCTAATGGACTTCAACTTTTAGGATTCACGTGTGGTTGACCTTGTTGTGAAGCTCTGCCACCAACTCTCCACAAACATCCATTGATGGCAGATGAACTTCGGTTCCACACCAAGCCTTTCTACGTTTTCATCATGTGTGGTTGCTAAGCAATAGGCTCTTCCAGCAAAACTGAAACCCTTCTCTAAAAAAAGGCAGACACAATATTTCCCGAGGGACTGCTGCAAATAATAGGAGACGGACAGAGGAAAGTGTGGCAAAACTGGAAGAGATGCTCTGGTGTTGGATTTACATGCTTTGTCAGTCTGGCAGACACAGCGCACAGCATCCTTCGACGTGGGACGTGTTAAAATCTAAAATGGAGTCAGAGACGAACTGCTTTCCCTGCCTCTGGTTTGATCTGATCCTGCAGGATCAATATAGGTACACAGTAACACCTGAACGGCTAGGCTACTTCCCTTCATGGATGCAACCTCCAGTGCTTCGTCAAGGTCATAGCAACCGTCAGATAATGGCAAAGCGCAGAAGGAAACATCACCACTGCGTGTGATCGAGTGAGCAGCCGCCCTCAGATTTCCAATATTTGAGCCAAATTTGTATCCACGGGGCGACGACGACACGGTTAAACACAAAGGATCACCGAACGACGCTTTCTGTCAACGTTTGCGCGTAAAATGATAAGTTGACGCGCAGAAGGACGCGCCTAGACGCACATTTTAAATGCAAAACATCCCACGTTTAAAAACTAGTGATTGCAATAGAGATCATTATGAATCAAACTGATCAATTCGTACAATTAGGGGTTTGTTCCTACCTTATTTGCGCTGTGAATAACTTCTTATTGCGACTCCTGGTGAAAGCACGCACCCTGGCAGGTTGTCTTCATTCAAGACGCTCCGCATGCAGCATCTCTGAGCGCACGGAGATGCGAAATCACGGAGAGCTACCAAGTCACACGGAGCGCACCGTGCGTAAAGTCTGACGCAGGAGCCCAGCGCTCGCTGCCTCAAGTTTGAACACAAAAAAAACAAAAACAAAAACAAAAACAAAAACAAACCCACCGTTATTAGGAAGAGGGAAAAAAGGTTTTCCTCACCTAAGCGCTTTACAGCTGTTCTGATGTTTTTTCAGGTGAGACGTATAGCTTCCACGTGGTTTTTCTCTGGGATGAAAACATCGCAATGGAAAGTCACGACGATGCCTGACGCAAGTTTGACTCATCGGCTCGTGCGCACGTCAGGCGCTGACATCTGCAGTCTCTTGATAACGAACCTTCAACCGGGTGCAAGAAAAAGAACTGAATAAATAACAAACATCGTTTCTAACAAGAATTGTTGTTGTAGTGAGCCCCAGCATTATAGAGTTATTCTGGGTTTAATTCAGTTTAACTCAAAGGTTTTCGTGTTTGGTAGCTGTTCTTTTCCTTTAAAGACACCAGACCTGCTATGGTGGCCTTAGACTCCTATTTGAAACAATTTATTCTGTCCTCCTTGGCTTAACGATTTCTGCTTTCTTACACAAGAGTGATGTCCCTGCATGGTCTATTTTTCATTTTGATAGTTTATCCAGCAGGTGACAAGGGTGTTAATCATTATGAGGCAGCACTGGCAGGCAGATATGAAGTATTCCACACTGAAAGCATTGAGGGTGATGCCATAAGCATTTGTGCTGTTTCAGACTTTCAGGAGAATTTGCTGCAGGAGAGACTTTTTTATTGTCTTAAAATCCATTGTGATAGTTCTGAGGGACGCCGAGATGCAGGTCTTTCTTTTCAACTGCACCGTTGAAGAACCATCATAACCTCCTCAGACCCTGTCTACACATTTGAGGGCATGACAGTTTGGCCCCACACGATTCCTGATGTTTTTGACAAAAATGCTCTCAGTTGCCTCAGGAGGACAACCTTCACACCACCCTTAACTCATGGTTTGACTCTGCATGCAACTCACCTCCACAACAAACACCTCTCTCCTCACAAAAGCACAGCAATGTGCATGCACAGTATGCTTCCTGTCTCCTTTAGTTCACTCACATGACTCACTTTCCAAGGGCTGGCTGCTGGGATCAGTTGCCATAGCAACCAGCGATCATATGATGGTTACTCACCCTGTGAGCATTTTATTTTTAATTTTCTGATTTTGTCCTCCTCTCTCTGCCTTCAACACCTATACGAGTGTTTTTCTCTCTGCAGCTCTGAATGAAGAAGGGTACTATTTCACATCTTTACAAAACTGATCACATGGCTAGTTTTCCTAAATGTGGTTGGCTGCCTCATATGTGTAGCCTATAAATACTTGTGTTATTCCACCTTTGAATTATGCAGCAGAGGACACAATGTTCCTTCCCTCCTGTCAAAGCTTGAATCCTGGTGCAGTATTACTCACCATAAAGCTTCATGAATAAACAATATATCCTTGTCAAACAAGAAGACATACTATATTTGTTCACACATCAGACATGCAACAGTGTTGTAATACAGTTGCAAGGACTGCAAGATTGCACCTTTTTTAATTTGGCAGGCCTTTTTTTTGCAGTGAACGTTCACAAGATATAATTCCAACCTCTCACCTTGCACATTTTAATATTTAAGACAAGGTAATTGTTCTTTATCTCTGACCTTAATTAAAAAGGAAAATTTAAAAAAATGCTCACCAACAGCAAAAAAGACCAAAAAAAAAAAACACAAAGGATTGGTGGATTCATTTACAAATAATAATTCTTGCATTTCTTTCCTTTCAGTAAGTTTTCCTCATATTTGTAAGCATTTTTGCAACAGAATCATGTTGTAACTGGCTTGCATTGAAAGATTTGTAGAAATATGGGCAGGATTAAGTAGACATGCAGTAGTTTTCAGAAGTTAACTTTAAACCCCCTCCAAAATTTGGATCATCTCTTGGACTTTGTTTTATCAAATCCCCCAAAAAGTGTTTCAAATTATGTGGTAAAAAAATAGTTTTTTTTTTTAAATCCTCATTTTAATACTGCTTTGAGACAACTGGAATATTTAAAGACCCATTCCAATTGAAAAATAAAATAAAATAAAAACAAACATAAAACATGTTTTTAGTGTGTTTTGTGTTCATGTCACTTTTTTCATGATAGAGGACATTTATGAAATAATTTAGGATAAACTGTATTTATGAGTAATTTTTTTTAAAATTTAAATTGTGATGGATTAGGAGCAGATGAAACCTGCAGTTGAAAAAAGCTCAGGTTTGTGATGAAGCAACTGCCATGGGTGGGCCAAAATCCTCTTTTCTCTGCTCCAATTCTGTTGCATCCACTTGCAGACAAATAGATCCATTATCACTTCATTTTCCTCTTCTGAGCTGCCCTCTGAGTGGACAGCTCTGATATTGCTGGCTGTTTTTTTTTTTTTTGCTTTTTGTTTTTGCTATGCTAATGTTAGCTTGGGTTTGTGAGGTGCTATAAGCTAGCGGGAGTGTCGCACCCCAATCTGTAACTTTTTGATCTTGAATTACAAGGTTTAAAATCTTGAAACAACAAACGTACAAATAATATGCATTATGGGATGAAATATAAATCAACTTAGCTAACTGTCATAATGTTGGCCACATACAGAAAATAATATTTGCGCATGTGCAGACTGATCGTGATCGGGTAGCAGTTACAAAATCGGGGTGCGACAGGGAGAGAGTGTAAATAAAGGGCTGATGGGAAATCAGCAAAGGCTTACTTCCGCATCAACAGTCCCGCCCACAACTCAGATGCAAATTTCTAATGAACTCCTGCCACCCTGCAGAAATGTTGCCTTGGAAAACCCCAGTTTTTTAAAATTTTGGCTAAAAACGGCATACTCATAATTAAAAGGCCACTGGGAATGGTTTTAGAATAGAAAAAAATGTAGTTGGAGTGGGACTTTAAAGAAGAAAGTTAATGAGGTCTGTCTACAGTCTTCTAGACCATTTTAAAAAAAAGTTTTTGAAGTAGTGCTGCTGAGCTCTCTGAATTTAGACTTATTAGATGTTTGTCTTTATTTATTAGGGATCCCCATTAACTTGCAATGAGGAGACTGCTATTCTTCCTAGGGTCCAGGTTAAAAAAACACATGTTCCAATAAATAAAAAAAAATGATAACAAAAATGACCAAAAAGTCAATACAAAGCTCTTTGAAGTCAAGTGAATGCAAAATAAACAATACTTGCATGAATGTTTGTTTGCTGTATTTTAGTTGCTACTCAAAAGTCTTAAACTACTTTGTATTGTATGTCTCATCCAGAAACGGACTTTACAATCCTAATAACAAATATGCAGCAGGAGCTTTTATACAGTCAAGTCTTTCAGACGCCATCTGCAGAGAACCCGTCTGAACTCTGGTCTCAGGAGAGCCAGGTTGCCTGGTCACAAATTAAGCATACTGACGAAAAACGGCGGGCAAAATCTGATCTGTGTCTCGGGGGCGTTTCTGTGCAGCTGAGGCTTGCCAGTGCTTGCGGTTAACATTTCGCTCTGTGCTCCCCCTTTCATTAGCCGCAAGTGGTGCAGTCCCGACTGCTGACACCTCGGTGTGAGAGCATCACTGAAAAAAGAAGGACAACTGATGAAGGAGGGGAAATGCAGACACTTTTTTTCTGTTTTTCTTTTGATAACCATAAACAAAAGGGTGTTGGAGAAACGATTGCTCAAAGGTGACATACAGTATATACGTCCAAACAAACATTAAGATTGCACTTTTGCTCTGTTAAAAGCAAACAAAGATAAGTCAGTTTTAATCTGCAAAGATTAAATACTTAGACGTAAAACACAAAAGAGAAACCCAGTAATTATTCAAAACTCAGTTTCCTTTGCAATAATCTCTCCTACTTTCTTACAGTCTGCCTGAAAATCTGTTTGAAGAAAAGGAATCTCTGAACAATAGATTGCCCATCTCTATGTGTCAGCAGGATTGTGTCAAAAAAGCCACCTTTAAGTACAAAAGATGGCATGCATCTGCTGTAGGGCAGGAGTTTAAAATACAGAGACTTGATTCTGTAATTAAACTGCATTAAGCAAAAGTAGAATTTCACTGAGCTAAAAATTGCCAAAATAAACTCATTTTAATTTAGCTTTGATTCAGTTTTCCTCCTGCAGTGTTTAAGTGACTGAGAACAGCTGCAAAACAAACTTATATATTTCATGTTTGTGCTGTAAGGTAAAAGAACAGATTTTTCATGTGAGATCATGATTTTTCTTTAAATAAAAGCTTCTTTTGAGCTGTATGGTGAAGCAGTGGTTAGCACTCTTGCCTCACAGTGAAAAGGCCTTGGTTTAGACCCCAGTTGGGACCTTAATGTGTGGAGTTTGCATATTCTCCTCCGTGTGGGGGGGGGGTTTCTCCTGGCACTCCAGCTCCCTCTCACAGTCCAAAATCTCCCCCTCTCTTTTGCAGGCTCAAATTTTTAGTTGACGGTGATTAGAAGAAGCTATCCACCACCCACACAGAACATCAGCTGTCCAGGGTCAGGTCACTACAAGAACTTTGACAAAAGAGACTTTCAGGAAAAGCCAGAGGCGGAGCTAGAACATTTTACAAAGGGGGGCCAAGAAGGGGGCAGAAGACTTTGGAAGGGTGGCAAATGAGAACAGCAGAGAGTAATGCGGTTAAAAATGAAAGGATTAAAAATATATATTACAAACAGTTTAATACAGTGACTTGCAAAAGTATTCATACTCCTTGAACATCTCCACATTTTCTTACATTATGGTCACAGAAATATATTTTATTGGAATTTCATGTGAAAGATCAATACAAAGTGGCACACAATTGTGAAGCAGAAAAAAAATATACAAGAGTTCCATTTTTTTTTACAAATAAAAAACTGAAGAGTGCAGTGTGCAAAAGTATTCAGCCCCTTTTCTCTGAGAGCATCCAATTGCCTTCAGAAGTTGCTTGATGATTGGTGACTGATCAGATGTTGACTTAATGACTTAATAGAGTCCACCTGTGTGTAATTTAATCTCAGTATACAAATCCAGCTGTTTTGTGACCGTCTCTGTGGTTTGTCAAGAGAATATTGGGGAGAAAACGGCATCATGAAGTGAAAGGATCAGGTCAGGGATGAAGTTGTGGAGAAATGTTGAAGCAGGGATAGGATAGAAAAAGATTTCCTAAGTGAACCTTCCATGAACCACTGTTCAGTCCATCATCCACAAATGGAAAGAGTACGGCACAACTGCAACCTACCAAGACATGGTCGTCCACCTAAACTAACAGACTGAACAAGGAGAGCACTGATCAGACATGCAGCCAGGAGGCCCATGGTGACTCTGGATGAACTGCAGAGATCTACAGCTCGGGGTGGCGGGGGGGAGAGAGAATCTGTCCATAAGACAAACATCAGTCATGTACTGCACGAATCTGGACTTTATGGAAGAGTGGCAAGAAGAAAGCCATTGTTAAAAGAAAACCACAGTTTGCAGTTTTCCATAAGCCATGTGAGTGACCCAGTAAACGTGTGGAAGAAGGTGCTCTGGTCAGATGAGACCAAAACTGAACTTTCTGGTCTAAATGCAAAGTGCTATGTGAGAAGGAAATCTAACACTGCACATCACTCTGAACACACCATACCCACTGTTAAACATGGTGGTGGCAGCATCATGCTCTGGGGCTGCTTCTCTTCAGCAGGGACAGGGAATCTGGTTAGAGTTGATGGAAAGATGGATGGAGCCAAATACAGAGCAATATTGGAGGAAAACCTGTTGAAGTCTGAACAACACTTGAGACTGGGGCAGAGATTCACCTTCCAACAGGACAACCAGCCTAAACATAAAGCCAAAGCTACAATGGAAAGACTTCAAATGAAATGTATTAATGTGTTGGAATGATCCAGTCAAAGTACAGACCTAAATCCAATCCAGAATCTGTGGCAAGATCTGAAAACTGCTGTTCACAAACGCTCTCCATCTAATCTAACTCAGCTGGAATTGGTTTGGCAAAGAAGACTGGGCAAAGATTTCAGTCTAGATGTGCAAAGCTGGTAGAGACAAACCCCAAAAGACTTGCAGCTGTAATTGCAGCAAAAAGGAGGTTTCACAAAAGTATTGACTCAGGGGGGCTGAATACTTTTGAACACTGCACATTTCAGTTTTTTATTTGAAAAAAAAAAAAAAAAAAAAAATAGAACTCTTGTACAATTTTCTTTCCATTTCACAAGTGTGTGCCACTTTGTGTTGATCTTTCACATGAAACTCCAATAAAATATATTTATGTTTGTGGTCATAATGTGAGAAAATGTGAAGAAATTCAAGGGGTTTGAATACTTTTGCCAGCCACTGTATTATTAATATTAAAATAGCAGTTATTTTTGCTGCTCCCCCTTACCCCCCTGTATATCCGTTCCTGGGCAAAGCATGTTTACATAGATGATTTGATTCAAGGAAAAAAATAGATATATGTGCAAATATGTCTCTGAAAGTGTAAATAGAATTTCTCATCTCTAGTTTGTAATATGGTGTGAACACTGGTCTTGTGTCCTGCCCTCCAGTACTCCAGATGGCTGCTCTCGGGCCCCCACTGTTTGAAGCTGAGCACTAAAACACGTGGATAAATGGCCCTGATTGCAGTCTGCAAGGAGAGCTGGTTGAGCTTCGTTGGTATGTGGGTTTAGCAAGTCTGGCTGCAAACAAACAGTTTTGACCAAATGCGTGTCACATTTCTAGAATTCCTTTAGGATGGAGAGGCTAGCCAATGTTGTCATTGTGACTGGCATTTTCCTAACATGACTGAAGTTTAACCTTCGGCGTGTGATGTGAGCCCTTGTGATCAAGACACTGAAATGATACACTAAAACAACCAGACCTGCTCAGTGGCGCGTGAAAATATTAAGACTGTTTAACTGTCACATCACAACACTGAGAGCGGAGCCAGGAGGGCACCGCACTGCTTCAGGACAGAATGATGCACCATCTTCTCTAATGACATAAAGAACCGTGAAATAAATGTTTGCATCACTGTTTTTGTGACTCTGTCTGCTATGCTCTTGTCAAATATCTGATCTGGCCCTGTGCACATTGTGTTGTCGGAGTGCATATGCGTGTTGGAGATGATTAAACAGCTGTTTTGCTAAACTCAGTGTTTTCTGCTTCTGATTAATGAGCTGCAACCACTCCAGATGTTCTAGTGGTTCAATTTAGAGTGGTTGTCTTTTTTAATAACACATAATTATACATTAGATTATAGGGTATACTCCTTTCATTTCTGGAATGATTTCTGTCAATGTCTTCTGAAGTGCGTTTGGCCTAATTTACACAATCTGCTGAGTACAGCGTGAATGAGACACGCAGAAACCGGTGAATCCAAAGCCAGCTGAGCCACAGTTCTCATATGAAGGCGTTGGTTTGGCAGTCTGGTCTTTTTGGTGGTTTTTCAACAATAGTCACATAAGATATTTTTAAAACTTAAAAAAGTGAAGAGTTTTTGTTTTATTATTATGTTGCAGGAATTCTGAACATGTTTATGTAAAATCCCAAACAAACATTCTTCTAAAGAACTCACATGTTTTTGGCACACACCTCAAATTCATTTAAACTCCAGACTGTTGTTGAGCTGACGAGTCGAAAACATACAAAAAATCCTTAGTGACTTACTTTTTAAAACCAGAATTTACTTTTAAGAATATACGAACAAGAAAGAGCAAAAAAATAAATTACACTAGAAGCTCCAAATATGGGTGTGGTTTTAATAAATGTGTCAACTTTGTGCCAAACCTCGGTCCCCATCCTGAGACCCCGGAGCCACATGTAGCTCTTAGGCCACTCTTTTGTGGCTCTTTGGTTAAAGAAAAATAAAATGTCTTGAATTTTTTTAAGTGATGCATTTTTTTAACTATACAATGCATCAAGCGAAGCAAAAAAAGTCAGACAAGTTAAACTTTATTCAACTCATTCCCAGCATTCATTACAGTTAAAGCACATATTACTCAGCCAGATTCCTCACCGAAGCACGGAAAATGCTCCAAGAATCCGTTGCGCAGCGCAGTTTAGTAGTTTTCCACAGTTGGCCTTTTTGGCTGATGTTTTAGCCTCAGAAAATCAATTTCATGTCACTTTATACTCGAGGTGCACTAGATTATAAGGAGGAGTGTCTATTATTGAAGAAGATTCAAGGTTTCTAAGTGTGTCATATGGTACAAAACATCCAGTCACCAGTGGCGGTTTCTGATATGGGCGACATGGATGTATGGAAGTTTTTTTGATTCATTAATCAAAGTAATATTCAATTATCAATTGATGATTAAATTTGTAATTAAGGCTTTTAATATGAAAATGCATTTTGCAGTTGACATCTCAATGTTGAAATTTACAATTCAAAACGACGATTTTAAATATAAACTATTGAAAAAAATCCAAATCAAATGCATGTTACATTGTCATGGGTTTTTGATGTAATTATTCAAATGACAATGCATTTTGCAATTCACAATTCAATACGCAAATTGAGCTTTCATTTGGAAAATGCATTTTGCAATTTACTAAACGGTATTTAAAAATGACATTTCACTACACAGTTTGCTTTAAATTCATTTTAAAGTAACTTAAAATCTGTTGCATTGTAACATGCCATGATGTTTTTGTATCAGAATTCAAATGAAACCAAACCCTGATGTAACGCATTGTCATTTGCATGGCATTGTGCTTTATTTTATGTAGGTTAATATTCAATTTGAGATGCAAGCTGTCAGACGCTCATCAAGGCGGAGCCTTCCACCTCTCTAGACTCAACTAGTCTGCTTGTCTAAAATTTTTCATAGGTCGACCAAAGGAAGTGGAGCTTCCAAATGGAGTCTCAACCATTGTCATTTGAATTATGACATCAAAAACCCATGACAATTTAAAATGCAACTGATTTTGTTTTTTTTTTATTGTATTTTTAAATAGTCATATTGAACTGTAAATTTTAATATTAGAATTCTAAATTACAAAATGTATTTCACACTAAAAGCCTGAATTGCATAATGAATTGTAAATTGAAAAATGCATTTTCAAATTGCATGCTCAAATTGCAAATTGACTTGTCAATTGAGAATTACTTATTACATTGAATTATGAATCAAACTTCCATAGTTCTTGTTTTGTAAATGTGTGAATTTAAATGTCAAATGGCGCTCTCTGCTTCACGACACTAAGACCTGTGGCCTCATCTCATTGAGTACACTGTGGAATATAACAAGTCAAAAAATGCAAGAGGAGAGCACAATTTGGGTGAATTACACACAGGTAATTGGGAGTATTATTCAATCTAATAACGCATGATTCACACCAAACACGGAAGCGCTGCGATGCGGCGTGGAATAGAGGCACCCATGTTAACCTATGTTGTAGTTCACACCAGAGGCACTGTGGCGCTGTCCTCCACGAGCGGCTGGCGCTGTGCAGTGATCGTTTCGGCGTCTGGTCAGCTTTTTGCGCGGGTCGCGAGTGATCTGCGTAAATCCTTGCAATAAGTTACGCCAAGGCACAAGAGAAAATCTGGTCAATTTTCAAAATAAAACCAATTTTTCATATTAAAATACAGCTATTAACAAATGTAATCATATTTTTGTATCTAAACAGACTGTAAAGATGAAAATAAACACAGAAACGATGAGTTAGGCTAATTGCATTTAAAAATACATAGCTTCAATCCCCATTATTTTGGGCGAAATAGAATAATAAATAATTATACATAAATAAGAATGTTCATCATTTCTATTCATATTAGATGCATTTTTAAGAAATTTGTGGCACATTTTTAGTTTCTATAAAGAGAAGCTGACAAAGTTTATAGTGTATTTTCTAGGTTGATTTGTGGTGTTTGTATTTTTAAATCTCAATGAACCATATGTGTGATGTTATCCTTGTAAGAGTTGCTATTTTTTCAGTTACCAGAAGGTGCACTTCTTGTGTGACTCACCTATAGGGCATCATTTGAGCCAGAACCACCACTGCCAGTCACCATTGACATCACACTACCTACATTCACTGAAATGGTCCAATGTAGCACAGGGTGTCTTTTATTTAGAAAGGACGTCATGTGAATCTCTGTCAAAAGTTATTTACTATTTCATATTTAGAAAAAATATATCTTAATGGTTAGGTTTTATTTATGCCAAAAACCAAAGTGTTTTTGCTATAAATAGATGCATAGATGCAAATCAGTAGCTAATTATTCTGAAGCATGAAGTTAGACTTTGTGGGTCCTACTGGGTTGCAGAAAGAAATCGAACAAAATGGCTCTTTAAATGTTGAAGGTTGCAGAGACCCCTGCCATAAACACAAGTGGTGTGGGCGTTATTTAACCTACCAGGTTTTGCACAACACCAAGTCTCCAGATACGAGTCAAAACCAAAACATGCAGACCAAACTGCATGAGCTTACAAAAGCTATTCTTCAGATAGGACGATAATTCATGCATTTATTTTATTAAAGCTTATGTCTTTTTTTCCCCACTAAAATGTGTTTTTTCATGGGGGTTTGATGGGGTGAAGGATCAGCCCTCCTCTGAAGTGGCATTTTCTCCTCTCTGTTCAGACCAATGTCTTTATCTGCAACAGTAGCAGCAATAACAGTGATGAATGTTCCTGTTGCTCAGAGAATCTCATGCACTGAATGGCCAGCTGCCAACTCCATCCACACCCCCCATCCCGTCTCCTGGGCTGTTACATCCTCTTCTGCAGGCAAACAACCTTATCTCTGCTGACACGGTGTGGCCACCATCGATCATCGCTGCTCTTCGCCTTGTTTTCCTCGTTCTGCAGCTCCTTTCCATTTCTGTCTTATTTCACAAACCACTTTCAGATCAGAGATCGATTACATTTTTTTTTTTTTACAAAGTTCTGTTCTTTTACAAATAGAGCTTTATAAAGGCTAAATTTTGTTTCTGTTCTCATTCATCTATGTTTATTATATCAGCATGATTTTCACAGGCAGACAGTCTGAGAGAGGGGTCCATATGATTAAATAGCAGTATTGAGGTCAGCACCAGCCTGGAAATCCTCGATTCCTGCCAAAACTGCAGCCACCACTCCACCAGGAAAAACCTGCACAAAACAGAATAAAAGCCGCAAGCTCCTCAGAAAATGTGTGCTCAGTTCAAGTTTGATTTCTATATCTGGAAAACCTTTTGTTTTCCAAGTTCTCCAGCATTAAGTTTAATGTAGATGTAGTCATTTATGTTCTAATGTCTGATTTAAAAGTTTGAAGGTTTTGTTTATTACAGTGGTGAACAACAAGTGTGCTAAACTGGAAGATGTTTAACTGGATTCAAAGCTGGTTTTTAAAATGAAATAAATGTGTGTTGTTTTTTTTTTTAGCTTTTTTGTTTGACAGTTTAAACTGGATGCAACAATTACAACACTTACAATACAATCAATAACTCTTTAGCTACAATAATAAGTTCACCTGTTCTGTCATTAACAAATGTAATCCACACCAGCTTTTGCTTACATACAAGAACCAGGTTAAAATTATCATTTAAAACTGAATACAACTTTAAAACGAGATAGTTGTGCTGCCCTCTATTGGATATAAATATATTGTACAGAAACGAATCGTTCAGTTGAAAAATAAAATGTATATTCCATAAATCTTTATTGACATATTTATTATAATTTGAGACCCAAATGAAAAAGACACAAAATAATTTTTAGCAAAGAAGAAGCATTTTCTTGTAGAGATGATACTGTCTCCTCCCAAAGACATAGACCGTCGGATTAGTCTCATCATTCACGGAGGGAGATTGCTATAGAGTACAAATACCTGGGAGCAATCTTTAATGATCTGCTGAGGTTCTCCTCTAACACTGAGGCTATTTTAACGAAGCT
Organism: Adrianichthys oophorus; assembly: GCA_036245035.1. NCBI lineage: Eukaryota > Metazoa > Chordata > Actinopteri > Beloniformes > Adrianichthyidae > Adrianichthys > Adrianichthys oophorus. The sequence continues at coordinate 9,322,033 of BSAI01000015.1, forward strand.
TAATCAGAATCAATGCCTCCTTGGAAAATTACAATCATTTAGAACCAACAGAAATGTTCTGACCAGATTCTACAACGCCTTCATTAAAATGTGGTAATCTTTTTGTTCATCTGCTGGTTTCACTCACTGACTATAAAAAACAAAACCATCTCACACATACCGTTAAAGACTGCTCAAAAACCATTGAACAGCTGATCAGAACACTTGTCACTTTGTGTGATCAGCAAACAAAAAAACAAAAAAAACCACAGGATCCTCCAAGACCCCTCCCATGTTCTGCATCCCGAGATTGAGTGATCTCTACACATCGCTTTCTTGGATGGAGTACACAGAGGAGGAAGACAACCTTTGTACCTAGGACAGTCCAGTCGTAATTTCGTAATACATATTTATAAAAACAATATCTTTCTTTAAAAAACAAGTAAACTCAAGGGTGGTAAATGGTGTATACTTGTATAGCGCTTTCTACCTTCCTTGAAGGCCCAAATAGCTTTACAATCACAGACCCATTCACACACACATTCACACACTGATGGTGGCTCCGCTGCCAAACCCTTGCGCCAACCTTCCACCAACAGAATGTCAATATAATTCAAGCAAAAATCCCCACCTTTAAAATGGTTTGTAGTCTTAAATAAAATAAATGGAATGTGTTGTTCTTTCTTAAATGCAAGTAGGCAAAAACGGTTTGCAATTCAAACCAAATAAGATTTTAATGTAAAGACAGGGATGCACTTTTTGTATTTTGTACATTATTATATCCATTGTATTGTATTATCTGCAAGAGCAGTAATAAGGTGAAGAATTGAATTAAAGAAGAATTGTAATAAAAAAAAGAAAATTGCCATCATGGTCACTGATTATGTGATTCATTCTAAATATTACACATGTCAAATCACCATTTGTCCCTGTGCCGTGCTCTTGTGCTCTTCATCTTCTTCACCACCAGACTCATCCCACACACCACCATCTACAAAATGTCTTCACTACTGCCATTTCCATTCTTTCAGCCCACCGCCATCTGTCCTTCTACATTTCTGTCCTGAACACCAAACTCACTCATTTCTAGTCCCCCATTACCTGTTTCCTTCACCTTCATGTCTGTCATAGTTTGCGTCAATCACTCCCTCTCCCTGGATCATCTCATCAACCTCCCTCCAGAATTTCTCCTTTTACTGTTCCCATCTTACCTAAGGGGCAAAACCACTAAGAACATGCAAAATCACACTTTCATCCTCCAGCTTCAGATTCATCACCAGATCAGTGGCCAACTGGTGGGGTGTCCAACCTACGGTCAATGGATCACTACTTCATGTTTAAGTTTATTAGTAACACTCTTCTCACATTGAATTTTCTTTAGGTCCTTCTATGTTATTTTGATGCATGCAAGTGACACAGCTGAACGCCGCAAAAAAAAACAAAAAACAGAACACTGTACAGTCCTCTTGGTCATGTTAACACTGATATTCCCCTTAAAGTCTGCGGTGGGGTGAGGCAGGACAGGACGGGGCAGGACGGGACGGGACGAGAGGAAGCCACCTGCTCTTTGATTGGACAGGTTGATTTGTGGCCATCCAATCATGAGACATGTAAAGACAAGGACAGAAATCGTTCTACATTTTGCGAACAGATTTATTTTGCGGTATGATGAAACTTGATTTATGTGCGAACATGCAGTTGAAGTTGCGAATCCATTCATTTGTGGTTTTGAACATTTAAGCTCTCATCTTGAGCCCTTACTTTTCTTACTCCACTCCTCTTTCCATCTTCGCCATGCCTGCTCTTCCTTTTATCTTTTTGCCTATAACACAGCTTCCTTCTATCTTTCCTTAACCAACAGTGGTGTATACTTTCCACCTTCACCCTGTAGGCCAACACCACCGATGGGTGGTGGTCGTTGTTGACCCCAAGACCAATCCTCTATTGAAGTTCTGTTGGAAATTTGCATGTTTGATTTAGCTTAGGTATTTACATCAGATGCCCTTCCTGACACAACTTTCTGCATTTATCCAGACTTGGGACAGCCACACAAAAGCACTGAATTGTGCCCCCTTGTGGTTGTATTAGTGGCATGTCATTGTTAATTTAACAACAAACAGAGGGCTTTTTCCATAACTCCTTCCAGCCACAGTCTGCTTTGGCAGATTTTAATAGACTTATGCTTAACATTATATACAACTAATATTCAGACATACTGGGAACTGCTATCACACGTGCATTTCTTTAAAATTCACCATTGCTTCATCTAAAAACTACATGAATCAATCAAGATAAATGCTAAATCATGTCTACACAGGTGTCAGACTGGATTTTAATAAAACTTTATTTAGTGTTTGCACTCCATGTGTGATCCTCAGTGTTTGAAATCCAAGATGAGTCACTGAGGGGGCAGCCTCGTGCCTCCCAGGACACCTAATACTTTGCATGCTCCAGGGCCGGTGAAAAGAAAAAATGTACAATTGGATTAGATAGCAAAATATGCTCAGTGTTTGTTTTAATCAGTCTGGTGACACAGGGAGCTCTTGAAAGAGCTGAGTAAAGAAAGCCTGGAGAGCAAGAAAATCAGAGAAAAAACGTGGAGCGAGGGAGACAGATAGTGACAGAAATGGAAAAAGGAGAGACAGAGAGAGCAGCCAGGGTGATTGGTCCCAAGACACGACTGCATAATGGAGACTTGGAGCTGGAGGGGAAGCTGTTTGGGGGGTGGCTGGCCTCTCAAAGTTCATTGTCAGGTCTCAAGACCAAGGGGACAGTGGTCATATCCACTATCCCAGCATTCTTCTGGATGAGCTTTGACCTATAAGTGGCCTAGTTGGTTTGTTTTCCATGGAACATATTACATCCACCAAGGCAATTGTGTCCTTATAAACTGAGATTCATCAATTGAAATACATTGAACAACTGTCTTTGAGGTTGCACAGTGGTTGGCACATTGGGTGACGTCTGACGGTTTGGAGTGGGTATGTTCCACCTTCAAACAGGGGTTTACACCCAATATTGTGCCTGTTTTTCAGACAGTGTGTCAAACTCAGGCTGGTTGTTGATTTTTGTGTAAAGGAGTTTTCTGCTGAACATTCTGTTATTTTTCCCCAAGTTGCCCGCTGCTGCTTTTTCCCAAATGACTTTCTGAATCAGACACAAGCAGACTCCGTGACCCTAAATATGATGAAGAGGGTGGAGTAAGAGCGAACCGTTGATCTGATGGTTGATAAGGGTCAGTGTTGTTATTCAAAGCATGTGAAATTGATTCTGTAAATGTCAACAGTCTGTCAGAGATGCAAAATAATACAAATAATATCAATTCAACCAGACTTCTAAAAAAAAAGGATTTCATTGTTTCACTTTTGCTTTCTTTTTGTGGACAGAAGTATTCATATTTTATAGTTTTCCCTTTTTGTTAAAATGAAAATAAATGCTTAAAAAAGTAAAATTTTTGTCAGAGGCATAATGCCTATTCTCGCACATGTGCGACAAACCACTTCGGCTCAAAAATGACCAAAATGTAGGATGTACTGGGAAGCAAAAACCAAGCATAAAATAAGTCTTTTTTATAGCTGAAAATAAATTGAAGTATTAAGGGGTTAACATGTTCTCATCTCATTCATTGTATTATAACATGTTTAATTAAAAAAAAGTTTAAGAAATTGTGACATTAACTAAAATCACACAAAAACAAATTTTTACTTTTATTTTATTTTATTCATATTCAGTGGACCATTGTACAAAAATTGTTTTCAAAATGGTTTTGTCTTTATCTTGTTTTTACTCTGCATAATTTAAATCTATAAAAATACTTTTTCCAAAATGAATCCCACTATACGCTTTGTACATGTTGCGCTTTGGATCTTTTTTCCGCCACATGAGAAAGCGCTTGTGAGCTCCCTGAGGACATATCAGAGTGGACAGGACTCAAAATTTATGAGAAACAAAGTTACTCCAAACTACGTAGAACATTTTTTTTAGATATGCAAGTTTTAGCAGCAAAACCTCAGGATTTTTGTGAAAAACATAAAGAAATCTATCAATTCATGATAGGCGTGTATTTAAAATTAATGAAACTCAGCTTAAGACAGAGCATGCTTACTGAACATTTAGTTTCAGGTCTATTGAATGTGAAAAAAAATCACATATGCAATAAAACTAAGTTAAAACCATGCAGGATAAAACAAGAGAATTACAAATTGGAAAGAACAAGCCTCTAAAATGCATCTCTATGAAAATCCACTGTTTTGGAATTGAGACAAAATAATAATAAAAAGTCCTCATATTCACCCTTCACCGTGTTGTTTGGAAACAAAATTCTCTGGTCGGAAGTGCAACTCCTGCTGCAGCGAAGTGGACATAAATTAGATTTTCTGAAAACTTGCTGCAGACTCTTGCTTGTCTCGTCTTGGAGAGCGCGCCTACTCCTGCCTAGATCCTCGTAAATTTAGCTGATTTGTTCTAATGGCTGTAGTTGTTCAGCAACATTTTTTCCCCTACAGCTGCAGGACGGCCTAACTGTACTGTAAGAGGAAAAGTTCATTTTAGTTAAACTTAAAACACCAGCAGCACACTTCATCTGTTTTAAAAATACTGAGAACATGCTGAAGGCATTACAGCTCCAGGTTTTGGGCTGCAAGTTGGAGGTTAGTATGATGTGCCTGCTGAAAGCTTTTCCAAATCACTGAGAAATCAAGTGAGTAAGTTGAGATTTTTGCAGCTGCTTTCTATTCCTCGATGTGCACATTAATTCCAAACAGTTTATTTTCTATCCAGCCACTTTAGCCCCCAAGGTCATTTGCTTTTTCACTTTCTAAACAGGCAGAAATCTCAAAGGTTCTTTATTGGTTGAGCTCCATTCAGCCTAATTCGCCATGCTTGTCTGCTCTTCCTCAGCAGAGTTGTGACACGTATTCAGATGTATTTCGCGTCTTTCTTTTCTTTTGTTTTTACCTGTTGCCAAATTCCTCCAAAAACTAACTTATTTTTTAAGATCACATCAATTTTAAGAAGAAAGTATTTTCTTTTTGGTATTTTCTAAAAATAATTCACATCATATTTTATGCAAAAACAATAGCTTCTGGGGAAACATGTATATGCAAATTAACATTAAATTTGTGTTCTTTGTGACATAAGATAAAAGTTTAAATTAACAGATGAGTGAGGGCAATCGACCAGCTTGCGCAGCTTGAAGTGGTGTTATGGTCAGAGTCTGGGTGGCTGTTTTGAGGGTCGTGCTCTGTACCCAGGCCCTCAAGGCACCGGTAGCATGATGAGACTGAGCATCCGCTTGGAGCTTGACCTCAGCTATCTGTGTGCAGTTCAGCTTGTACAGCTGTGTCTGATTGGAAAAGAACAAAGGAGTGAACGGAGCCTCAGGGCTTTGGCATCCAAAAGACAGAAGAAATGCTTCTCCTAACAGGAATCACTGTGATGTTTTACCAATATTTAAAACAATGCCTTGTGCTCAGATGCAGATCACCTCTTTGATGACCGCAGAACTGCATATAACAGAAGAGCACAAGATCTATCTATCTATCTATCTATCTATCTATCTATCTATCTATCTATC
>BSAI01000015.1:9327596-9375485 GCA_036245035.1 Adrianichthys oophorus
ATCTATCTATCTATCTATCTATCTATCTATCTATCTATCTATCTATCTATCTATCTATCTATCTATCTATCTTTATAAATATATATATATCTATCGAAAAAAAAATTAAAGTTACTTAGACTTTTATACAAGCACTTAAATAACATTAGTAGCATTAATACAAACAGCAATTACGATATTATTACTAATTAAAATAATAATATTAATTTTGTCACTGAGATAATTGGTTAGAAAAAAAGTTAAATTCTTAAGGCTAACGTAGACCCACATACTACTAGTACTACTACTACTACTAATAATAATAATAAGAGGATTCCTTTACTGGGCTGCACGGTGGCGCAGTGGTTAGCGCTCCTGCCTTCCCGGTTCAAGTCCTGGGTCGGGGACCTTTCTGTGTGGAGTTTGCATGTTCTCCTCGTGCATGCGTGGGTTTTCTCCGGGGACTCCGGCTTCCTCCCACCGTCCAAAAACATGCTTCATAGGTTAACTGGTTACTCTAAACTGTCCCTAGGTGTGTATGGTTGTGTGTTTGTGGCCCCTGCGACAGACTGGCGACCAGTCCAGGGGTGTACCCTGCCTTCGCCCATGAGTAGCCGGGTTAGGCTCCGGCAACCCCGTGACCCCAAAAGGGATAAAGCGGATTGGAAAATGAATGAATGAATGAATGAATGAAGGATTCCTTTACTAATGTTAGCTATTGCACATTTCAGCTTTTATTAACTATTAAATGAAGTCCTATCGACCCCTTTTATGCATTATTTTCTATTACTGTGTATTACTTAACTCATTAGTTTGTAATTAACTAATGTTATGTATTCAACCATACTCACAGCATTACGAAGCATTAATAAATGCTGTCTTATGGAATTGCTTAAAATGATGTATGCAATAACTACGTGTTAGTTAATATGTTTATAAAAGCCTTAATTATGTCTAAAGCTATAATTTACTATGGTTGTTTTTTTTTATCAGGAAAAAATAAGCAGGTAAGATTTTATGTTACAGTTTTATACTGACCTAACCCTTAATAAATGTTAAAAAAGCCTCAAGCATTATTTAAACAATAACTAACCTAAGTAAACAATAATGAATCGATTGTTGGAACCTTATTGTAAAGTGTGAGCAAGTATCAGTTTGGAAACAATAAATGCTGAACAGCCTTATAGGCATTAGCATTAATGTAATGCTTAATTATTCATGAACCAATGTTAGTAAAGGAATCCCTATTGTAAAGTGTTACCAAATTAAAAATAATAATAATTTTCTGTTTTGTTTTTTACAAAATCATAAATCTTTGAATTTGAACGGATCACGCACGTGCATTCTGCTAGTGAGCCTGAAGAGCCTCCAAAGCTCCACTGTTCTTCTCTGCTGGGGTCGTGCTACCGCTTTCAAATGGTTATTTTGTTTACTGACTGTGAACAGCCAGGCTGCACCAGTCTGTCCCTCATTAGGCTCCTCACAGCAGAGAGCTCTTTATTAAAGGAGACCGAACTTTAATATCCCTGCTGTGTTTCTATTTCTAAGCCACTGTGCCGAGTTAGCAGCTTATTTCATCCTTTTAACCGAAGGAGAAGAGGTTAATGCTTTAACCAGGCAGCAATGTCAGAACTTAAGCTCGTGCTTGTATTGCTCTTTCGGCTTGTTTCCATTTGAAATGAAGTTATCATCAGACATCAGTTTGCTGAATTGGCTTTATTTAAAGACAGTGTTTTGACAGAGAAAATTACCTGTCATCGTTATCTTACAGGTGTGGAATTTGCGAATCTTGGCAATTCAGTTCTGCTGAACTCTGACACTTCCATTTAAAAAAGAGCAAAGTAAAAAAAAAATAAAGGGTGGAGCAAATCTTTTATAATCAGCCAACAACAAATGACTGGATTTCTTTTGCTTCTGGCTTTCTCACACTGTCATACATTGAATTTGCAGATCTATGAACGAAGGATTGAGTTGCCTATTGTGACTTTTTTTCCAGGAGAAAGATGAATACTATGTGGTTTCATGAAAAAAATTATTTTAGCAAACATCTGACAAAGAGAGCTGTTCTTCCTGTGTTTGTGGCTCCAGCTATCATTGGGTTGCAGACAACTTTGCCTCATGTAAGGTCACACAAAGGACAGAATCGCCACTTCCCATCTCCCTTTAAAACCCCCAACAACCCCCTCCAGAGTCCCCAGAATGCACTTCTTCCACAGCCTGGCGACCCTGAGGTCGGCAGCTGTCAATCACAGTTTCAGCTGGAACTTCTGGACACAGACTGGAGGATGTGAGCGAGGCCTCTGAGAGGAGCCCCGGCTCTTGCATATGGGATCATCTCTGTGCATTCATTGGCGAGTAATTAAATTAGCTATCCTTCTCCTTTTCTAATGCAAACCTCAGGTTCAGTTGCCACCCGTACAGGAAAGGAAAGGCCCAAGGCAGTGACAGCCAGAACAAGGCAGTCCGCTTGAATGGCTTTTTTTCTGCTCGTTTATTACGGAGCAGTGATGGGCAACACCACACTTGATGCAATACTGATTACTTTCTGCATGAAATATTCTATGCCAATTACTAATGCCGATTACTGGTATTTTTTTTTTAATTGGTCTTTTTTTTCCTGAAGCATAATATTTATTATTCCAAAAACAAATACCATCAAATACCGGCAGGGAACAACTCTAATGTGTAAGGTTCAAAAGAAAACAGTTCTTTCTAAATTCATCTACTCATTATCATTGACCTGGTCTGCAAAGTCTTTTTATCCTCACTTTGCTTTTAAAACTGGCTCTATTCATGGAAGTGGGAGATGAACCTGTGCGTGAGAGGAAGTGAGGTGTCACAGGTTGCAGCAATGCAGACAAAGAGGACGTAAAAGAGGTCGAGGTGGAAGTGATTCTTTATCCTAAGGGTTGTTGGTCACAGTGAGAGTGCGAGGTCACCTTTATCCATACTTTCTGTGCCCAGATCTGCTGCTGCTGCTGGGGGGGGAGCTGGAACTCCTAACAGACTGAAGTGATTTCCTGTGTAAGGTCATGCCCAGGACACCCTTGCGGGACAGGAGTTTGTGGCTGTAAAGAGCTGAGCTGGTACCGTTAAAGCTGTTTTCTCTTTTATCAAACCAGCCACCGTAGATCTTTAAGATGACAACCCATACTGTGATTTACCTGCTAGAGTCCCCTGACATGTACATTTCATGCTTTAACACAGTTACTTGGGCACCTAAGAGATTACACTTTCTTTCTCTTCTCACATATCTGGGGTGCATTTACTCAGCTGGGTTTGTAAATTCAAAAGTGCCCTGCTGCCTCTGGCCATGCGGGCGACAAGCGAAGAGATTTAAGAAACATGTTTGGCTTATGAGCATCGCAGAATGCTCTGGGCTTTTTTTTTTTTACATTTAAATGATAAAAAGCTAATCACTTTTAAAGGGAAGAACATTTTTTCACTGTCAGTGAGATTTCAGAGAACTACATGTCATGCCAATTGTGTTTATTATAAAGTAGTTCTATTCCATGAAAAACTTTTACTGGTCCTCATCTTATTGACCATAACATGACAACATTTGCAAGAATGATATATTTGCAAAGGATCTAAAGTTTCAGAGTCGAATGTGTCACAAGCACAGTGGGCAAAAAGCGAAAAAGAAACGGGGCTTACAAAGCCTCTCCAGCTAAATGGACCTCGTGTTTATACACTTGTCCATCATCCGGACCGTGGATGGCGCGGTACCCGGAGAGAAGGTAAGATGCCCCGAGAACAAACGGCAGCGTATCTGTGCGCAGTGAGCGCGCGCGTAGTGTTCGGATGTCTAGATCCCAGATAAGGGATCGGGCGTCAGGCATCAGGCAGGCGTGCATGCGTCACAGCTCTTTCTCCTAATTCAGCGGGAATACGTGCAGCCAATTCAAGAAATCAGCGCCTTGCACAACACCTTCCTTTTTTGCCGAAGATAATTGACGTTGTAACATTAACATTCAATTAATCCCCCCCCCCCCCCCAAGAAAAGAGAGACAACATTTTTAAAGCGCTTTAATTAAACTTTTTTTTATTCTGTGTAAAAGTTTGAATTAAAATAATACAAAAAAGTTCAGTTTTAAAGTATTTTTGAGATTTTTTTTTCACCAACTCTGAAACAAGCTAAGCATTATATAGACATAGTATATTGTCAGTATATTGTAGTTAGTATATAAAGTAGATCACAAAATTTCAAAATCTACAAATATTTAGGCGGGAAAAAAAATTAAAATTCTTATCAGTTTTTAAAATATTATTTTCTGGTAGCCGACGCAGTCTGATGAAGACCTCTAACATTTTTTTATTGTTGTGATTTTAAGTCTTCTTTGTGTATGTCAGTAATGTCATTTGAGAAAATAAAGATGTGTTTTTTTGTACACATTAAAAACTCAAGTTTAAAAAAATTAACCCGAGTTGAGTCCAACACAACTCCGGATTAAAAGGAGTCTAACTCAGAAAAAAACAAAACAAAAAAGGGGGGAAAAAAACAGAATTTGGGTCAAAACTGAAATTACTATAACCCCCAAAAAGGAGTTTTGTTAACCTAAAGGTATCAATGAATAATCCAAGAATTGGGTTGAAGAAATAACCCAAGTAAGAGTGTATTGTGTCATTTTGTTTCATTTCTTATAATTAAACATGAGGGTTGAGTTCTTCTCTGCGAGACGGGTTTATTTGTGGCAATAAACTAGTTCTTGCACAAAGTAATTCATAGTATTTTAGAAAAAAATTAAAAGCTACAGACACTAATAAGAAAAAAGAAATTAAAAAAATATTATTTTTCATTATACTGCACGTTTAGTATCTACAGCATAAATCCGTAAACAATGAAATAACACTTAACAATTAGCATTAACATTATAAGAAGTGAATAGTAAACATAAATAAATAAATGAAAGTTCTCGCTGACCTGTCCTGGCGAAAGTTCTCCGGTCCCCGCAGCTGCAGAGATGATTCCTCTGACCTTCAATGTGATGAAACCGCTTTAAATACATGAGAAAATAGAAGAAAAGCGAGCGAACTTTGTTTTTATTTGGAAAATGGAGGAATAAACAAAAATGAGCAAAGAAATCTCCCAGCATGAGTTCCACAAAAAGAAAAAAGTGGCTCTGGCTTGATAATATTCCACTGCGTAAAATCTATAGTTGTAGGCTAAAATTACGCATTTTTATTTTTATAATAAGTTAGTTTGTATAAATTAAATCAAGGCTTTCTTGAAGTTTTTCAGGGTGTCTGTCCTGGTGGATTCTGGACTCCATGAAAATTCATAAATATAAATGAAACGGTTAATTGGAGTGACAGAAACCGCGCTTGATTGAATTTAAATGTGCACCAACACAATAAGTCTCATCGTAACACCCCAACACACACACACACATCGTTTCACGGGTCTTTGTTTCTGATATATTAAATCCCTCCCACTTAACATGAACACAGAAGACAGAAAAAATACGCCTCAGTTGCGCGCCCACGGTGACAGGAACCAGTCGCTGCTGGTGACATGGACGCGGAGAGCTGCGTGCCGTTCCCTCCGCAGAGCAGCAGGACGACGCAGACGAACTCTCCCGGATTGGATCCTGCCGCAGGAGGAGGTTCGGGTTCGTTTCTGCCCTGCGATGAACTCCAGAAACCTCCACAGTCGCACCTTCCTCGTCTTTTGCCTCACCGCATCAGCCTGCGCGGGGATCTGTACGCCGCGGCCATGAGCAGGTTTGGAGATTCCGCTGTGAACTTTACGCACGGTTCTGCCGCGGCGAACCCGTCCTGTCCTCCGCCCAAACACAACAAGTTCTTGGACGGTTTAAGCCAGGATCACAAAGCGATCAGCAGCAAAGCGGCGTTTTATGAGAACAGCGGGGAGGGTGAGTACAGAACAGACATCAGTCATTAAAAAAAGAAACACTACATCCACTTTCTGTTTGTTTTTTTATGACTTTACCTTCGTGTAAAAAATAATTTTAGTCTATGATGAAGATGACGGGTGGTTTGAAAAAAAAAAGAAAGAAAGAAATAATAAAGAAAAGACAATAAGCTATATATAGAGAGAAAGATGGGGACAACGATAAGTGTTGTTTTAGTTGTTAGAAATTCTTGTATGGTTTTGTTGTTTATTTTGTATTTTTTCCCTTTCCACTGATGTGAAGTCACTTTTTCGCCTGTATTGAAATGAAGGTGACAAGGCGCTTCCCCCGCTATTTCAAGTTATGTCAAAGCAGGTTTCGTTCACATAACTCTTTAAAACACGGTGTTTAAAGTTGAGTTGTTTTGGGGAACTTTTTTTTATTATTTGAATTAATCAACCAATTCAAAATGTTCCCATCGGCGTCCTTAAAGTTTGTCTAAATGATTTGAATTGCTCACTATCTTTTATTGAAATGGAAACATTATTTAAAGTGACTGAACATTTATAGATGTTGGCTTTGGTTGTTTGTTTTTGCTTTCTTTGTCCGCATATGAAATAAACTTAAATTTATCTTCTCTTAAATAGAGGCAGTTTAATACGTTTTTTTAAGAGCGCATTAAAGAAGAACTGCGCATGTGTGTAGGTGCTCGCTCAATTTTAGAAGAGTATATTTTAAAAAGCACTTTTACAAAATACATAATAGAATTTTTTCAGTTTTTTAAGTATTTTTTGTTAAGCAAAGAATAAGATTTTTTTAAATCAACATTTATGAACTTAGTTGTTACAAATGTTTTTAGAAATAAAAATGCCTACAACACAATTTTATTTTTAAAGTACTTTTTTGTCATTGTGTTTTTTTGCAGATTAAGGCAGTTTATTTTTACAAATTTTAGTAAACTAAACCTTTGAGATGACAGGCTTGTTTTGCTTTTTTTTTTTTTGTTTCAAAAATGCAGTTGCTGTTTTAAACACAAGCAGAAGAAAAGTCCTTTATGAGTCCATTTCAAAAGTGATAGAAAAATAAAAATAAGTAGAAACTGAACTACCATTAAAAACATTTTTTTTCTATTCTATTATTATTATTATTGTAAATATCATTGTTATTTTTAAAGTGCTAAACAAAATGCTTACATAAAAAAAAACAATATTTTACAAGAGAGAACACTTTGGTTTATTGTCGTTTTTTTAAGCCAAATCAGAACAAATGCATTTTTAAAAGCGCCAATATCAACTGATGGTGTTTTTAGAATGTGATTTATCATCAATAGAACTTGAGTAAAATAATGTTGGAACACTTCTCTGTTGCATTATTAATCTAAGAGGATGCCTTTACAATAATCATTGAGGGGGAGTAACTGCAGATGCAGTTATCCATTATTGGAGTTGGTGTAGAAGCTTATTTTTTTCAAGTGCAATTCAAAGAATGATGCTTTCATACTCAGCGATCGAGAGGCTGATTAATTTAAGTTATCTTTAGAACCCTTTGAATGACAAAATAACAATATTTCAGGATACTCTAAAGATGCAGTTCCTGTGCTGTTAAAAATGTTGCTATAAAGGCACTAACTGACAATTTGCATAAGAGACTGCAGTTTTCACTGCTAAAACATGCTTATCTTATTGACCACAGTAAAAGTATTCCTTTTGTGTTGTTTGTGATTTTTCAATATTTATTATTTCGTATCTTTTTGTTGTTAACAGTTAGCAATACTGGTTACTTTATTTACCAGAATGGTAAAGAGAGACTATTTTAATATTTACTGATTAAAAAAATAAAACATGTATGTTTTCAAGTTAGAATCATTTATGAGTTTCAGAAAAATGCATTTTCCCCAAATTGAATTTATAAGCAAACATTGTTGTGGAAAAATGTAAGTCCAGAGTAAGGTTAATAAAACCAATTAAATAACATCCTCAAGACAGGGTCTAAAAAATCTAAAAAAGAAGAAATCTGTTCCAAACTTTGTAGCTGCCCCTGAAAAATGTGAAATGAATCACACTTAAAAAAACAACACACAGTTATGGTAATCCATGTGTTTTAATGAATGTGTTTCTTCTGTCTTTCTCTGTGGGCCTCAGTCAGAGAAAAGGCAGCTCTGAAAAGCATGGGCTTCTCTGGAGTTGGCACAGATTGCTGTGGGAAACTGAAAGAACCAGGCAGCAGCTTACAAGGAGACTCTATCGCCGACTCCATTGACTTATCAGGGAAACACAAGAAGCGCCGCAACCGCACCACCTTCAGCACCTTTCAGCTGGAGGAGCTGGAAAAAGTGTTTCAGAAGACGCATTACCCTGATGTGTATGCCCGAGAGCAGCTGGCTCTGAGGACAGAACTCACCGAGGCTCGGGTTCAGGTGAGCTGCTTGGATTTCTTTGTTTGGGCTTTTATTGTACGTGAAAAGAACAATTTTTCATCTTTAAACTTTTGGTTTTATTTTAAAGGTTTGGTTCCAAAATCGCAGAGCCAAATGGAGAAAACGGGAACGCTATGGGAAGATACAGGAAGTCCGCAACCACTTTGCAGCATATGATATTTCTCTTCTTCCTCGCCATGATGCATACCAGGTTGGCAACTGCAGATCTAAGGCTCCATTATATTTTTACAAATCTTTAACCATGCAGAAAGGTTATTTCAGTGGCAGAATCCTGAGTCTTCCAAAGTAAAGTTTGCTCTTTACTAAAAATAAACAAATGTTTTTACATTCCAAGTATTCAACTTTCAACGTGTCCTCTTCCAGATGCAGAGCAACCTGTGGCCAGGAGCAGCTGCGGGTGGAGGTGGTGGATCAGGAGCTGCATGTGTCCTTGGGGCTGACTCCATGCCCTCCTCTTGCATGAGCCCATACTCCCACCACCACAGCAACCTGCAGAGCTTCATGGGAATGCCCACCTCCCCCACCCACGCACCCCATCATCACCCACCCCACCACCCCAGCATCAACAGTCTCTACTCCCTGCACAGCTTCCCTGGCGGCCTCGGGCCCCCTCCCATGGAGGGACCAGAGGCCGAATACAAACCAACAAGCTTGGTGGCTCTCCGGATGAAAGCCAAAGATCCAGGGAGCCTTCTGTCCTGGCCCACATGACCACAACAGCACCAGCTGTGTGCACTGACTGAGACAAACACTCTCGACCCACACACAGTCCGAGATGCAAACACGTATGTCAGAAAAGGACTCGTGTTTCCTTTTTATACCTAACTCCGCTTGAAGTCTTTTCAAAATGAGGCAGACCAACTTTGATCCTTTTGTTCCAAACTCATAGCGATACTTAGAACTGGCTTGTTTCTGACTTCAATTTGATGTTACAAAACTGGAAAAACAAAAAATTTCTATTTAAGCGTGTACAAAATAATAATATTCATTTGTTGTTCACTATTTGTTGTGCTATAATAATTTGGGCAGCAATACAGATCTCACTCCGATCATCTTTTGATCTAATTTCTAAGCATTCCCAGTGGTCTTTTAATTACGATTAAGTTGTTTTTAGGGAAATATATATATTTTTTTAAAAAAGGTGTCGTTTTCTTGGACATAGTTTCTGCAGAGCAGCAGAAGTTCATTAGAAATTTGCCTCAGAGTTGTCGGCAGGACTGTTAGTCTGGAAGAAAGCCAGCACTCATTTCGCATGATCTGTTTGTTCACACTCCCTCCCACTAGCTTCCAGCCCCTCACAACCAAAGTCTAACATTACCGGTGCAACGAAAATGGCAAACAATATTGGAGTTATGCAGCTGTACAGTTTGGAGCAAGATGCCAGGTCAGACGTGGAAAACGAAGGCGTACATGGATCTATTCGTCTGCAAGTGGATGGATCGGAATGGAGCAGAGCAGAGAGCTTGTGGCCTGCTGAATTATTACATAACAACTACAGGCTTTTTCAAATGGCATTTTTCATCTGTTCCACTACTACACTGCTACAATTGTAATAAAGAAATACTCAGAAACACTGTTTTCATCTTAATTTTCTTTATATAAGTACTCCATTATGGAAAAAAAATGCAGCAAGAGCATGTCAAAAACACAATTTTCATTGGATTGGGTTTTTTAGAGACTATTTTTGGTCAAATATATATTTTTAGAGATTAGAAAACAAAACAAACTTAAACAGAATTATTTTGCTCTTTTTCTGTGTTTTCTTTTTATAAAAACATGTTTTTGAGAGCACTGGCTTTGTGTTGGATATTTGTAGTAGAAGAAAAATAATTATTATCCATTCTTATTATTTGCAACCTGGTTTCTCACAAAGGTCTCAAATAGCACAATTAGTGTCAGTTGTGAGCAACAGATGAAAGAAAGCGTTTGTACCACAATGAAACAGAATCTCACCGATAGTTCTTTGTTTTGAGACTTTCATAACTCGTTTATTTATGTGGTAACACAGCCCATTTAACCAGTGAATCATGTCTGACAGAGGTTTGGGATTTTGTACACATCATGTTGGTCCAACTATTAACTATAACCTGATTAACATGTTCGCTTTAAAAAAAGCCTAATACAATTTTGAGATTGAAAGGAAATGTCATAATGTGCATGTAGAAAATTTAGTTTGGTAATATGTCTCTGTTTCAAATGCCTGAAAACATTTTAAGCCATTGCTAAAAATGATCAGGGTACAATTACATCAGATTCAAGGACTACATGACATATCCCATGTCAGGCGTGCAAACATGTCAATCTGCTTTGGTTTTGGGATTTATAAAAAGTGGGTTCACGAGTGAACAAAGGCCCCCAAGGAGTGTACAAGGGTTTAATGGGAATATTCTCAATTCTCTTTCCTTGCTTCACTATGACATCCACAGTTGGAACGGATATGCTGACATTCGCTCTCTCGGACATATGGTTCTAATAGAAAAAATGCCCAAATCCATCAGAAACACTTTCCACACCCACAGCTTCAAATTCCAGCAAGGCTCTGGGACACAGCAGCCTTTACTGCAGCCTCTCCTGATTAAGTCCCAGATTAAGAGGTGGAGATAAGAAGACCTGTCAGGAAGGATATCGGACTCAAAAGATTGTCGTATTTAGTAAAGCTGGAGAAATGGCAGATAATGGGTTTGTGTTTGGTTTTTGTGTCTTACTTAGGTCTGTATGCCTATATGAAACAATGATAAAGCCTATCAAGATAGTACTAGCTAATATGAAACCGTAGACAATAATACTCCTGACCCAAAAAACTATGTTTTAATCAAACTTTTTGTAAAAGTTGTTATTGTTCCATAAGCGTTTACATGTCTTTACTTGGAGTAAACACATCGTTACCTATCAAATTCAGCAAAACCAGCATATTAAATACTAACACAATTTAGAATAGGTTAACTTTGAAGTATAAAATGAGAATTATTATGAAAGTTCACAGACTTTTGTTCACATTTGAAATGTTTAAGCTGCACATTTTGCACTGAAAAAAACAAAACATGATATGGCTATTGATTGCAGATGAGAACTGGACTGAATGAGTGTGACGTCACCCACGGAAAATGGTTACTTACAAAATGAAATCAATTCAGTTGCCATTTTTTCACAATATGGACGGCTCCAAGTTGGAACCATTGACAGTATATAAAGATGGACGAAGGGCCTGTGACATCACCCACAAGAAATGCCTTACCTCCAGTTTCAATAAAATGAAGTCAACTCAGTCGCCATTATTCCATGATATGGACATGTTGGAACCAGACACGTTAGTAAGCGGTGATTGGTCCAAGTCAATTTGAGTCAACATTTCAATGTCAACTACTGTCACCAAAAATGGAAAAGCTTGTCTGAAGTCCACAACAGCTCAGGGCAATCTATCAATAAAATGCTCGAGGTGGAGCCACCACATGCTTTTACTGAGGCCTCTGATTGGTCAATTTATTACTTGAATAACTTGTGAGAAAGAAACAAATATCCTGAAAAAAATAGGGTAAGCAAGAACATGTTAAGAAGAGGTACCAGAGCAAGAATGATTATTCTGAAAAATAGAATGAGTAATATCTGTTGTTTTTTCAATAGAAGTCTATGGGATTTTGGCTTTTTAGGACGAGCTGGTACTTTCTATTTGGAATGCAAGTCCAGTTCTTATAAACAGTCAATAGAAATAATCTAACCTGAAAGCAACCTGAGACCAAAAAAAGGAATACAAAGAATAGCTGACTCATTAAAACGACCAGAATTTGCAGCATATTTAACTCAACCCTCAACCCTTAACTCAACTATGCTTAATCACACAAGGCTTGGGATAAATTTGACTTCTTTTTTCAGATTCTAAGAAAAGTGCAACTCCTTCAAAGACTTTTTAACTTCTGCCACCCTGTGATCTATTGAAGAACAAGAAAAGCAGAACAAAACATATTAGATTACTTGTGGGGATATAAAAACATAAAATACTGGCTTCTTTCCTCTACCTGTTCTTTTGGAAACCTGTTTGATGATGTCAAGTCTGGTTTATCATTTGAATATCTGCTGGATTCTTCTTCAACCACGATAAAAAAAAAAAAAAAAAGGTCCTGGAGACAGGGTTGTTTTCATGTTGTGGGACCATTCTCTTATAACTGTGCGGGACAGACGTTCCATTGATAACAAATATTATTTGAAATATTTTTTTATTAAAACAAATCTTTTCCCAGTTACAAGAGACACAATGAAAGAATTAATAGAATAAAATGAATGTTATGAATGAAGAATTAATTTGGACATTGGGCGTGGGATAGGGGCAAATGGCATCTTATGGGTACTCCAGATTTTTTTGGTATTTTAAAATTATTTTTAAACGTTTTTTTTTCTCTTAGTTTTTGTAGATTTGATCTCAAGACGAGTAAATTATGTCAAAAACGACATGTTTTAGTGTTTGCAAAAAATGTTCTCAAATTCTGGAATGACCCATTTCTAAATCAAGCGCTATGCGAATGATTGACGGGGTATTAAAAAAGTTTTAACCAATCGTCGCCACCCAAATACCAGCCAATCACCACATAGAGGCGGGTCTTTGCACTAATCTTAACAAAATGGCGACTGTTGTTGTTTTGCCGCAGGTTCGGTGAATAAATCCGTTTGGCGTTTTGGATCTTTTCTACATTATTTCGTGAAAAGGGCGCAGAAAAAAGCCATTTACCACAAAGAGTTTACTCTTCGTGGGCTGCAATGAAAGGAAAGGAGCGGTCGCCGATTAAAAAACGGTCCCGGGCCTTGGACGACATTCGAGAGAGGGGAGGATGCCACCCGACCAGCAAGAAAATGGGGGCTCTGTCCGTCTCCAGTGGGAGTAATAATGGAAACAGTTCCTCCAAAAGCGACAGCGGTTCGACGAGACGGAGCTTGTTGGGTGAGAAAAGGGACAGAGACTTTGAGGGCCACAGTCGGACTGGAAATAATCACAGCTGTCAGACTGCTGCTTCCAGCTCCGGCGGTAAGAACCACAACCTGAGCCTGTCGCTGGAGCTAGCCCCCCCGCGAGCGTCCTCGCGCGCGGAGCAGCGTGTTCCGCCGCCCAGCACCGAGAGTGAGTACAAAACACTCAAAATCAGCGACCTTGGGACTCAGCTGAGCGAGGAGGACATCGAAGATGGGCTTTTTCATGAATTTAAAAAGTTCGGCGACGTGAGCGTCAAAATTAGCCGCAGCAACGACGAACGGATCGCGTTCGTTAACTTCAGGAAGCCGGAGGACGCCAGGGCTGCGAAGCACGCCAGAGGCCGGCTCGTGCTCTACGACCGCCCGCTGAAGATCGAGGCCGTTTACACGACCAGGAGGAGAAGCCGCTCCCCCGTGGAGAGGGACTTGTACAGCGCAGCGCAAAGTCACAGACACTTGCAAAGACCTCTCTCGCCCACCGCCCTGGGTTACAGAGACTACCGGCTGCAGCAGCTGGCTTTGGGACGGCTCCCGCCTCCCCCGCCGCCCCCTCTGCCCAGAGAACTGGACCGGGACAGAGAGTTCGCCCTGTTTGAAGCCAGGGCACGTCCAGCTTTCCTGGCAGAGCGAGCAGCTTTTCGTGAAGAGGATTTAATATCCCCGGAAGATGACCAAAGAGCAAACAGGACTTTGTTTTTAGGCAACTTGGACATAAATATTGCAGAAGCAGACCTGAGGCGGGCTTTCGACAGGTTCGGGGTCATTACCGAGGTGGACATCAAGAGACCATCGCGAGGACAGACCAGCACGTATGGATTTCTTAAGTTTGAGAACCTTGACATGGCCCATCGTGCAAAGCTTAGCATGTCTGGAAAAATAGTGGGTCGCAACCCTATTAAAATTGGTTATGGAAAAGCAACACCTACAACCCGATTGTGGGTCGGTGGTCTTGGACCGTGGGTTCCTTTGGCGGCCCTTGCCAGAGAATTTGATCGGTTTGGCACCATAAGGACCATTGACTACAGAAAAGGTGACACTTGGGCCTACATCCAGTATGAAAGTTTAGATGCTGCACAAGCGGCTTGGACACACATGAGAGGCTTCCCGCTTGGAGGCCCAGAGAGGAGACTTCGGGTGGATTTTGCAGACACCGAGCACCGTTACCAGCAGCAGTTCTTGCAGCCTCTCCCTATTCCACCGTTTGACATGGTGGCTGACTCGTTTGTCCACCGTGCCACGCCTGAACCTCTGAGAGTCAGAGATCGGACTCCACCTCCACTTCACTTCAGGGACAGAGAACTCTTTCCAGCAACGGAGTGGCCCAACCCAGCCCTTCGTGAGCGGGTGCGGGCATCCCCCTTTGAGCCTCTGGAACATTTGGAACGCGAGCGGAGAACTCGAGAGCCTTGGTCTTTAGAGCGGGAGCTGCAAGGACGAGAACCAGGACGTAAGAGACGCTTATTGGAGGATGGCCGTCACCTTGATCACTCTCCTGACAGCACTGAGAGGACAGTAAGACGGAGACGTTCTTCTCCAGATGGGAGTCCTGGGGGCAGCAGCAGAGATGGAGGACGTTTCAGTGACTCTGAGCATCCTGTGCACAGTGAAACAGCCTCACCAGCCAGGGAACACGTGGTTAGCCTTGAAAGAGGCGGGGCTGATCGGAGAGTTAAAAGCCAGAATCTTTCTGAAAAGGGACTCTCAAGCAGCAGCTTTTCCTCTGCCGGAGAGCGGAAACGCAAAGCAGGCGACGGTGGCAAAGCGCCTGCCAAGAAAGAACGCTCTGAAAGCAGCTGTAAAGGAGCCCAGCAATCCAAACCTGATGGCACCAAACTCATTTTGGCATGGCGCGGCATGCTACTCCTGAAGAACAGCAACTTTCCAGCCAGCATGCACCTCCTAGAAGGTGACTACGGCGTCGCCAGTGACCTGCTCATCGACAGCACAACCGGAAGGCAGGTGAGCGAGCTAAAGATCACGCAGCGTCTCCGCCTGGACCAGCCAAAGCTCGATGAGGTGTCTCGTCGCATCAAAGTCGCGGGTCCTGCCGGCTACGCCATCCTATTGGCAGTTCCTGGAAGCACAGAAGACACATCTTCATCTGACCCTGCGGCCTCAACCCAGCGGCCCCTTCGCAACCTGGTGTCCTACCTCAACCAAAAACAAGCAGCTGGGGTCATCAGCCTGCCTGTGGGAGGGAGCAGAGATAAAGACAACACAGGGGTTCTTCATGCCTTCCCCCCCTGTGATTTCTCCCAGCAGTTCCTGGATTCCTCTGCAAAAGCTCTGGCAAAAAGTGAAGAAGACTATCTGGTCATGATTGTGGTTCGTGGAGCATCTTAAAAAGAAAAAAAAAAAAAAAAAAAAAGTCACAATGCACTATGTTCAAGTGGAATATAAGAAAAAAAAGTCTGCTGTATGTCAGTAATTATTGCATGCTGTGTTCTGCATTGTGGGGTACACTAGTATGGTTCCTGAGTGTTTGTAAGTTGCCATGTAATTCACTAAAAAGACATGGTGCCCTGCTGCAAAACTAAAAGGTTAAAAATAACTAGTGAGTGTTTGAATTTGATCAGTCACAAACCCACTTTAATCCAAACTTCCCTGTGAAATGGTTCATTAGAAATTCAAAAAACTTAAGATTTATTAGTTAAAATGCAAGAAAGCTATGCAAGAAAGAAAAACTTCAGAGCCTGAAGTATTCACACAAGGAGTCATTTTCGCAGTGATATAGAATCCAAATTTATGACGAATTACTTGTTATTTTAAGCTTTTTAAAGTAATTTTTGTTTCTGATACATAGCGTCTCCTCAGCCTGTACTGAAGGTGTTATTGTGATGGCAATTTGCAGGAAAAAAGAGGAAAAAAAGCCTTCCTGCCTTGACTGAAAGTGCAGTAATTTGTCATCTCTTTTGGCTTTGAGTAAATTTTTGAACACAAAGTATTTAAGAAAATGGGGAAAAAAAGTTCTATTCACTGTTACACATGTCTATAATCTATATTTTGGTTTTTAAAGGGAGAACAGATGTCCCAATAAGGTTAAAACACAGCACACAACTCCTTAAATGAAGAACATCCAATGACTTATCAGTGTTTTCTTGTTAAAATAACAGAACTTGCGTTCAACGTTTCAACTCAGAAAGATGAGGTGTGCTCTGTGTTTTACCTTGGTTCTACAGTAGTTAATTGAAGGTCACTGTCTGGATAAAGGTCATATATTTCAGTCACAATTTTTGCTGGGGGTTAAAAATCAGGTTGAGTTTTGTTGAATTGAGTTCCTGACATTTTTTTCCGAAATGTAGCGCAACTGGGAGGCTAATATGTGTGTGGATAGCTGAACACTAACATTTAAACAGTTTTGTGGCCCAGGGAACACCCCATGATATGCAAAATGAATGAATGCAAAAAGCTCTTTTTAACAATTTTTTTAAAAAATGACTTAATTTAGTGCATCTCCTTTTTCCCACTTGGATGCTTCCAGTGTGAATAAGTTACAGCAGAGTGGAGCAGAAAAGCTGGAGGCTTTGTTGATGTATGAAAGTCTGAGGCATTTACTTCCTGTAAACCCACAACAATCAAAATCCGTATGTGCTGGTAAAGAGGGAGAAGCCAGCTATTTTTACAGCAAGTAGGTCCATGCAGTTTTATGGTTTTAGATGTACATTAGCAGTAAATGTTAAATTTTAGAGCTCTTTAAGTATTTCTACTTATGCTTGCCAATATTCCCCCAAAGTCTGCTGACCCTATAAACTCCAGTATGTTTGTCATGCAGTAGTTACTCTGTAAATGATAATTTGCTGACTTTGGTTTCATATGTACCGAAAACAATGTGTGGCAGACTTGTTGTACATGTGAACAGCAGACCCGCGGAAACGTTGGACTCCCGTGGAGACGAGCTGCAAGACTCTGCAGAAAGAAGCGGCACCCTAGTGTTTGTGAGTCCTCACTGACGAGGCAGCTTTTAAGTTGTGTAGCCCATCTGCACCTGTGATGACTTCTGTTTTAAATGGAAAAATTGAGCAATGTACGCTGTGTCGTGGAAAAGGATAATCCGTTGTGCCCATGCCAAGCTATTGACATACCTGCAAGTGCGTTTGGGCCCTTAATGTGACCGATTATCAATAAATTGTTCATTTGAAGGGAAACCTGTTTCTTCGGTGGAAGTGAATTGAAGAAACACGCTGCAATAACTTATTGTGTTTCAAAGGAGTTTTCACTTGAGTGGAGACAGTTTGCACGTTGTTTAGCTCCAGTGAAGAGAGCCCTGTGTTTCGTGTGAGGATAACTGTTTGCTTTCAGGCCGGTTCTGTACTCTAAAGTTGCTCATGAATGCCTCCCTCAACTCCTTCATTTGGCATACGATCAAGATGGAGGAGCTTCCACCTGCCTTTGCTTCAACCGGCGCGAAACGACGGCCGATTCGTTCAGCCGTGCAGTTTGGAAGGGCTAGAGCACACAACGCGACATGCCAGTGTCCAGCTGTGGTCAACACTCCAGAGATTTCTTGTGCTTCCGAGTAGGAGGCAAAAGAAAGTTCATCGCTGACTCTGCCGCGGAAAATGTCTGTGACATAACTGAGATCTCCATAGCATCGACAGTTCAAGCTCAACAGAGGCTCAGCTGAACAACTCAGCTGGTTGGTTTTCATTACACTCTGCCCAGTTATGATTTGATTTGACTTGTCATGTTTGCATCAAGGGGAGAGGATTGCTTCAAATCTCAGCTAGGAATATTGTTGACTGCTGTCTTTGTGCTCTCCTCTCGCTGAGCCTTCTCTGAGGAGCTGAGCCAAGCAGTTTGTTTTCTGTTCCGACGCTGCGTCCCGCCGACATCTGAGGCCTGCTGCAGCGTGGAAATGAAAAGTGAACAGGCCTCTTTGTTTACATTGTCTGCCATCGCTGGAAGGAGCCCAAGCAGCGGATCATTCCCTTGACTGAAGATCTTCTAGGAGATCTGTTTATTTTGCCAGTTTCCTGTTATAAGTTTAAGGCCTCTTCACACAGGAAAGAAAGTTTTCTGTCCGCTGCCTCCATCCAATTTAGCCGTTATCTGTGAAAGAAGAGAGTCCGTGTTCTGTGCTGAAGGATGCTCCAATGTACGTGAGAAACATTGCCACCATGAGGACGATGGAGGCCTGCTCTCCTCTTGCTGAGGATTCACAGTTCCACTGCCTGACAGTCCGGACAGGAAGGGAGTCTGTAGGCCTGCTTACAGCTTGGGCGTCGTGGTGAGTACCATGCTTCGACGCTGTCTGCCATGACTGTATCCATGGCTCAGGCAGCATTGGTGAGTATTAAGTGTCAATACCATATTTTTTCAAACAGAAATATCCAAAACTTTTCCTTTTAGCCTTAGCCGTTCTACTTTACAAGATATTGAAAAAGAAACCTCTTTAATCCATTTGCTGTTTTCAATACATTTAGAGGGGATAGTCAAAATTGTGCAGCATATGCCCACTGCTGGGGAAAATAAAAAAATAAAAAATCTGGGTTCTGATTTGGTTAATATTGGTTAATACTGCAGTCAAATGTTAAAACAACGCTGCAAGTCAAATGGAATTTTGCAGCTGTTTGTAACAGCAATATAAAATCCCCTGATAGATAAGATAGTGAAGTGAAAACCAGGAATTTGGTTTGTGTGCTTTATATTTGTAAAGTGTAAAAGAAAAAAAAATTAAACAACTTTCTAAAAAAGGATTTAAAAAAAAAACCTAAATTTCTGGATCAGAAAGACACAATTGTGTGAAAGATGGCAGACTTGTGACAAATGTCCTAAATTGATCTTTGATTTAATGAACAACTACAACAAACTATTAGGTCAAAAAGCGGGCGGTTCACAGAGCTGTACCCAAAAGCATGAATGGAAAATGTGGGAGAAATGCTGAAGCAACAGAGGGAACGACACCCCTGAAAGGAAACTCATCTGTAAAAAGAGAGAACCTTTTTTTTTTTTTAAACTTTTTATTCCCTCCCTGAAAGGAATTTAAAATGAAACTCCCCAAATTTTGGGAGAGATTTAAAAAAGGTGCTTTAAGAACCACCATGGAACTGCTGTTTTCATTGTGTTTGGCTTTCCTTAACCAGAAAAAACTGCAGAAGTCTTGATGTGCAATAAAAATGGACTCTTTTAAGATTAGTCACTTTAACTTTTATTGCATTTTGTCTACAAAGACCCAGAAGTTTAGACTTTATCTGAGGATTTTTTTTAGACTTTGGTTGCTTTTAAACTCATTGTCATTCCATTTTCAATACAAATATTTTTTTCTCTTTATGAATACTAAATAGTCCTTTGACTGAGCTGTTTATATGGTTAAATCGTGCATATTTCAGTTCAGGTTTAAGTAGCTTAGCAACCAAATGACAAAACATTTCTGAAAAAAAAAACTGTCATAAGGTGCGATATCTGGTTTAATCAAAACCCCATACACAGAAAGGCTTTTTATAGTCTAGCATAAACACATTGACTGGCTCCAGAGTGAATATTTATTCACTGTGGTTTAAATTAGTGCTTGTGGCTCAAGCTGCTCAAGGAAAACAAAAAAATAAATGTTATCCAGCCTCTCCCAGCAAAAAAATAGTCTTAATGTTATTAATTCTGGGCAAATAGGAAAACAATCATATACAGTATTTGATTGTACAAAATTCAACTTTTAGTATATTATAGATAAAAGTCAGTTAATTTAAAAATAAAAAGAAAAACTTCAAAGCTGTTGTTTTTTTTTTTAAACGTATTCCTACTTGATTTTATGTTTTATCTGGAGGTACAGTTCCAATTTAAGAAAAATCATTAGTTCTGTTAAAAATTACAGTTTTTTTTTTTTTGTTTTTTTTTTTTTTTACTAAATTCATTTTTTTCCTTCTTAAAAAAATAAGTAGAAGTATACATTGCTATTAATCTCACAAGAGCATTATCACAAATATAAATTGAGAATGTAAATTGAGGCACTTTTTTGGTTTTTATCAATTAATATAAAAGTCACAATATTGCTTGAGTTTGCTGAATTAAGTTTTAAATGACATGACTTTATGTCATGTATGCAGTCAAAGTAAGTGCTGGTTGACATAATGTGTTACCTAAACACTCAAAGCTTTTGAATCTTTTTATCTGTGTTTCCAGATCCACCTGGACAGTCGGCGTTCCCATTTTTGGATCTGCACACACGTGTTCTGTAAGTAACAGACTCAATCAGTAAGAACTATCTGAAATGAATGTAAGGAAGCTAATAGATAAACACTAGAACAAGTCTTTGTTGGGTTTTTACAACCAAAGAAAAACATTAATGTATGGGATAAATGAGTCACTTTTACATTTTTTTTATTAAGAGTTGTACCAATAAAGCATGCTTTCCCTGAAGAATATCTTGTTCGTTTATTTCTTTTGACCTCTTTCTTCTGAGATGTCTGAATCACACAACAACAGACTGACTCACACATGAGTTTATTACAGCTAACCCGTGCAGCACTGTAACCAGGCTGAAACATGAAGTGTTTGCTGTCGGGGGTGGGGGTGGGGGGCAAAATCCAGGTTTGGCTCAACAAAAACATCAGAGAAACACTTATTCCCAAGTTAATGCACATTAAGCAACGGAGACTCAGGGTAAAACGGCTTATTGGTGGTCGTTGAATCACAACTGAGAGGATATAGAAAATTCAAACATATTTTTAGCTTTTTAAAAAAAAAAAAACCCACATGATATACAAGTAAATGATCCCAAACATCTAAATTTAAAGCATCAAATACTTCTCATAAAAGACTTTTACATGGGCTTTAGTGGCCCTAAATCACAAAAGCATATTGCTGGTGAGTCAAAAGAGCTTTTGTGCTTTACTGTCGTTATAGAAACAATACAAAGAGCCTTGCTCTGTATTGTGAAAGTGAGATGAAGGGGAATAATTTGTCACTAATTGAGATGACATTCTTAGAGTAGGACTCTTCTTCTGCCACAAGAGGGCGGCATAACAAAACACATGCTGCAGGATGTTTTCAAGTAGGACAAAAAATATGCAAATTTAATCCATCCAATTTGTTTGATAAACTAACAAACAGTAGTTTTCTAAATGTGATCTTTGGCTGAGATTTCAGAGAAAAGTTCTAAGGCAGTTGTGGAAAAACAGCGAATCCAGTACAAACACAAAAACCGATACCATATAAAAAATTCCCATGTATGAACAGAACAAAAGCGTACATTTGCATTGCCATACGTTGGCTTCCTGCAGGCACCAAAAGGTGAAGGTATTATAGTGTAAAGTTTCAGTTGGGGGTTTATAGTCAGCAATTAATCCATCTTGACTGGACAAATATTTATATAAAAAAGAACAAGTTCCCACATGAATTAAAGAAAACTTAAATGTTCAGGGGACTTCACTAGCTTCAGCTCCACTGAGATTGAAATATGGATGAAACTTAGGCAGGAAGAGGGCTTGTGGGCTGGTGATTTGTGCGCATAAATGAGAGGAAAATCTTTCTTAGCACATGTATTTGGAGGATTGGAGATTTTCCCAGGTGCAGCCTTTGAAAAACTATTCTATCTATACATGTAAAAGTTCTTTACAACCAACAAAATAAAGGGACACATTTCAAGTTGCTTGCTATCGTATTTAAAAGACAAAGAGATTACGTTTTTGTAGAAAAAAGTTAGTTGCTCTGGATTGTGCAGAATATTGCAGGTGTTTATGAAACTAGCTGTAGTCACAGCCACGTTACACAATATCGAACATAAAATGTGCGAGCAATCAAAAGAGATGAGTTGTGTGACATGAAGAGAAGCGAAACAGCCAAGATGTTGACCTAGGAAGCACCAAAAAGCCTAACATAGGCTGGCGTGGAAAACCTCAGAGTGAAATCGTGATTACAGCATTGAAGCTGTCAAAGTGAATGGTTATGGTGGTAAGGAGTTTTATTGAGTGCTGTTATCCAAGTGACAGCTGTGTTTTTAGTCTAAGTAGTTCAATAACCATTTGAGGAGCAAATTTAGTGTCGAGGACTCCTGGTCTATTTATAATAAGAGCAGTTTAAATTTCAGTTTAAAAATAAGGGATGAACGTTGCAGTGAAGCATCAGTTTGCGCTTGATGGCCCTCCTGAGGGTTACTTTATGTGAAAGCATTCAGTCAGGAAGGGAAAAAAAAAAGGGGCTCAAATATTAACTTACCTCCGAGCTGACTTTTGGTGCCCGTTTGGGCTCTAGACAGCATCACGTAAAAAAAAAGAGGCCACAAAAAGGGAAGCTAATGCACATGTGTAATATGAGATAAAGACAAAATGTACTATGACTTTTTTTTTAAAACAGAACTTCCAGAACCCATCAAAAGAAAAATGAACAAGGAGAAAAGCTAAAACTTCAAAATGATCCTAAAAAGTTAATGAGAACTAAACTAGCGAATTACTGATACTAATGCCCATAACAAAAAATCTTATTTTCCTAATACTGTGCTTTTTGGCTTCATATTGGAGATTACACATGGTGTCCCAGGAACAGGCTGCAATGACGTGACTGATTCTGAGTACCTGACAGCTAAAGGTCAACAGAACATGTCATGTTAGCTCAGCTTGGCCCAAAGTGCACATCAGTGAGTACAGGTATGCAGATGCAGGTAAATGCTTCCAGAGAGGTTCCCTCTTCATGAATCTGAGCCTTGTAGCATCTTTTAAAATTGAACTTGGAGATTGTGTATTTTGCTTATTGTGAAAAGCATCAGGGTTACAGAGTCAGATTTCTTTCCTTCAATAAATTATGTGCTTGGGATTATCCTCCGTTTTGATGCTTGTGCTTCTGACAAGAAAACATAGTATTTTGGCTTTGTAGAGATTCAGCATAGTAAAAAAGTTCCCACTCTCATGAGTTTCTCATGTTATTTTATGGCCGATGCTCAAGCGAATGCTCGAGGTCTTGACTTGAAGCCAGTGTCCATGGTCCAAGGCATGCAGGTCAGTGGTCGAGAGCATGCTGCTTCAAGATAGAAGGCCATTCCTGGATTTCATGCTTACACAACACCTTTTTGCAAGTGGTCAGGGGTGAAGCAGCCATTGGTCTTACAGCTGTTCTCTGCTGTCTTGGTCTGGGAAAGTTTCTGTCTGGCCATCCAGCGCTGAGCCAGCGGCTCCATGAACAGCGAGAGGGAGGAGAGTAGGTAGCAGAGCCCCGCCAAATAAAAGGAGCAGTCATATGTTTGAGTGTAGTCATACAGGAACCCTGCGAAACAGAAACATGGTAAAGACCCACTCTGATGAAAACTGTGTTTTTGTGGAATTTTCTCATAATGGGGGACGTATATAAAAATTTTTTGATTAAAGTTGCAAATCGTGACTCAGGAGCAGATCCAACAAGGCCATTGGGAAAAGCTTGTAGGTCAGAAATCTCTTTATTGTCATTGCTGCACAACGAAGATTGTGATACAGCAAAAATCTTGGTGCTCTCCGCGTGTTTAAAGAGTTGTAAAAGTCAAGGTTGAATAATTTAAACATTGAGTGAGAAACATAAAACAGAACTAAAATATGTAAAGACAACAGCAGCGGCTCAGGTTTTGAGCAACTCAACCAGTGATCGAAGGGTTGGAAGTTCGATCCCCACCCCTCCCAGTCAACCGTTGTGTCCTGTGGGACACTTTATCCTCAGTGTGGCTCCAGCAGCGTGTGAATGTCCCGGTAATGTTCAGACAGCCACGCCTCTGTCAGTCTGCCCCAGCGGCAGTTGTGGCTACAGCAGTAACTTACCATCACCAAGTGTGAATCAATAATAGATGCATGCTGTAAGCGCTTTGAGCATCAGGAAAATTCCAATCCATTATTATTATCATCAATTAAAAATATATCAATTTATTTCACATATACAATATTGCATTTTTCCTGAGCCACTAAATATTGCACATTTGGTAAGCTTAACATTGTTTTTTTTTTTTTTAGAGATTCACGTTTTGTTGGCTGCTCTGGAGAAGAAACGGTTCTGTAGTCTGTTGATGTGACGTAGAAGCTACTACAGCGCGCCACAAACTCCCAGCTCCGCCCCATTCTGATGTATCCACTTGTCGACGACTAAATCCACATATATTTTGGTTTTTGCTCATCTGGAGCTGGCATTTGGCTCAAAACTGTATAGCTCCAGTATTGCACGACATTTTGTTGCACTGGTAATGTTAGGTTGGGGGTGTGAGGGGCTATAAGCTAGCGGGAGAGTGTGTAAACAGATGGATGAGGGGAAGTGTGGGCAGGCTTACTCTGTGCCAACAGTCCCGTCCAAAACTCAAATTATAAAACTATGTTCTAGAAAAATGAGACACTTTAAAAAAAAATTGTTTTCAAAAAATTGTAAAATCATCATTAAAACCCACTGGGAATGGAATGGGGCTTTAAAAATCTACTCATCAGTCGACAGCCAGCTAAAGTAAATATTTGAAATCAGACTTTTGGCGTTTGGCAGGTGTGTGTAGGAAACCCTCGACAGAAAGTAACTAAAAACTTAGAAATGTGTTCCAGCACAGTAGATGAAACATCTGTGCATCAAAGTCCCAATATTTAACCAATTGGACTGAGCTAGCAGAACCACACAGACACAGTCAGTATTGATTGTGCTCACAAATAAATCTGCTGATTGGTCTGACCTTTGATTTGTAGCCCCAAAAAGATAACTTGGACACTCAGTGATTTGGACTCTCTCGTGTTTGTGTTTCTGAGACTATCGCAAAATCCATGTGCTTTGCCGAGTAAACTTCGACTCATCGCCACAAAAACTCAGCGAGCTGAAAAATGGTTGCCATTATTCCAGACGCCTCCTGACAGTAATGACTGAAAGTATGCTACCTTGAAAAGAATGGGGTTATTGTTATGCCTCGTGGCCAAATGTAAGTTTCATACATGAACAGCGGGGAAGATAAAAACAGCCCCAAGCTATTTCTGTCCCAACCTAAAAGGACCATTAGTCATGTTTCAAACTTGAAATATATAAGCTCCTGTGAGGGGATTGCTCAACTCAGGGAGGAGCGACTAAGTCATCAGGTTCAAGGGCCCCTCTCTTTAAATCTGGGCCAAATGTTTCTCATTATGGAAAAACGGAATGTTTTCCAAGAAGTACCCAATATTATAACACATGGGCTTAGAATCTGTATTTATCAGAAGGTCATATGTAGTTCTGTGTTCACAGTTTTAAAAGGCAGCAGATTGTGTAATAATGGAGGTAACATTAAACACGTATGACTCTTTTAACAGATATAAAAAGCATTTACATAATCAGAATGTAGGAATGTGACATGGCAAAAAGGAGTGCACACATTATCTAACTCTGATCAACTCTAACTGTTTATCAGTTAGATTCCAAAGATAAACCCACCACAGACACAGTGCTGTTACTGCACAGAGTCTGACTTGACATGCTTATAGGTATGTAGAAATTTGACCCAGTAACCTTTGTGCAGATTTTCCTAAAAGCAAATCCAGATTTCCAGTACACACTTACGCTGGCACTGGTTGTAGGTTGTTTCAGCTTTCACGCTGCAGAGTGGTTGTCTGCTTCTTACAAGCAGGCACAGGTTAAGTTCACACCGAAGGCACGCCGGCAGTATGGGTTTCAAGAAAATACTTTTAAACCCATGCTTACCACATTCAAGTCCTGTTTTGGGTAAAAATAACATTGCTGGATATTTTCTTGAAGATATTTGATTATGATGTTTGAGGATTTTTAAAGTTAAATATCTTCTAGAATTTTAGTACATTTACAAAAAGTGTTCTCAAACTGTAATAGCAAAGTAGGCCAACAGGGCGCAGTACAGCACACAGCCATTCTATCAGCAATCCTTCGGTAAACTTTTTAAGTATGCTGTTGACTGTTGTCCAGAACAAATAAAACAACTTCAAGGATTCATCAAGTTTTTTCAACTGTGTAGGATGCAGGCAGTGGATGCAGTTTATTTCCTCCCCCAGACAAATAAGTGGTGGTGAAGGTTTACTTGTTGCTACTAGTTCGTGGAAAGTACTGTGAACCAAACTCAAGATGAAGCAGAATTTTCCACATTGTTGCTTTTTAAATCAGAGAGTTTTTTTCATAGAAGTCTGCAGAAAAAATGGTTTTACCAACTCAAAGCTCCAGTTTCTCTGATTGTTATTACTAATAAAAAGAAAGCCAGCCTTAACATGGGAGGAAATTTCATATAACCGGCTTATTCCGAGAGGAGCAAAAAGTATTTGTTTACATCACCATATGCTATATGTGAACTTTGTGAACCAACATTTACACAGGTTTAAAGACATTTATGAATGAATACAGGATTAATCAGGTTTTTTTTGGAAACAGAAAAAAATGTAAGAATGAACTTGTATGGTTTCTAAAATTTGACTTGAAGGTTTTTAACTCACCTGCCAAAGGAGGACCTGTGAGGCAACCCAAGCCAACAAAGAACATGGAGAAGCCCATGGAGTTATTAAGTTTCTCTGATCCGACGAGATCAACCTGCAGGCAAAAAATACAATCCTGATACTCTTTACACTGATGTTTTCATAGTAGATTCAAAATGTCAACACTATATATTGTTTCACTTTCATGACATATTTTGAGATTGTTGTTTTTGATTTGATTGCTTAAAGTTTTTTTTACTTTTTTTTATTTAGGTCAATATAGTTATTCGAGTGAAAAATACAAATCAACATGCTTGAAAATTATAACTAAATCTGTCCATTAGAGTTGCAAGCTATTAATAATTACACACAATGAAAATATTTCACTCTTGGTTTTTAAGCAACATGAAGAATTGTCATCACATTAAGTTGTTAAATGTATGATAAATATAACAGTCTTTCTGCCAGCGGCCAAAAACTTTACTATTTTATCTCAGTTATACTACAGTTCTTGTTGCTTTAGAGTTAAATGTTGAGCAGCAATTCTCATTGAAGCTGTAAACTAGCAAATCACCTCTGTAATGACCTAGGAGATCTTTCTAGGAGGTCTTTCAATTATGATTATGCAATTTTTACCCTTAATCAAAAAGCCTGTGTCATTTTTTGCAACATATTTTCTGCAGAGCAGCAGAAGCTCATTCGAAATTTGCCTCTGAATGGCTTATAGCACTTCACGAGCCCAAGCTAACATTAATGTAGCAATAACAGAGCTCTACAGCGTACAACTTTGAGCCAAATGTCAGCTCGGTCGAGGAAAATGAAGACATTAATGGCTTTATTTGTCTTCAACTGGATGCATCAGAATCGGAGCAGAGAAGGGAGACTTTTGCCCATCCGTAGTTGCAGCGTCACAAACTCAAGCTTTTGCAAACTGTGGGTTTTCATCTGCTTCTGGTCAGTCATAATTTGAATAAAGAAATACTAAGAAAAGCAGGTTTAATCTTAAATTATTTTATAAATGTCGTCCATCATGAGAAAAATGCTAGAAGAACATGTTAAGAACACCAAAAACCCAATGATCTTTGGAGTGAGTCTTTAACGGACAATACTTACCTGTCCTTAACATTCATAACACTTATTTGTATTTTGTAATGCTGTGCAGAAAGTACTAGCTACAAGAGTGAGTTAAAATAATTAAAAATAGAAACATCAAAGCTTCACCTTTACTTTTATTGAAATAATTCATTTGAATAAACTGTTGCCTTCAGTGTTTATGATTTTTTTTATGGAATCTCAACTAAGATTAAAAAAAAAAAAATCCAAAATGTGTCCTACACATGTCCCGACCTTTGATGCAGCCTTCCTCGAATGAGAAACCCGTTTTAGTAGTTCACCATTTCAGGTCCCCTGCGACAGACTGGCGACCAGTCCAGGGGTGTACCCTGCCTTCGCCCATGAGTAGCCGGGTTAGGCTCCGGCAACCCCGTGACCCCGAAAGGGATAAAGCGGATTGGAAAATGAATGAATGAATGAATGAATTAGAGCCACCAATTGATACTGTTTTCCAATATAAAAACTATTTATGTAAATTATTTATGTACCTATATTTACTTGTTTGTTTGATCATTTAACTGTTGAGCTGTAATTGTACAATCACTTGTTTTTTTATGTTGAGCTGGCATGACAAGTGAATTTCTCCCTGTGACATAAATACAGTTCAATTCACTTGCAAAACTGTTTGTGAAAAGACCAGTTCTTTGTGTGTTCAGATTAGGTTAAACCTTACCAGAACAGGAAGAAGCAAAGCCATATAACCGCCGCAGAAGATGGCAAAAAAGACAGCATAGACCATCAACAGGATGTAGGAAGTTGCCAGCGGGGACAGCAAGTTGACCAAGCCACAGAGTATAAGGTAGGCTTTGTGGAAGTGGTATTTATGGAACAGGTTCCTGTCGGTTACCCAGCCAGAGGCCAACTGAGCAATGGTCTCTGTGATACCTGTAACAGAGAATCAAGGTAGATCGTTAAGAGGATGAGAAATAAGAGATAAAAACAGACAAAAAACTAAACTAAAGTCGATTTATGACCAACAACCTGTTATTCAGTCAACCTGTTCATATGAACAATTGGTTAACTTTTTCTTAGGCGTCTTGGGTCTTTGATCTTTGGCTCTGCTGGGGAACAATGACAGGGCAGAAACAGACTACTGTGCTGAGGTCAACTGGAATGTGATAGGCCATGCAGAAACTGCAGTGTTGTATTGACTGCCACAGGAATAGCTACACGCAGACACTGTTAGTCTATTGATCAATGACAAAACTGGTTCTGTGCAGATCATATCAGCCCATCCTGTGCGTAGCACCTGCAGCACCTCTTCAGAACTTGCATCCAACAGAGAGCTTGACACCCTGTAAGATCCTGATGAATGTTAGTATACAGTTGGTGTTATGTTTTACAGACTAATACAAATCTCACCATGCTCTTACTAGGTAAATGCAACTGAGTAAAAACCCCTTGCTTAATTACATCACATCAACAAAGACTTTAAAAAGATAACTCAAATTCCAGAATAAAACATTCTATATGTTCTTCAGTTGCTCGAGTGCTCTTAGCATATTTTTTCACACTTCTTCAAAAGATTTTTTTTAAAATTTCATTTATGGTTGTGTATTTTACTGTAGTTTGATTTTCACAGCATGTCATTCAGGCTGAGGTATGAATTTACTGAACAGGGGCGGAGCTAGAACATTTTAAATGGGCACACCGCAGATTCCCCCCCGCGCATCATTTAAATCAATTGTTCACATGGAATGCAATTCGCATGAAATTCACACGGTTAATGTTTTCACGTGCAAAAAAGTTGCTGCTTAACGCTTGTCCAAAAGTGTGTTAACCTGAAGCTAATGGCAAGTGTGGGAGGAGCTCGGATCAAAAACTTTTCTCAACACCATCATGGAGGACACGGATGATGAGAGATCAGGTTAATTTATTTTGAAGAGCTGAATAAAAGCATCGGTGCACGTCTCCTTGTCTGGGTTCATTGAATCGTTCAGAGAATCTCCTAATTAGGAGCAGCAGCTTTCCCGCACTGTGGTACGATAAGGTCGCTGCTCCGTATGTAACATGGATGTGCGATCAGGGGAGGACAGTATGGCAAGCAAAAAGTATCATAAATCACCAGGAAAGGCGGGCAGGGCAGTGCCCCACCGGCCTCTCCTGACCAAACGTCAGGGGGACACATGCTCTATGGATTATAACTATTATTTGAATAGTTACTTAGTTAGTTTTAAGAAAACAATCAATAAAAAACATAATTTGAATTGTAACTGCTTTAGTTAATATTTAATTTGGACTAAGTTGGGGGGGTACGACAAGGGAAATTTTGCATTTCTGGGGACACTCCAGACATGTTTGGTATTTTCAAACTATTTTTAAACATTCTATTCACTCAGTTTTTGTAGATTTGGTTTAACACATATAAATGTACTCAGAAACGACATGTTTTAGCATTTTGTTTGTGTTTAAAGTTCAAAGATGTCAGTAATGGTTTGTCTTTATAAAGAAGCCTCAGTGACCAAATGTTTTGATGTGATATATATTTGTGAGAGGGTATAAGGCTATATGCTTTCAAGTACTTAAATATGTGTTTTGAAGCTTTTAAAACATATTTTAGGCTCAATAGTTGACTCAAAAATTGTGTGTGGGGGGGGTGGGTGTTTAAAAGCTTTATGTTGACAGGGCAGGTGCCTCCTCTTGCCCCACTGTAGCTCTGCCCCTGATGCTGAATCAATGAAAAACTCTAATATTCTTTTTTTTTCTTTTTTATATCTCTCTCTATATATTATTTATATCTTCAATCTTTAAAGTTTTCCAAAAAAATTGTATGAATGAACAATAGAATTCTTCATCATTGATCACCTCTGCTTACCTAATATGTTTGTAAAAAAAAAAAAGATTTATCTTCACAGAGGTTGCAAAGATGACATGAGGCAGCTGTGCAGTGTTTATGTGTCCTCTTTTTGTGCTCCATGACACATCCTGCAGTGTTCTCTGCTTGCATGCAGACAAATTGTAAGTTTGTTTGTGTGTTTTAGCCTCAGCAGGTTGGTTCAATCCTGCAGCTGTTCCTGGTCAGCACAAATCTGTTTGAGTATGGCCTCTCCAAGTAGCAGCACCATAAAGAAAGTGCATTGCAGGAACTGGATCTTTCTATTTCTCTCCACTGTGTCATCAGGTTAAGAAGCGGATGCAGGACGATATGGGATGCTTGACCTGGTTTATGCTAAAATTAACACAATATATCACTTCAGTTTAGCATTTTTTAAAGCCTATAGCTGGACCAATCGATTGACCATAAAAAGGACGTTTAGTTCTCAGATGAAAAGAAGGGTGTTATAAAAGGAATGTTGGTTTTCCCAGCTTTCATAAAACCACAACAGCTTGCCTCGCCTCTTTCTTTTATGCCCACTCCTGCCTCCGTCCTTTGCTGGAAAGTATCACCCACTTTAGAGCTGGACTCAGACAAAACTCGGAGCCCCTCTTGTCTGCATGCCAACAACTTTACTCAGCTAGCTGTTGCTTAGCAACTCCATTTAGTTTCAAGTGTTGCTGACTGAAAGTTGACGAGCACACTGACCTGGATGACTGGGCCTTCTCTTTTTCTCAGGAAAATAAATGTCAACAGTGGGTCAGAAAACGAGGGACAGTGGCACATTGAGATGGTGGCGTTGGGTGCACCCGTGAGTTGTGCTGTCATTAATTTTTTTCTCATTACAAGGCACTTCAGCAGAAAACGTGACACAGCAAACATGTCTAACTCAAAAGGGTCTGCCAGACTTGCCCAATGCTTGCAACAGAGACATCTACATTTTTTGTGATTTAGTGATAATAGCATCCAGTATTTCGAATAAAATTCTGTTTAAACATATATGTATCTTATTTGAATTTTGTGTCATTTCATGCAGTTTTCTCATAGGACCAGCTGCGTTTGAACAAAAACACCGCCAAAAGCACTATTACAACACACTTGTGTAAAAGTACAGTCATTTCAATTATTCACAAATCCTCACCAACCCTTGACAGGATCATATGAACATGTGGTTGATTTTCAGAATGTTTTGACTGTATCCTGCTTTTATGCTGCGGCCTCATTAATGGCACACTAGTGAACCCACCCAGTCTGTCCAGTGGACCAAAGTTCAGCTTTTATGTAAGCACTTTCATTACATAAGACTGCAGAGTCTGAGAAGCTCACAAATAATTAATACCTAGAAGTTGACTGAGTACTTCCTTGCATCACTTCTATAATCCAGTCCCAAGGAAACTTGCAGCTGTTTCTTACTGTCACTGCAAAAATTCTGGTAGAAGTCATAAAATAAACGAATTATATTTTTCCTAAAGCCAAAAAAAAAAGTATATTCAATTTGATCAAAAATGCATTTATGAAGTAAAAAAATTCACTAAATGATTTAAGCTGAATTTTAAATTTTTATGCTTAAATAGCTAAAAAAAATACATATATAAATTGTTTTTACAATTAAACAATAAAAAAACACCCCCAAAAAAAAGAATTTCCATAACAAATTTACAAATGAATTAAAGGACAAAATCTAACTAATGGCTTTAACTTTCAATTCCACTTTTACGCCAGAAACACTTAACACTTTGATGCTGTGAAAAATATGCAATTGTTTGACTGTCAATCTCAATAAACATCAACTCAAATAAAAGATGGGACTCATAGACATTCTAAGTAATTGCTAATCTAATTTTAATTAGTTTTTAAACCCAGTGCCCTTAGCGGCACTTTATGGCAGCCCGTTGATTCCTCATCCTATGATGCGTTGACAAATGAAGGATTCTTATTTTATTTAAACAAATTTTCTGTTTTTTCACTAATGCAATATTACACCTGTCAGTTCATTCATTACATAGTTTTTATATATACTGTATATCTACAGCAGATATTCAGATGAGTCATCCAGGTTGTGCTGGTCAGCACAGTGGCAGCGTGAATGATGCCTCATGAGACTCGTAGATCACTGCAGGGAAGGCAGGGTAGTTTACTGTTTCTCATGCAGTGAGGAACATAAGTATTTGAACACCCTGTCATTTCACGAGCACTTAGAAATCATGAAGGGCTCTGAAATGTCTGGCTTAGGTGCATTTTCCCTGTGAGAGTAATGATCTAAACAAAAATCTGGAAATCAAATTGTATGATTTTTTTTTAAATAATGTATTTGTGTTCTCCAAATTAGAAGCTCCAGTTTGAGGTCGTTAGCTGCATAAAGACATCTGTCCACGCCATACAATCAGTAAGACTCCAACTACTAACGTGGTCAGGATCAAAGAGCTGTCCAAAGACACCGGAGACAAAATTGTAGGAGATGAAAAAAGGCCAAATATGTACAAGGCTCACAAGAAATAACACGGTTGTAGACACCTCGTAGGCCGAGTGTGCTCTCATGCAGACCCATTGCGTACAAACTGTTAGAAATGAGAAAAGAAAGGAATCAGAATGTAGTTTGTGTCGACAATCTACGGGTGTCCTATGTATTATGTGCGCACTATGCATGCAACATTTTCATGGGGTCAGTAGTTGTATCTTACTAACATCTAAAGTGTGGTGAAAGGGCACTTTAAGACAGCCATGCATCATAAGCATGTGCAACTTACATTATCCTTACATATACTTCACTATACACTAACCACACACAGTGCAATCGTGTGACATCCCTTAAGATGTCCTTTGAGGTGGTCACATGAGCCTCTAGGGATCTGCCAGGCACACCTGCGCTCTCCTTGAGATGTGGCCACTCCTGTCTACGACCCTCCATGAGGGGGTTGACCCAAAGCATCTGTATAGGTCAACCCCCTGTGTGGGTGAGTGTGACTAAGGCCTTAAGTATCATTTTGACACCACAAGTTTTAAAATCCTCAGTGATATCTGACACATACTTCAAAAGTGTCAGTATGTACAGCTTGCAATGGATTTTTTCCCCAAAACTATTTTATAGAATAATAATTTTTGGAAGTTTTATTACCTAAAGTAAGCCTTACCTGCCACAGAGATGATAAAGGAAGCATCCATGGGATCGATTCCCAGAGTTCGAGCTCTAGCAGACAGGTGGAAATAAGGGATGAAGTACGCCAGCTGACTGAAGACCAAGGACCAAGTGTAGATGCAAAAGAACGGGTCCTTTAGTAAAGAGAAGTCCAGGACTTTGACCTTTTTGACTGTTACTTCAGTGGGTGTAACAGCATTTAAAGAATATCCAACACTGGTGGATCCATTGCTGCAGCCATTGAGTTCTGATGGAGTCTCTGGAGTTGTAGGTTTTTCTTCATGGTGGGATTCATGAACACCATTAAAGACCAGTCCAGTCATTTCTGAATTCACTGCCTGTTCCTTTAATCCTGAATTAAATTCCATTCCATTCTTCTCAGTGTCTCTTTGAGGTGAAGGAGAGGATGGGAGAGAGTCTAATTTGGAAATGCCATTAGATAAATGAGCAGAACCACCTAGGCAGCTCTTGGAGCATTCTTTTTCCACTGAGCTTTTCAGGGAAACAGCAGGGCTCTTTTGGGTGGGTAAAGAGGTAGTATTTGAAACCGGAGGTTTCACGTTGATGGGTCGCAGAAGCATCCCAGAGGCCACAAGGTTCAGCATGAGACCACCAAGAATCAACATTGCCCCTATAGTTTAGAAAGAAAGCTCAGGATACTGTAACATAATTACTTGCTCATGTAGTAAAATAGATTATTCATAAAGAGAATTTTATTTGCCCACCTTGCCATGCATACTGGTCCAGAAGCAGCTGAGTGAATGGAGCAAGAGCAAATGTCAAGCCCATCCCTGAGCGCCCAATAGCATATGCTGTTGCCAACCTCTTTCGGAAGTACAGTGCTGTTACTACAGAGAAGGATTGGTACAACAAGGCAAAACCAATTCCTAAAGGGAAAAAAGAAGGTAACACTAATTAAATCCAGGATCAGTGAATGACAATAAATGTTTTTTTTTCCAAGTTTACCTCATTTTTCAACTCACCTACTATCACCCCCATGCTAATGTAGAGATATACCACACTACTGGCAAAAATACTTATAAGAAATCCTGCGCTAACCAAGACTGCCCCTGCTATTGAAGTCACTCTGGTCCCAAGCTTTGCACAGGCTATGGAGGCGATGGGTGCTGCAGAGACAGAAGAAGTCAGACACAGAATGAATGATCATTACACATATCAGACATGTAACTAAATTGGCTGCTGTCTCAAATGTTCAAAATGTATCAGGTTCAATATAAACTTTCTTTAAGGGGTAAAGGGAAAAACAAATATTGATTGTTCTGCAGAAGACAGACCTCCTGACAGACGCAAACTAGACATGATGGAACCGATCCAGCTAATGCTCTCCGCTGAGCCTCCAAACTCATCTTGAAATGCCACAAAGAAGATCCCAAAGCTCTTCAGTGTGCCCATCACCAGGACATTCACCTGTACATCCACACATAAATTAATATATACATTTGGACATAAAAACCAGAAACAATGATGGATGGACCAAGAAAAACCTAAATGAGGGGAAAGAATGTGCTTGTTGTTTTGTTAATGTAGAATAAGGCTTTATAGGTATGTACCATTGACTGTATATAGACAACTTGACTGAGTGACCCCCCCCCCACCCTTGTGTTCCAAATAGGAAGTACCTGCTTGTCCTAAAAAGCCAAAATCAACTTCTATTAAGAAATAAACAGCTTTTACTCAGGATTTTTCAGCCGGAATAATCATTCTTGCACTGACACATCTTTTTTAACATGTTCTTGCTAATCCTAATTTTTTCATGATATTTTTTGCTGTAGTGCAAGCTTTTCAAGTTATTAACTTACCAATCAGATGCCTCAACAAAAGTTGGAGGCCTCGTGTTATAAGTTCGAAGCGTTTGACAGATTCTCCTGAGCCTTGAGTGAAAGGGGTGTAGCCTTCCAACATGCTCACTTCTTATTGGAATGAGTGATTGCCAAAGAAATGCAGAGTAAGACTAACACGGACCAATCACATCTTACTGAGGACGTCTGGTTCCAACATGGTGACTGACATTTTGTGGAAAAATGTCGATTCAATTGACTTTGTTAATTTGGATCAGGAGGCAAGTCATTTTCTATGGATGACGTCTCACTCGCTCAGTCCGGTTCTCTATTTAAAGTCAATGGTATGTACTCATATTAGGCAATAAAAGTTCTACTTCTGCTTGAAAAAATATATACATATAGATGTAATATATATTATAGCAGTAAGAATGACAATTAGAGGAGAAAAAAATCCTGAAAACTGAGATGCACATACTAGAAAACAGTGAAGAACGACCATCCAGCCCCAACCTCCATCTGGGGGGTCTTCATATTGCACTGCCTTCTCTTTCTCCTTCTTTGAGGTCATGGCATCTTTCCTGAACAGATTCATGGCAGCCTATGTTTTACCTGTAGACAACAAAAACAAACAAAAAAACAAAGAAATGAATACGCTTTTGTTTTTATGCAGTTTCAAAGAACAATATTTTCATTGAAGATTCTGTCAAAAGTACCAGTTTAAGCCCAGACATAAAAACGTTTTATGCTCTTGTGTTTGAT
The DNA here is from genome assembly GCA_036245035.1 of Adrianichthys oophorus. Classification (NCBI taxonomy): domain Eukaryota; kingdom Metazoa; phylum Chordata; class Actinopteri; order Beloniformes; family Adrianichthyidae; genus Adrianichthys; species Adrianichthys oophorus. Next base: position 9,363,774 of record BSAI01000015.1, read on the forward strand.
AGCTAAAGAAACACTTCCTAACAGCTTAAACTTGGGCACATTTAATAAATGCACATAAATAGTACATTACTTGTTTTATTTTTACTTTGTTTTGTGTTATTAAAAATTGCAATTTCCACGTGAATTTATTATTTCCAGGACAGAGTTAAATAAAGTGAATGTGTAAGTGCACAGTGAGTTACAGTGCACAGCATTTAGATGATAAGTCACGGAGATCTGAAACAGGTCAGTCACAGTTAAACTCGACATGGTTATTTTTTCACCTCTGCGCCCTTTCTGCAGAGACTGCTCATGACAAAATGTCAAAGCTGGATTCCAAATGAAACTGTTTCAGAGAAATTATCTAATCAGGCAAACTAAAAGTTTGCAGCCAATGTCAACAATTTTCCTCATGATTTACTGATTATATGATTACTGATATGATTAACATTGGAGTAATTCAGCTTGGTGTGGGAAAACTAAGTGTACCAAGAAACTAAATTAACAATTGATTTTAAAGCATTGACCACAATAAATAGATAAAGCTAATTGACAAACTTCCTAGTTCAGTTACTCCTAAACAACTTTACATCAAATTTAGAAAACAGGAGGGTTTTTTTTCTGTATTGACGATTGAAGGATAAAAACTAGGTTAGAGTTAAGTAAGCTCTTATTGTCTTGTCACCAGGCAGCATTCTTGCCTCTCTTGTTAAAGTTTGTTACCCAAATCAGCATGTCCCAACTGATTGAAAGTGTCTAACAGACTGTATCCTGCTACCATGTTGTACCTACCTGTTGCTACAGAAGGTCTAATGTTAAAGTGCAAGAGACTGTAAAAGTGATCAGTTATCCAGGTTCAGATTTCTTTGATTTTCTCTTCTTCATTAGTTGGTCACTGGAAATTGACGAGATGCACACATTCCCCTACTGTTGCACAACACTTATTAGCTTTTGGCTGCTTTACAGCAAGAAATCCAGAATTCCACACTTGTAGCAGGAAAGTGTTAATGGGTTCAAATTGCAAAATGGGAGGAAAAAAAGGACGAAAACAAAATCAAATAGGTTTCCTTTAGCTATAGAATTTTTTAAAGAACATTTTCTTTTATTTGTTGATTTGTTTTCCTTTCATGAAGCATCAAAAATCCAGAGACTTGCACTGAACACAACATACGTTTTACAACTTTACAATTTTACCACTTCATGAAGGGAGCAGTTGGAAGAATATAATTCTTATTTTATGTCTGCCTCTTACTTAATCAAGAAATATTATATGTATATTTGAATGTGAATAATACAAATATTAGATTTGTTTTTTTTTTTTGTAGTTTGATTTCAAATGTTTTTAAAGATTTATTAAACATCAAAAGAACTGGGAGAGAACAGTGGGTGGTGTCTGATCAGACCACTATTGTAAACCAATCAGAGGACAGTACTTTTTGGCCCAGAAGGAGTGTTCAGAGAACATTACATTCATACAGTTGGTTTCTGCAAAGTTTAGAATATCTTATGCTGGTAAAAAAAAAAAAAAAAAAACAGAGGGGAAGTTAATGGCATTCATAAAAGTGATTGGTTGAAGTTTTTTTTTCAGTGCTTTTTCATGACGACTTTCATTTTTGTTCAGGTGTTTATCTCGGCAGGATCTTCCTTCAAACAAGTTTGGGAACGTCTAAATTACCGTCAAGTTTTAACGTTAAACGTGTCAAACTTCAAAAGATAACTTGTAAATCAGTTCAAAATGACATCCACGCAGTTGCAAGATAATTAGAATCAAGCCAAATTTAAATATTTTCATTTAAATAAATCTGATTTTATTGCATAAGCACATTAGGGTCAGAGCCCCTTGTTGGATGCAGGGATGGTATCAAGGGACAACAAAAACCCTCTCAAAATGACATAAAAAGGTATGCAATAAAAATGTAAGTAGAAATGCATCATCTTTTTTTATTGCATACATTTCCACATAAACATTCTCGACTTTTGTTGCTACTGCAGCAGTTTTGCTCAAGAGAAAACTGGACTAATGTGCTTGTAAAGCTCAGAACTGACTAAAACCTAATAGGCTTAAGAAATCCTTGACTGTGGGATTGAGAACAAATCTTACTTATTGAATGGGAGTCTCAGAGCTGCATTTTAGTTTGGTTTTACAGTCATGTGCTGTATGAGTGTTACAGACATGACTGCAACATTTGATCACACTGCAATAGTTTGTTTACATTACCTGGGACTTTGTTCTTATCTTACATGTAGGATTCCCCCTTAGAGAATGTCCACACACTGTGGGGCCTAGCTTTGAAACTAAGCAGACTTAGGAGTTCACATATGAACCCAACATCAGATCATGCATTTCTGTGCTGATAAGGATCTGCTGATTCATCATACTTGCGCAAACGAGCAAAGGAATGACAGAGAAGAGCTTAAACAGATCATGGCCCACAGTCAGCACAAAGATTCATCCACAGTACCTCACTGCCGTTTCATCATTAAAAATACATTACACATAAATAAGTATGTAAAGATAATTTGCCAAAAGTAAGTAAAGCATGTGTGGCTTCAGTTTTTGATTAATTACCCTGAGTGAGAATAGCTGGGAGACCTGGATGATTTAACCCAGAGAGAACTTTCCTACAAATGTTTCTGCATTTAGCATGAAAAAACACCATTGTTGGGTATTTTATGTAAAAAAAACTAAACATTTTGGTCAGAGCAGATCCTACAGGACATCATCCTGTCATGGTATCACATTATGGCACAGTAGCACTGAGACTCATTTAAAGTGGAATTATCAAAGTGAGAAAGCCAAATTCCTTGGCAGCTGGAAACCTCATGCCTCATTCACAGCTTCCATTATGGGTGGATTCAGGCTGTCTGCGGGTGAAAAAAGAGGTAAATCTGTATGCACAAAACCCGGTGAGCTTGTAAGGCAAGATTATTTTTTACTTTTTTCTATGGACATGGTGCCAACGTCAGGTTGTAGTGAACACTTAAGCAACACGGAAGGGTGAAAAGGTGAGATGCAAGCACGTCAAAAGGTTTCTTCATTTCCTTCAACCGCCCCAAGCACTACACCAGGAGCCCATTAGTATTGTTCAAGTGAAAGGTGCGCGCTCCTTGAGTTTCCTCTTCTTTGGGTAAGAAACTAGGAAATTAGACAATCAGAGTATAGTTGTGTCGACATCCTACAGGGATCTTAGGAATCCCTTTCATACCCTGACAACCCAAAAACCTGCAGTACCCATCCTGGTCAACCTCCGTACAGGTGCATGTGATTTTGCCCTTAATAAGACAAAACTGTGAAATAACCTAAAAATTAAAAGCCTTCTGTTTTAAAAGGCAGGACGTTCTCTCTCCATGGTAAACATGCCCGTGTCCTTACTATTTTAGGACCTGCAGCAAGCATCACATTTGAAATGAGCTCATTTTGTGGATGTAGATTTTTAAACAGAATTTAAAACAGTTGAAGATTTTAAAGTTTTTGCTGCATTATATATATATATGTATATGAACATTTTTTTAAAAGGGTCACAACCTTTTTTTAAACTTTGGTTTACCCATCATGGTTTACCGCATATTAAAGGAAAATCAAACAAAGGAGCATCCATGAAAGGCCACAAGAGAAAAAGATAACCACGAAACAGAAGGCAAGCATGTAACTGTTACCAGCATGTGTAACTTTAAAGTGGAGTAAGTTAAACCTATTAGCAAGTATTTCCACACAGTCTCTGCACCTGACCGGGCTGCAGCTCGTGGGGAGCATTAACCTCATCTCAGATGCTTGAGAGCAAAATCACTTTGAAGAATGTATTAAATGTAGTGTTCTTTTGTCACAGCCCTACATCACTACTTCAGCTTGATGTTTATAGCAAGCCAGAGACCAAATTAGACTGAGAGCATGAGTGGATAAAACCTAGAAAGAACTGGGCCAGTGTAGTGCAAGGAAGGTGTTCGTGGTACAATTTTGCCTTAGAGAACTTAAGTACAAGTTTATGAATGTACTGAGATTTACACAGTCAGACTGATGATGGACTGACTCATATATGAAACCCACAGAATTACAAGAACAAGAGGAATTTCTTACAAAAAAAAATACATTTTTTCTGCAAGTTGAGTTTTAAATTTTAGTTATTTAGTTGTTTTCAAGAAAACCATATCAAATGTTGACCCACATTTCAGCAGCAGCATAATAAATTAAAAGGTAGACCCTGTCAGATATTTTTACAGGATATTTTTGTCTTCACCTTTGGAAGACCTGATTTATGGGTCCCTCAAGCAGTTTGTTTACACTGAGCAAACTTGCAACAGACGTCTCAAGCTACAGTGAGGAGTTTTCTTGTACACAGAAAGATTTGGTTTGAAACAACTAATCTAAAGCATTTCATGTGTTCATTACAAAATATGTCTCCTTTTTTTCTTTTGGAGGAAGAAAAAAATTAAAGGATGTTTATACAATTATAAGAAGCTGAAGTATCTTATCTTAATGTGGGATTGGAAATGGGGCAGACAGCTAACTTGGTAGTTGGTTGAAAAACAATCATTCACAAAAAAGTACAAATTAACTAAAAAGACAAACTTTTAATTACTTGTGAAGATTGTTTTAAAATTTAAAAGAAGTTTATTTTTCAAATGCTTCAAACATGTTGCTATTTACGGTGATTGTGGATGTATGCAACACAGCACTGTAATGGAGCTGTTCAAGCAAAAACTGACTTACTTAGAAATCCGTTCCAAGATTTAAAGAAAACCTTTTTGTGTGGAATTTTGCACTTCCCTAAATGACCACTGGAGGCTGGTTTTAAATGGAGCAATTTTGTTTACTCCCATGTTTATCAGTCCAACACTACACCAATGATAAACATCGTTACATCCCGGTGTGTAGGGTATTGTTTTTTTCTTTTGTTCTATTCAAAAGTGAAGGTTTTATTTATTTATTTTGCTGGTTTTATTTTAGTACATCTCAAACTTGTATTTTATTTAAGGAGGGTTTTTTTAATAGCAGGTGGATGGACCTATGGGTGGATTTAACACATCCCTCACTTTACTTTCTTTCTTACTATTGCCCCTCTGAACACTGTTGAGGTGGGTGGAGAAAAACTTTAGTAAAAATGGCTGACCAGGCTTTATTTTTGCTGTTCAGGATAATTAATATCAGCATCACGCACTTCTATGGACATTAAATTCTTTACATTCAAACTAGTTGCAAAAGCTTTTGAATTCAATGTTTTGGCAAAAGAAAAAAAAAAGTTTTTTTAAATGACAGTGCAGATTATGGGGGAACTTTACACATTGAGAGTTGTGGAGAGTAGCGGCCGTGTCTTAAGGTGAGCAGAAGTGTGTCTTTCAGTTCCCTAGAGGCTCATATGGCCACTTCAAGGGACGCCATGAAAATGAAACGTATGGTTGTTGTGTGTGTGGCATGTGTATTCATAAGGATAATGTGAGTTGCACACACTTATGACTTAAAAGTGATGCTACTTGCCTTTTTGCCACACTCTAGTTGGCAGTAAGCTGTCAGTAACTGGCCACGTGCAAATGCCACATGCACAGGTTTAGGGTTAAAAAGAGTGAAAAAAAGTGCAGTAACATTTTTGCCCAGGGCGCTCATCTACGACCTTGCTCTTCTGCGCGGGCCACCTGTGTGCCCTATACAGGTTTGCCCATGTTTTGCATGCAGACTGCCCATATTCAAGTTATAAACTAACCCATCAGAGGTGATCTAGCATTGAACGTTCGAAGCGTTTGATTCTCCTGAACCCCCTTTCAGTAGAAGGGGTGTGGTCTTCAAATACAATCACTCCTGAGAGAGAATGGAGAGAGTGGTTGCCATAGAAACATAGACTCAGATCGACACCGACCAATCCCTGCTAAGTGAAGACGCCTGGTTCCAATATGGCGACAGCCATATCGAGGAAATGTAGCCACTGAATTGACTTCATTTCATTGGCCCTGAAAGCCAGTCATTTTCTATGAATGATGTCACACTTACTTGGTCGTGCTATGTTGTACAGTCAATGGAATGCTGCCAGCACAAGTCAAAACTCATGATCCCAGCCACAGCATATCTTGTGGAAGACAGAACACCATTCACCTCACCTCAAACATGAAAAATACAAAACACATGATGGTGAATTATGGGATGTGAAGGTAAAGGCAGTTGAAGTGTTGGAGGGCTATAAAGACATGGCTGCTTTCTGGGATCCTTTGTAGGATGATGCAGAGGATAAAGTAAGGTCTGGCAGGGTTAGAAGAATGGACAAGTTTCTTGGTGTAAGATAGTGACTCAAAGAAACAGATGCCTTGGTGCTGCAAACAGATCTGGAGCCTTCTCCGTCATCATGGTCTTATGATTGCAGGACTCTGTTCTTCAGGATAACTGACTTTCAAAGGTTGCTCTGGAAGACATTTCACTGCTCATGAGTTGTATCTTCAATTTTTAACTGCTGATGGCGAATTCAGGTTGTTTGTGTGCTGACTGCATCAAATGTGGCATGAAATGTTTAAAGTGGGGGATATATGGGGTGTGTGTGTGGTGTGACTATATATATATATATATATATATATACTCACAACCTCACAACCCAAAACTAACGTTTGCATGGCAAAAAAAAATTGTCCTCACCATTTCTGTGGCTTCAGTTGTGGGAAAACAAGTGAAAAGGAATGTCATGTCAATAGAGATCATTTGTCATCTGGGTCCATCATGATGTGTTGGTGACAGTCTGACAAAATCCTCCTCTCCCTCTTGTAAATCCATGTCAGTTCCAACAGCATCTGCTGAGTTGAATCTTTTACCCCAGTCAGAGCATTATGTGAAGACCAAAGAGGAATGAAATTACAATTTCTCCCCAAGAGTTTGCAAACGTGTATCTCATACAGTGCAGCAGTGTTGACATGCTGCTTCCTCAGGGACAGAACATCTCAAAATTGTTACGCTGCACTTGTTGCACTAAATGGAATCCATTCATTTGATCAGTGCTTTAACCAGGTCTCATTGCAGTCTTGCATCAATTTTTAGCAATGGTCAGAGAGATGATCAACTGAACAGACTTAAAACGATCAGCTAAAATTCTGGTCTATAAAAGGATAGGTTGAATAAATACAAACAGTAAGAATGCTGCTGAGTTTCACTGTTTTAATTTAAAGGAAGTAAAAGTTTGTTGGCAGTGATGCTTTGTTTGCTTTAATGTTTTTCAGCTGCGACAGGATGGCGACTTGTCCAGGGTGTTCCCTGTCTACGCCCACCAGTAATTGGGACAGGCTCCAGCAACCCCGTGACCCAGTGAGACACAGCGGGTTAATAAAATGGATGGATGTTTAATCTGATGAATATAACAAAAAGTTATGTTTAGAGTGAATTAGTATGGTTTTTGAAAATCCAAACTTTAAGATGCAAAAATACAGGAAGACGTTCATGACTATTTTACTGGCAGGTAGAATACACTGAAAAATGTAGATCAAATAGATATAGGTAAACTAGATTTGGGTCCCCGGATTGCCAGTCAGTGGTGGGGGAAGACGGGGTACACCCTGGATGGTTTGCCAGTCCATAACAGGACCACACAAAGCCATACATACATACACACATTCACATTCACGCCTAAGGAAAAATTTAGATTCACCAATAAATCTCAGAAGCATGTTTTTGGGCTGTGGAAGAAAGCCTGAGTGCTGGAGTAAAGGTACGTATGCATGAGGAGAAGATGCAAACTCCATACGGAAAAGACCCCGCCAAGAACCAGGACTTGCTGAAGTGAGAACGCTAACCCCTACACTACCGTGCAGGCCCACTCCAGCAACTTTACAACACCAGTATTTATACACATTTTTTGTTTTCATTTTAATGTATGTTTTGTGCACCAAAACAATAAGAATCTTTGAGGATTTTAAGTCATCGGCGGTATATGTGAACATCCGTGGAATGGTTTGTGGAAAGCCACAACTTTGTGTGTGTATCTCGCAAAAATCAACCACAGTCGTGGAAGATTTACGAAATAAATGCTTATAAACTATGTAAAATACCCATAAACTGTGTAATTCTCAACTGACTAAAAATCTTGAACAGCTCAAAACCGAATTCAGGTAAAGACCCATCGGCCGAGACCTTCAACACACATCTGCGCTCATTGACAAATGACTAACTCAAAAAACACCTATGAATTACGTACATTGGGGATTGAAAGGTTTGGCACCCCAGGTAAAATGTTAAATTATCTAATTATCTATCTTTAATATGGTAAAAAAAAAAAAATGAGGCTTTATTTCCATCATTTACCTTTTCAAAATAACAGAAAAAAAATAATGGCATGTGCAAAAGTTTGGGCACCCTGCAGAATTTATAGGAAGCACACCCCCTTTGGAAAAGCTGAGACCTGACAGTGTCATGGATTGTTCACAATCATCGTTTGCAAAGACTAGATGATTTTAATCTCAAAGATTTGAAATAATCTGAGTCATGTGACCTTTCCCCAACAATCAGCATCATGGGTTCTTCAAGCAGTTGTCCAGAACAATTAAACTGATAATAGTTGATGCTCACAAAGCAGGAGAAGGCTATAAGAAGATAGCAAAGCGTTTTCAGATGCCAATATCCTCTGTTCAGAATGTCATTAAGAAATGACAGTCAACAGGAACAGTGGAAGTTAAAGCAAGATCTGGAAGATCAAGAAATATCTCAGACAGAGCAGCTCGCAGGATTGTGAGAAAAGCAAGTCCAAACCCACGTTTGACTGAAGCATCCCTCCAGAAAGACCTGCAGACTCTGGAGTTGTGGTTCACTGTTCTACTGTCAAGAGATACTTGTACAAATATGGTCTTCATGGAAGAGTCATCAGAAGAAAACCTCTTCCACGTCCTCACCACAAAATTCAACATTTGAAGTTCACAAAAGAACATATAAACAAGCCTGATGCATTTTGGAAACAAGTTCTGTGGACTGACCAGGTTCAAATGGAACTTTTTGGCCGCAATAAGAAAAAGTCCGTTTGGAGAAGAAAGGGTCCAGAGTTTATTGAAAAGAACCTCTGTCCAGCTGTTAAGCATGGGGGTGGATCAATCATGCTTTGGGCTTGTATTGCAGCCAGCGGCACAGAAAACATTTCATTTTAAAATTAAACACATTTTGGACACTAACTTGATGCCATCTGTGAAAAAGTTGAAGTTGAAGAGAGGATGGCCTGATGGATTGTTGGAGCATTATGGTAATCATGGTCAGGAGCCTCGCAGAGTAGTCGATTACTTTCTTACTTACTTTACACTTTACAGTTACATTGTAAATAAAAAGATGGGTTTTTTTTTAAGAGCCAGAATGAAGTGTGAAAAGAGCCACGTGTGGCTGCGGAGCTGCAGGTTGCAGACCCTTGGTCTTTTGATTTTCCTGTAAAACCAGGATTCTCCAAGACTTTAAACAGGAGTGCATTTTCCTAATCCTGAATTTAAAGCTGGCAGGGCAAGCAGACAAAATCCAGCTGTATGACACAACACTTATAAATATTATTTTATGTTTTATTGTATGCAAATGTCTTGATCCAAATACAAAATGTTTTTTTTGTCTGACCCTGACGTTGGTACATCATAAGGGGATAAAACACCAACATCCCTGAGCTAAAATAATTTATAACCTAATCCAGGCTGAGACAGAGCATTCATCACAGAATTCTTTTTAATTTTATTTGTTGATACATTGAACGGTTCATTTACTTTTGTTAAAAGTATGCCAACAGAGTCCCACCATACTTGACACAAAAAGCTGCGATTGCCCTCTGGATGTTTTTCTACAGGCATTGACACACTTTGTCATCCGAGTGCTGCAACCCAGTATTTGCAGAAAGAACTCTGCAGTCAAAAAGCTCCTAAACACTTCTGCAAAAGCTCACCTGTGTTGCGTAACCTTTGAGGGTCACGACCTAAGCTAAAAAAAACACATCATACGCTGACAAACATGGTCAAGAACACAGCCACATTTGTGGCATGCAATGCAACAAGACTCTTCATAAATGGTAGAAAATTGGGGCCCTAGTGTTCACTTCAGAAAGTTTAGCCCAGGTTTACGAAGCCGTCAACGATGGAAAATTCCATAGAACCTCTTGTAGCTGTGTTTGGTATGGAATTTGCTCTCTGAGTATCCTTATATTATCAATATATCCTATTGTATGCTAAGATAGTAGTTAGCCAATGTGTCTGCTCAATGTGCATGTGAATTCTGTGACCCCATGATTGAGTAATATACACCTCACAATCCTGTTGAGTGCCAACATTTTTTATTATTGAGAGCAAGTAAATACCTGTGCTGCTGTCTTCCGTAGTTTGCTGGTAGGCACTGCAGGTTAAGGCAATACTGACAACACCTATTTTCTCTCTGTCATTCTCAAACTGCATGAAGGACACTTAGCACTATAACAGTATCCATATGCACACCTGCAATAAAAAAGAAGAAAACTGTGAGCAAAATTTAAAACAACAACTAAACAAAAGTATCTGGATCAAACAGGATGTTCAAAACCAGGGATGGGCAACTCCAAGGACGCATTCCTGCATGCTTTCCAACATGCCATGCGTTTGGCATTTTCTGAATGGCTGGACACACCTGAACCAGGTAATCAGTCATGAGTAGGGTTATATCTGGAAATCATGCAGACACTGCAGCACCTCAATGCCTAGAGTTGCCTATCCCCGTTCCAGACCATTTCTTCCAGTTTTGGTTGTTCATTAGCCCAGAAGAGAATGCTGTAAACTAGTCTCACAAACTTGGTCGAAAACTTTGAAACAAATGCAACTAAATCAGAAAAAAAAACCAGTTTTCTTTTAATCTTGCAGGAGTAAACTCTTCACATGTTCTTATCCCAGAAGAAGAAATAAATAAAACCAAAGCACCTTCTTTTGACAGGCAAATTTGAACAACGAGCAGCGAGAAAGTTACTGAGATGTTCCTCCACAAACTTTTCTGAAGTGAAGAAGCAGTCTAAACAATAAGCAATAGTCTCGGTGAGGACTGCTGTCCCTCACTGAAGACCTAACTCTTCGGGTTTGAGGATTTGTTCAAACAAATCCCAGTTTATCACAATGGAAGAGAAACTCCCAAATTGTGACGAGGATGTTGTAGCCTGACTGTCAGCTTAGATTCTGCACTTTTGTGTCTTCACACACATCTTTATCAAGGCTTTATTTAGCCTTAAGTGACACTTTTAAAAGAGTTTGAATTCCGTAATAGTAAAAGTTTGAAAGCAAAACAGCTTATTTTAGGTGGATCTTTAAAAAGGTTTGTCGTTTTAAAACACAAGACCAGAGATCAAACACCTGAGGTCTCCAAACTGCTTTTCAAAATGAGAAACCTTTTAAGTGTAAATTAAAAGAAAACAACACTTTTTTGTGTTACACTTCTTGTTTTACTGGGAGAAAGCCACAAAGTGTGTTTCTGACATTTTCATGCATCCTTGGATAGTGCTTTATGTGGATGAGATGGGGCTTTATTTACAAGAACACAAAAACAAACCATATTAACTTTTTTAAAGTATTATTAACAATCCCACAGACTTTTGTTGATGCCCCTGCATGAGAGCAGGGCACTTAAAATAACATAATAATGACATGAAAAGTTATAAGTTGCATCTCTTTTATGCAATTACCAAAATAACTTTTGAAGCAAAAACAAACAAACAAACAAAATCCCCCCCCCCCACACGACCACACGCACCACCCCCCACCCACACCCCAACACCACCAGATTCCTCACCTAACCACAAC
>BSAI01000015.1:9381495-9445883 GCA_036245035.1 Adrianichthys oophorus
ATCTATCTATCTATCTATCTATCTATCTATCTATCTATCTATCTATCCTGCATATGCAGAATTGGATTAAAAAGGCTGACAGACCACATCCTCCACCTCATCTGTCCTCTGGAAAATTCTGAGGAAATTATCTCAGTCGCTGATTGGCCTTGATTTTTAAATAGATTAAGATGACAGGCAGTTGATGAAATACTCCATGCTGTAAAAATCACAAAGTAAATCTTTGCAGCAAACGTTAAAACTCACTTTAAGTATTATGGTACCTCTAGTGTAAATGGAGAAAAAAAAATTTACTCTTCTTGAAAAATCTAAACAATACAGCTCCTCCTGTGTGTTTGTTTGTTCTTCAGGCTTGTGAGAGAGATGTGCAGTGTGGCTTTGGTCTTTGCTGTGCCGTCAGTCTGTGGCTGAGGGGTCTGAGAATGTGCATCCCAAAAGGCGTTGAGGGGGATGAATGCCACCCTTACAGCCATAAGGTGGGATAAAATATCAACTTAATGTCTACTTTCATGCAGCACGCCCACATACAGTCAGGGCCAAACTCCTTCTTTCTCTTCCTCATTCTAGTCCTCAAAGATTCAGATTGTATCAAGTGCAGCCAGCTTTTTGAAAAGTCTCAGATATCTGCAGGGGCTATTGATCTTCTCTGGAATGAATGGGCCGATTAGAGTCATATATCTTTTTGATTATCTGAACAAGTAAACAGTTAACCCTGCTAGCACAACATTCATCCCTGCAAGTCACTAAAATCAGTTTTTTAAAGAACCACAACTCTTTTTGTCAGTCTATAAAGGATGTAAAATGTCAGATTAACGTCCGTCTGCTCTTTTTTTTTTTCTTCATCTCCCCACTTTCAGGTGCCATATGCAGGGAAACGGCTACACCACACCTGCCCCTGTCTTCCCCATTTGGTGTGCACGAGGTATTTTGATAGCAAATACAGATGTACTGATGACTTCAAAAACATGGACTTTTAGCTGATGCTTTTAAGCTTGAACGAAGAAGGCCGGAACAGCCTGCAGATGGCAAGGATTTGCACAAATACATGGTTGGGATTTACGTTTCTGCACACGAGAACACAATGCAACAAGTATAGCTAAAAAAAAAGATCATTTATTTACAAGAGCTCCTGCAAAAATTAAGCATTTTAATCTGTAAACCAAAGGATCCCCTTGAATGCGTCTGTGAACCATTAGAACATTTTCCTTTGCGCTCAGTTTGTGTTAAATGATGCAGCTGTCAATAAAGTTTGCTCAAATCCTGCCTTTTATGTGTGTGATTCCTGTGTGATAAAACATAAGCTCTGATAACAGGATTATTTTAAGATAAGAATCAGGAAAAAGAAAAATCCTACAGAAAACGACTTTTTTTTTTTTTTAGAAGTTTGGATGTTGACAAGACATATCAACATTTAAAATGAAAGGACAGATAGAAAGTAATAAAAGTATTATTGATATTTATATATTGATATGTTTATACATTTGTTTTGTTTTGCTGTCTGTGATGCACCATTTTTAAGGTAAGCAAAAAAAAAACCAAAAACAGATAAGGAACTAAAAAAAAAAAAATTAAGTCATTGAATTCATTTATTTCCATTTTTCTACATGGACAGTAAAATAGATTTTTTTTTTGCTGAAATTAAGGCATCCAGAATCAGTTTTCTATAGATGATCCAGATTTGAATGAATTGATTTAATCAGAAGGCCCCCTCTGACTCTGTTGACCAGGAATATGGAAAAATAAGACACAAAGAAGAGTGTTAAATGTGCAGAAGCGTTTCCTCCCAGAAACATGGAAACCTCTTGTGAAAACATTTTGCTTTAAATAATTGTTCAGAAACAAAATATTAAAGATATTGAAGACCAAAACACACAATCTTTCCAGCGCTGGATTACACATACAACACAAACATGACCGAGCAACAAATGATTCATTGCAGCTCTTCCCTTTGACCTCCTTTCTGACTCAGACCCTTCTCAGAACATGAAATATGAATTGAAGGAAGATTCACAGAACAGCATTCAGGAAGCTGTGACTGCTTGTTTTTCTCGTAAACGATAGCTTAAGCAAGCTGCAATAAAGAGTGATTGGGAAAATCGCAGAGTAAATTTAAAGTTTCCACAGTGTCGTTCACTCATTGTCTAAAGCTCTGTGCACGCGTACATGGCACATTAACGCTACAAAACTATGAAGTCCAGTACAGGGAGAACTGCAATACTGTAAAAAAAAAAAACTCATCAACCGTACACCATGGTTACAAACATCTAAACCGACCATTTCAAGACACAAAAATACTAGATCTGCAGAAAACCACAAGGCTTTCCAGCAAGAGCAACCTTAAAAAGCATGAACCAGCTTCTCCAGCTTGACGTTGACAGGATGACTGAATATCTGGCAGTGACAGTGCTGAGGCAACCAAAATCTGTGGAATAAAACTTAAGGTCTATTTAGATTTCAAACAGGCGTGTCACCTTGATCCATGCCCAGTAGCTGTTGAGTGTCTAGATGAGCTGCATCTCGTGTCCAACAGGTGTTTAGGATTAAACTGACTGAGCTGATTTCCAACTTTGCTGGTAGACTCTTGGGATTCTGTGCTGAACTTCCACTTCATTACTTTTGCCAAAACACGGTGCCTGTATTTTGACAACAGAAATAGGAGTGTCACAGACCAGGTTTTCCAACAACCAGAGGATGCAGTGAGAAGAGATGGAAATGATTTCTTAAAAGTACATCTGTGTCTAATCCTCTGTATTTCTTACTAACTTAAATCTCACACTTTGATGCCTTTTTCTTTTCCAGCAGTAGTGAACAGGGCATGAGAGCATGAGGTTTTGCTGACAGTCATGATTTAAGGTCTTGAAATTAGTGTGATCTGCACGACTGGCATGAGAACCTGCATTAGTACAGTGACAGGAGCCACTGCACCATGGACAGGTAGAAAGAAATGCTCCCAAGACTAGTAAATCTGAGCAACACTGTCATCTGAAGTACATAAACACCAGTGAAACACTGTTCACTCAAAACCTTGAGGATTCATTTTTATATTATTTTTGTTATTCGTGCTAGTCAAAATCCGGCTTGCTGCAGGGCTTCCAGGTGATTGTTGGCGTTGGGCCTTCCATGATTGTTGGCGCAACCCGTGTTTGTAACTACACACGTTGAAGTTTCTGCTGACAGCTATGGAGATCTGAGGCATAAAGTCATGCTTTACCATTTGTCGCAGATTTTCCCCATTTTTTGACACAAGATTAAACTGCCAAGAAAATGCTCTGACGTCAAAAAGTCTAACAAAAATAATTAAGCAGGACCAGCCTGGCGGCTTCAGCTGGAAATCTGTATAACACAAATAACCACATCTTTTGCCGCCATGCTCCTCTGCTTTGCCCTTTTTCACAAACTGAACTAAACACCTCAGTTGAGCTTCATATTAAATATGAAAATGTTTTCAACTTTTCTGCTTTTGGCTGTCTTCTAGGAAAATATTATCCTGTTGTGGCACAAAAAACCAAAAAGTGACCTAATACATTAAACGTACCTTTTATTTTCTTCTTTCTCCTCAAAAATCTTCATCAAACTTTTTTCCCTCAGTGAGTCTTCTGTTATGTTTTCCAGGATCTACAGTAATTTAGTCCATGTTATCTGGAACATCAGGTTTAATGTGTTTGTGCTACAAAATACTTTATCTTTTAAAGAAGAAAAAAAGTTGTATGTGATACAACACTAGATTTTAGTTAGTATCATGTCATGCATTACAACAAAAAGAAAAAAAAAAGACTTTTGTGTTTCTCTGAAATGTCACAGAAATAAGAATCAGTGAATCCTCTTCTCCCTTTGATCCAAAGAGAAACTTGACCTTTTGCAAAGAATATATAAAAAAAAAACATCCAACTTTTGTGGTCTTTATAGAGGACAATGCCAGGACTGGCAGAGGGTCAGGTACCCACTGACAGGAAGAAGACGATAAGCCAGACATAGATTCAAAGTGAGATAACCTGATGCCATGATGAGATAAATGTCTGAAAATCCTCAAGTACAGAAGCCACAAAGTGATTGGCTCCTTTCAAGATGACAAGAACATTTCTTTAATTTCATCAAAATGTAATTTTTTGACAAATAATGCATGAGAAACAAATAATGCAATAATTTAACTAATCAAATTCTCTTTATTCAGCCTCATGAATATACTTCAGCATTGACATATAAAGTCATGTTAGCAGAAAATGAGTTTTTGTGGACTCATTCTGATGAAAATCATGCTCTTTATGTTTTTAATATGTTCTCGGGGCATTTTTCTCACAATGAAGGACATAAATAAAAAAATTAACCGTAAAGTTGGATTTCAGAGGACTTGTATCAAAAAAACTAAGATTAAAACAGTGTTTCTTTATTCAAATCTTTTTGAATCAGGAGCAGACGAAAAAAAATGCGGTTGGAAAAAGCTTGTAAGTGTGACGTAGAAGCTAGTTTTGCAAGCCTCAAGCTCCCTGCTCCGCTCTCATGCATCCATTTCTAAACAACTAGAACCACCTGAGACCTGGCTTAAAACTGTACTGCTAGACTGAGAGGACACGGAACCCCACATTGCTCCAGGTGGTCATAGGTTGGCGCCAGTGTTCGGCAGTGGAGCCTCCATCAGTGCGTGAATGTGCGTTTACATAGGTGGATGCGACCTTGACTGTAAAGCACTTTGGGCCTTCAAAGAAGGTAGAAAAGCGCTGTACAATTATACGCCATTTAGATAACTTTTTGCTCGCCATTTTGTTGCACCGGTAATGTTAGGCTGGGGGTTTAAGCTAGTGGGAAAGCATGTAAACAGATGGATTATAGGAAGGGGGCGGGCTTACCAACAGTCCTGCCCACAACTCAGAGTTGAATTTCTGATGAACTGCTGTTCTGCAGAAACTATGTCCTAAGGAATCACATTTTTAAAAAAATTATTAATATCTTGGCTTAATTAAAAGACCACTGAGAACACTTTTAAATAGATCAAAAGATGTCCGGAGTGGGACTTTAATTCATCACACATGAGGCACTAGATTGCCAAAACAGAGTACTCCACCGTCCCATCATGCTCTGCTCCAGAGCCACCAGCTTGTGTTTTGTGCACCTGCAGGTTTTCATAAACTTCCTCAAGTTTCCGGTGAGTTGTGAAGTCCACTGTTGTGTAGACTATGCCATTTCCTTCCTAGAAAACATAATCTGTTAGGATGCTTTTGGAGTAAAGAACATTTAAAGCTCAAAAATATCTCCCTGGCATGATTCAGAAAGACTGCATTTCCTGTTTTGGACCTACCAAGGCATCTTCTTTCAGTGACTCACACTGAGTTTCCTCACACATGTCTACAAAACAAGGGGAAAAACAACACAACATTAGTGCTTCCTTCTTAAAATAGAAATCATTTGTTTCTGAAAGCAGATTAGGCTCACCAGACTGTTTACTTTTCGCCTTGACTCTGCAGTAAACAGCAACAATCACTGCAGGGACAAAAACCATCACTGTGATGGACACAACTGCAATAAGTGGTAGGCTGAACCCCCGGGAAGCTCTAGAAAGAAGGCAAGACTCCAAATGTATTTTCACGTGATCCTTAACAACTACAGCATTGCACAACATGACTGGGCAACTGAGTGAGAACCTGCTGCTGTCGCTGCGGTCCTGAGCCAGAACAGGTCCTGTGGAGTCTGGGAGTGCTGGGGAGCTGTTGGGGGCTTTGATGGTTGTTGTCAGGGTAAATTGAGTCTGCTCACTGTAATCGGAAACTTCTGCAAGCGGCAAAGCATGAATTCATCTCAATTAACAACAAGAAACAAACCTATAAGAATGAAGGCCCAGGAAAAAATATTGTCCCAGAAAAACATTTTGTCGTCGAACAATATGTGGTATAAAATGATATACAGGTATCAGAAGAGAGCATCTCACAATAACATTACCATTTAAAATATACTAGTATTTCTTACCAAAAACCTCAATGTAGTAGTCACTGTAGACTGGCGTTCCTTGCACACGGCATCTGTAGAAGCCTGCATCCACCAGCTGCACGTTTGAAATCTCAAATTCAACCAAACCATTCATCTCCGTTTGTCTAACTCTTCCTCTCAGGGAATCACAGGTGTAGCCTGCGCTGTCGAGCAGCTGGTAGCATCCTCCGGGATACAGTTTGCAGCAGTATTTGGTGTAGCTGTTGTAAAACGGAGGAAAGGAGAACCTCAGGAAGATGGGCTGGAACGTCTCTGTCTGCTGCTTCTTCCCTTCTGAATTTGAGAAATCTGGAGAAAAAAAAAGGATTCCTATTCATTGTAAAAACAAACACTGATGGAGAAAAATCTGCAAAGCCTTACTTAGAAAAAGGAAGAAGAAAAAAACAAACTTCATCTTCAAGGAAATCTTGAGTGAGATTCCACACTTGTTGAGTTTCTTGCTTTAGAAATAGAGTTGCATGGTTCCCTCCTCTCGTCTTGTAGGCAAAGACAAGAAGAGGAAATAGTTTATTCATCAACTGGGTGACTTTGAAGACTCGTGTGGCTGCTTTGGGAAAGGTTTCAAGCAGCTGTAAAGAAATGTGTTTCAACTCAGGTAAATGTGAGAAGAGTAAAGGAGTCCGAGGTCCCTTTAACATGTACACCAGACAGTCCATCAAAGAGAACAAGCATGTCTCCGTTTGGTCTTTAAATTTTTTTAAGCACAGCTTTCACAAACAGAAGCTAAAATGTGTAGTAAAATGTAAACCATTTTTCTATTGTCTTAACCCACTGCATCCCTTTCAGGGTCACAGGACTGTCAGAGCCCATCCCGGCCACTGTTGGGCGAAGTTGGGGTGCACCCTGGACAGGTCGCCAGCCTGTTGAAGGGCCACACAATCACAATTAAGAGTCACCAATTTCCGTAACCTATAAAGGCTTTTTTCCGGCTGTGGGAGGAAGCTATCAGTACCGTGAGTTTTCCAATCACATCGGCTGTTTATAAGGATGTGGGAATCCCAACCTGTCAGAGGTATCGTTTTCATTCATAAATTTAATGTAAAGGTTTCAAAAAGCTTGAGTTTTTTGTTGTTTTAAGACAAGCAAGAGAAGAGCTATAACACATTATTGTAATTCTCCCGCTTCTTTTTTCCTTTGACATTTTTCTAATTATTTTGACTTTGCCTTTGGTTTGTTTTTGGATACTTGCATTTTTATTATGTCTCCACACATTTGGTTTTTCTTATAGAACATAAAAACGGTTCGATCTCAAGTGTTTTTGATTTTTGCAGTTAAAAAAATGAAGAAAATTGACTTGTGTATTACCTTTTTAGTACGCTTTCAGGTTCGTTGTGTAACATAATAATATACTGTTCTAAATCAAGTATTTCAGATATCTGCATTACATTGCAGCAAGACTTCGATTCTGTTCAAAAATGGATGTCATCTACTTTTGAATAAAACAAAATCATATTCAATGCTTTTCCAGAAACAAAACATAACTGTTGTTATCTGCTTAAAGACGAACCCGTTGAAAATGAGATGTGCCATCTCAAGGGGCTGATCTTCACATTGTTTAGAAATGTTAAATAAGTAATGAAAAGAAAATGCCTAAAATTAAAAAGCTGGGGTTGTACCAAAAAGGATAGATTTCAAGCATTGTCACGAAAAACAGTTTTAAATATAAAATATTGGAGCAAGTTGTAAAGTCGTAAAAGAGAAACACAAAAAGGGCCCACACTTTCCCAATTTTTCAGTTTTATTCAAATAATTATTACATTTCATTTCATTTACTTGAGTTTCTAGTTTGTATTTGATTTCTATTTGAGACTTTATATTCTGCAATGTTCTTTCCTGGTGTTCATTTACAAAAACGGTTGTCAAATTCATGATTTCAAATAAAACGTTGTACAGTCAAAATCACAAATCTGTCACAACCTTTTACTTCCTCAAAATGACTGCCGAGCTACAAAAGTTTACGAGTGAAAAATAAGAAGACAGTGAAACAATTAGGAGTACAGACAAAATATGCAGGCACGTTGGGATATATGCTCATGTACATAGCGTGGTTTATTTGGTGTCAGCTTTTATCTTATTATACACTTTTTACACATAAAGAAAATGCAGGAACACAATAATGTATTTACAATAATGTCCCGCAAAGTTTCAGCAGCGACACAAGCTGCCCTGTTTCAATAGCTCAAAAATAAACGTATCTTTTTGTTTTGTTCCACTCAAAAACTAAAGCATCATACATTTTCATCAAACATTTAGTTCCATTTCCACGAATAACATTGTCTTGCAAGTCGAAGCTGCTGAGGCACGTGCAGTCTCAAAAACTGCAGATCAGACAAAACTGGTTGAACTGAATTTATAAATGCTCTGCCTCATTAAATAAATGATGCAATAATGTGTGTTTACAAAAAGCTGAGCTGATGATGTTACAGAGGAGGGGATGCTTTATTTCACATCCAGGTAAATGCATGAACGCATGTATAAGCTGAGGTCACCGTTGCTCCACATTTGAGTGGTTTCTGTTTGTCCTGTTCCACAAGCGTTGCTTCTTCTACTCACTGGAGAAAGTAACGACGTCGTACTGGACGCCCTGTTGCTGCAGCTGCTCCAGCTGTTCGGGCGTAGCTTCAGTGTAGACGGCCTGAGACTGCACCATGGCTGCGTCGGCTACAGCTGCAGGAGTAAAGATCTTTAAGGTGATAATGTCACGGTTTTCTTCGTGATGTTCATTCCTGTTAATCTTAAGCTTCATTGAGACCGACCTAAAAACATGTCAACATTTGAGCCTAATAAAAATAGATTTCATTATTCTACCAGAAAGACTGAAACATTTTTGTTTACCTCCATTTGACGATAATAAATTGTATTTGATATTGATTTATACTTGTACATTGTTGTTTACCTCTGTTTTATATTCTGTTTTTTTATTCTTATGTGTAGCTTCTTCCTCTTAAAATCTGTTTTATTACTTCGATAACATCAACCTACCAGAGGACCGCAGATGGAAATCAGCCTATGGCGGAAACCTGGCATATTTAAATGTGTTTTTTAATGTTCATTAAAATGGAATGGCCTAATAAATATCAATAAATAATAAATAAATGTCTTAAAAAATAAGCGTTTAGATGTTCAAACAAATATTAGGATAGATTACCTGCAACAGCAGAGTGAGCAGCAGCTTCAAGGTCTTCAGGATTCACTACCTGTTGTTCACAGTTGACTGGCAGATACTGGATCTGTCCGTCATGACTTACGGCAATCTATACACACAGAAATGACAAAGCATTAACTTTCTGGACAAAAGAAAAAAAACTTCGTAGTAATAGGACTTTATAACTTTAAAAAGTTTCTTAAAGGGAGAATGTTTTGAATCAGTAAAAAGCCTGCTCACTTGTCGCTCTGGCTCATATTGGATGATTTGTCCGTCTGGCATCTAAGGAACAATTGCAGACAGTCTCACTTTCAAAAGCAACAGTTGTCTAACAAAAAAGGTGCAATGACACTTACCTGTATGTGGTTACCATCCGCTACTACAACGTATTCCTGAGGGATTAAGAGCTGCACTCCGTCCTGTGAGATTATGTACTGGACCAGAAACAGCAAACGTTACAAAAGAGAGGCGATTAATACGGAGTGAAAAGCTATTCTTTTAAAGACTCACTCTAACTGTATGTTTTCTATTGCAAAATTGTTCCCAGTGGTCTTTTAATATGGTTATGCAGTTTTTTAGCAAAAATGAAAAAGCCTGTGTTGTTTTTAAGATATTTTCTGCAGCACGGCAGGATCAGAAATGCTCGTCTGGGTTGTGGGCGGGACTATTGACGTGGAAGTTAGCCCCGCTAATTTTCCCATCAGCCTTTTGTTTACACTCTCTCCCATTCACTCATAGCACCTCACAGGCCTAAGCTAACATTAGCATAGCAAAAAATAAAAAACAAAGGCAAAAATAAAAAATCAGAGAGCAATATCAGAGATACGCAGCTGTACAGTTTAAAGCCAGATGTCAGCTCAGACGAGGAAAATGAAGACATTAATGGATCCATTTGTCTGCAAGTGGACACTTCAGTATTGTAGTGAAGGAAGTCCGCCATTTTGACAGTTGTTGCATCATAAGTCCGAGCTTTTTCAATTATCCGGTTTTCATCTGTTCCTGATCCAATGCGAGTTGAATAAAGACATACTCAGAAACCCAGTTTTAATCTTAAATTATTTTATACATCTCCTCCACTATGAGAAAAATGCTGGAAGAACATGTTAAAAACACCAAAAACACAATTTTCATTGGAGTGGGTCTTTAAGTGTTTTGCTGTTTAGTTAACCAACACCATATGTGATCAAATAATAATGATTTCCAGAAGGATAACAATTTGAAAAAAATAACTATTCCTAAACTTGATTCTTTTTTTCTGTTGTTTTTAGGTGTAAAATAAAATGACTAAAAGCTGCTAACCTCAGTCACCTGGTTGTCTCCTGTCACGAGCTGTTGAACTGCCGTCTGCCCATCAATGGTGGTTATCTGTTGGATGTATGTACCCTCCTCCTGAATAATGCATATGCTTATTTGAAATAAGGACGTTCTAAAGGAAGAAAAATCCCCTGTATTTTGGGTATCTTGTGTGCTGTTACCTGGTCAGACATTGCCTGCTCCTGAGTTACAACAATATGATCCTGTCCCAGTGCCTGCAGTTCCTCTGGAATGATCACTCTCTGATGTGCCTGCAAGGCTGTTGCATGCACACACAAACATGATTTAGTTTTGCATTTAGGGCTGCTTTCAACAAAGATTGTAGTTATTTTCAGCCTGTTTGCTTTTTTTGCTTTCAGCACAAAGTTAGTTGTGGATCTTTACTCTGCAATGTGGCCAAAGCCTCCTCATCACTCTGCACGATGATGGTTTGCTGAGACGCGGTGGCACGACCTTTGTGAGTGGGATGATCCTGATTGTGGAGACGCTCCATGTGAAATTTTAGATGACCGTTACGATTAAACCTAAAGACAAATGCAGGAAAATTGTCAATTTATGGCCATTTGATGGATGTCACGTCTAAATCAACAGATATGTTGTCACAGACTAACCTTAGACTACAAAGTTTACAAGCAAATGGTTTCTCGTTAGTGTGGGTCATCATGTGTCTGCGTAGGTCTTTCTTGTTCTTTGAAGCAAAGCTGCAGCTTGAGCACTTATGAGGACGCAGGTATGAATGCTGCCCCGTGTGAGTCTATTGAGAGCAGAGGTCAGAGGGACAAGCATCTGTTTGTGACTTCAACAGATAAGAACATACCATCTCATAAAAGTCTCTATAGAAATGCTTTTGGAAGACTCACCTTCACTTCAGGCCAGGAGGTGGAGGTGAATTCACAGTCCGGACACTTGAAGGTGTTAGGATCCAAGTGCGCCCTCTTGTGGTTCTCCATGTCAGAGCGTCCATGGAAAGACTCCGTGCAGATGCGGCAGGAAAACCTCTTTGTGCCGAGACTGGGAGAGCACACCGCAGAAGGAGAAGCTGGCGCTTCGCTGCTCAGCTGGCAAAGTCAAACATCACATTCAGACACGTGAAACAAGTGACTGCATCTATATGTGGCACAAATCAAAACTTTTCAAGCAAAGGTTACCTCCACTTGTTGCAGAATGCCATCAGCCAGAGTAGAGGTCAGATAGTACTTGTCACCTTTTAGGCTCTCAGACCCAGAGACTTCTAGAATCTGAGAACTGTTCTCACCGTTACTGGAAAGGCAGTGGTTTATAAAATTACAACCTGTTGCACTTTATACCGTTGTATCCAGGTGTCATTTAACTGTTACCTGTAACTGGGGTTGTGTATTTCTGTAGCAGCTTGTTCTTCCACACTGAAATCTTCTGAAGCCTCACATGCTTCGATGGCAATGTGTGTAAGCTCTCCTGTTTCAGAGGTGGCAGCCTCATAGGCCTCCTGCAGCACTGTCTCTCCATTCTCAGACACATGGAAAGTCACAATCTTTTGTGTCTGACCTGTTGCTGCTGTGACAGAACTCAGGGCGCCATTTTCCAACGTTTTCCCGTCCGACTTCAGCACTGCTACCTGTGGAACAGAGTCAGTTTGTACTGACATCTATTACACCGTCTCCTTCAAATGTAAAGAGGAATGTTTTAATGAACCTGTAAGCCGTTTCCCACTAGCTCTCGGGCATTGCTCATATTCAGCAACAGGTCCAGGGCGTTTTGAGCAGAGAGATCAGAGGATTCAGCTGAGGAACACATTCAAACATCATCAACTCTCCCCATACGGTAAGAAACTTCTCCGAAAATTTGCCATCACTTACTTTGTTCATAAATGATCGTAGTATTTCCTAAAGCATCTTGAGACACCGAAGCCTTATCCATCCCCTGCATGGCCTGCAGAGTTGCAGAATCCACTGTGACCTACGGAAAGATGATGTACTGAAATAATACTGCTCACTACTGTATTAGCTGGTTTCAAAATATATCACACACGATGAAGCTAAATCCAGTCTGGACTTGAACAGAATACCAAAACTTAGAACAAACTCACAACAGCATTTTGAAAATCTTGTGTTTCGTCGTGCTTTTGTTTGAGATCTTCAATCTGCTGCAGGCTGAAGAAGGGTCTTCGTCGTCTCATTGCAGGCTCTTCGGGATGAGCCAGAGACCAGTTGTCGAAAGCTTCAGGGTGACGGCACTGCACATGTAGCCTCAGGTTCTTCCTGTGCTTGGTCATGAAGTGACACATGTCGCAGGAGAAAGGTTTCTCTCCTGCGCACAGTTACAAAACAACACGAATGCTACACATACACTTATACACTTTAAAAGTCTACTTTAAGAGTGCAGTCCTTTTTCAAATGAATAAATGAACATTATAATTTGAAGAAAATGTTTATGTTTGAATCATTGAAAATAGAGACGTCCTTCTGTTTTTGGAATTGTTTGGATAAAGATCTTAAATGAAGTAATACTGATCTGCACCTGGGTTTGCTGCCTACTCCATGGCAGACAAGAGAGTTCTGCAGGCGGGGACTAAAACTGCCAAAAAGATTATAGTCTGCCCCGGAGAAGACTGCTCCCACCCTGAACCGCCCTCATTTAACCCCCTGCCATCAGGGAGGAAGTTCAGAACGCTCAAAGGAAACACTAACAGACTCAAAGATAACCAACCAATGAGCTGTCAAGCTGCTAAACGCTACATAAAACACACATCTCTGCTTTAATATATATATATTCTCACCTTTACTACACTCTGACAAAACTTCTGGAACAATATTAATTCATATATTTATTACTTCTTAAGTTCAGCATCTGGCCTTATTATTGTTATACATCACTCACTCATCTTAATACTTGAAAATACACATTATCTGGTCTTACTGTTGTCAATTTTTTGCTTTTCTCACATGATTACTGTACTAGCATGTCATTATTGTTGATTGTTGTGTGGCCCACTTAATATATGACCACCACTTCTCTTCTGTTCTAATCAGACATGCTTTGCCAGACACAGACATTAATGAACACACTGACCTGTGTGCTTAATAGCCAGGTGGGAGACCAGAAATTCCTCTTTGGATGTGGAGTATTTACAGTAGTCACACTTGAAAGGTCTGTCGTTAGTGTGGGACAGTTGATGATTGAGCAGCAGCTTCTTGTTCGAACACGTATAGTCGCAAAACTCACATTTAAACCTGCCAAGTGTGCAATACATAGTTAATACATATGAAATTACAGCGGTCTCCAAAATAAACAAATTAAATTGATGAAATTTAGTCAAAATGCTGGTGAGTGCTTTCCAAAAGTTTGGAATCTTGTATTTTTGGAACTGACTTGTTTTCTCCAAGACTCTGGATGTGGGTCAGCAGATGCATTTTAAATGTGTACCGCTTTTTGAAGGATTTTCCACACTGTAAAGACAAAAAGCATCCACAAAAAACATTAAGACCTTTTCAGTTACAGAGGAGAAATATTGAATTGCACATAACTGAAATCTGTTATTCTTTTTCCTTAAAATAGATTTCTGACCTTGTCACACATGTGTGGTTTCTCTGAGCTGTGGGTCTTCATGTGCTGGGTGAGCCTCTTTTGCATGGGGTAAACTCTGCCACACACAGGGCAGGGGAACTCTGACACTTTTGGTGCCTGGAAGGATATGTTACATGTTTTATTTTACCATTTAATTAATCATAGATTTAATTTGAAATAGAAACATCAGCACTTTGCTCAAAAAAGGGTGAATACGTTTTTTAATTTAAATAATATGCATTATCTGCAAATATATGCAAATCTGCATTATCCTATGCAGATTTATTAGAGCACATTTTTAAAAATATCTTAAGGTTCTTGAAAAGAGTTTTCTTACCAATTCAGTCTTTCTTTTCCTGCAAGACAGAATTGAATCAATCAGTCAGAGGTTCCACAAACCTGTACATCACTTTTGAAATGTCTTTTAAATGTGTCTAACTTGTCTTTGTTGTGGACTGCTGAGTGTCGAATGACATCTTTCCGGTAGACGCTTGTATAGTCACACTCCTCACATTTAAAAGGTTTTGTTCCTTCATGATTGAACATGTGTTCCTGGGGTAAAAAACAAAACAAAACAATTAGCTAAAGATCATTTTTGAAAGATGACTGAATACATGCATGTGAACGTCAGGAATGCGACTTGTTTTTCTTTGCAAACCTTTAGAGAGGACCAGCGCTTGCAGCGATAGTTGCACTTCAGGCATTTAAAAGACTCTGGGTCATTGCCTTCATGAGAGCTTACATGAAAGCGCAAATCGTCCTGAGTAAGGAACCGGGAGCCACAGATCCAGCAGTTGTGGGGTCGCAGGAGAGGTTTGAAGGACTTATAGTACCGACTGAAACATTAGTAAAGAGGTTATCTCTTTGCATTGTCCAATTTCATAATCCTTTTGGAGACATTTAGCATTTGAGACTTACTTTCGATTAATGTATTTCTTATATTTCTTGCGTAAAAAGCGTTTGGATGGTCTGCCACGCTTTTTTGGGAAAAACTCCTCCTCTGGTTGCGAGTTGGAAGAAGGGTCTTTGTTCTCAGAGTCCGACTGGCTTATCGCTGCTTCAGCTTTGTCTCCAAGGGACAGCATGTCTGCAGTGTTGCCCAAACCAGACGAGCTTGCCTCCTCAGGTGTGCTAGGATCTACACCCATCTTTGTGTCCGTGCTCTCTGCTTCTGTGAAAGAAAACATTTGGAAGAATCAAGTCATAGAAATTCTGAACTCAGACTGTTACTTTGCTCCGCTGAACTGAAAGCTAACCTTTGCCGCTGTGGACTTCATCAGAAGCACAGTACTTTCTTGGACGGCCCACCTTTCGCCGAGGCCGTCCCTGTGAGGGGGAGGAGGAGGAGGAAGAGGAGGAGATGGGAGTAGAAGGTTTCTTCAAAAGAGCTGGAGGTTTTCCTTTGCCATCATCATCAGCAGGGTTGTAGTCACTGTCCTCTGCAAACAAGCAAATGACCAACAGAAGCGATACGTTACAAATTTACTGACTAAATAGATGTATTTAGGGTGAAATCAAAGGTTTTTTTTTTTTTTTTTTACTCTCCCTGACCTGCAGGATCATCAATAGCACCAGCATCAACAATATCGTCTTCTTCCTCTTCTGCTTTTTGAGGTCGAGCAGCCTTCATCTCTGCTGCCTTCCTCTCCTCCGCCGCCTCCCTCTCTGCTTTCTGACGGGCTAATGTTTCACTTTTAGGAGGACGTCCACGTTTACGCTTCTTTGGTGTTTCTCCTACAAAGGAAACAGACGTGATAGCGACTATCAAGCAAAGCGGTCACACACTGCAGACGTGGATGATTGGAAAGCCTACCTGCAGGCTTGAAGTGCTTGTCCTTCATGTGGTTGATAAGTGTATCCTTGGAGGCACTCTTGTATGGACACATCTTACACTTGAACTGCTGTACGATCACCACCTCCATCAGGTCCTCTAACTCAGCCAGGTTTGGTGGCTGGATTCCAGAACCCTCAGCTGCAGGTGACGTTTTCATGTCTCTGGACTGTCCAGCTTCATCATGGGAACCTTGGGGCTCCTCTTGTCGAAGAGAGCTCTGCTGGGCCAGCAGAAAAGAGACATATGTGCCACTGCTGCTAATATAGATCCCACTTTGGCTTTCACTGCACTCCAGTGCCTCGGGGAGTCCACCAGAACCAGCTGTGTCTGCCTGTGGGGGCTCTGAGGAGGAGCTGTCATCAGCATAGACAGACGCCTCAGGCCCATTGCTGTTCTCCATGTAACAGGAGTGCTGGGGCTGCTGCTGAGAGTGCTGTGGTTGATCGGGGTCCTGGTTTTGCTCGTCATCTTCATCGTCATCTCTTGACTGATACCTGGAACAACCTGGCTGCTCAAAGTCCGCACACTCTCCACTGTAATCAGCCCCGTATTGTTGTCTTGTCTGGGTCTTGTGGTCTGCGCTGCTGTCAATGTAATTGCGGGAGTGCTGCGGCTTCTCTCCGTCATTAATTACACACTCGAAATACCCATTGCTGCATTCTACCACATAGTGACTGCGGCTGGTTGGATTTGAGTCCGCCCCACTGCACTCCACATATCCCAGCATGTCCTGATCACTGTTATTCCCGCTGTAGTCAGGAAAGCCTGACTGAGAGCGAGTCTGGTCAGGTTCTTCAACCGAACACTGCACATAGGAAGAGGACTCCTTTGTTTGGTCTGGTCCATCTGCACTGCAGTCCATGTACTGGGAGGGGTGGGAATGTTGAGGTTGGTCAGGCTGACTGCTGCTGTCCCCTGGGTACCCGGAGTTTCCGGGCTGATCGTCGGGCTGGTCAGGTTCCAGACTGCCCTGCAGGTCTCCTTGATCCAGACAGGTGGATGTTGGGCCTTCAGGGAGAGCTTCAATGGCCACACGATTGGAAAAAGAAGAGGACGACATCTGAGCCACCATAGGAGCCCCTGGATCAAACAAACGCATATTGATGGCTTGCACAAATTTCCTTTAAAGAAAGCACACGTTTTGCTGTGCCTCAGTAAAAGCAAGACTCTTCGACATGGTCTAAATCAGTTAGGAAAAAAATAAAACTCATACTTCACTTGTTCTGCAACCACATATCAAGGTTTAGGGAATATTTAAACAATAACATTAATTGGCAAATGTGCAGTTACCATCATCCGGTCCTTGTAATATCAGATACTGTGTAGTTTCTGCACTGGTCACAGCTATACAACCTTAAAAAAATACAGAAACATAATTATAAATCCATCCATCCATTTTCTTCCGCTTATCCGGGACCGGGTCGCGGGGGCAGCCGTCTAAGTAAAGATGCCCAGACTTCCTGCTCCCCGACCACTTCCTCCAGCTCCTAAATCCAATGCATTTTTCAAAAATATCTTAGCATCCAATGCATACTGTGCAATAGGAAATGACAAAAATGATTAATTTTAGTGGAATATACCATTCATTATATCGGGGCCAATAGTGGATTCTATGATCTTATCAATGGCAGAGCCCAGATCGGATGATGTGGAGGCAGTAGAGTCAGAAACCACCATGGCTCCTTCTGACACGGCGCTGGAGTGTACCAGCACTTGTGCTGATTCAGACACCAGCACTGACTGAGTCACAGTGGACACGCTGGTGGACGGAGCAATGGAGGACGAGTCTGGGAGGTGAACTGATGAAACTCTTACATCGGTACTGGAACTGGTTTCAGGAATGAACACCTTTCCAGAAAGTAAATACAACAATGTTTCATGAAAGATCAAGTTTATTATGTTTTTATTCCAACAGGAATTAATGAAATGAACTTACCACAAGACCCTCTGAGCTCTGTCCCACATGACAGTCGGATTCTGGGGCCTGTGCATGAGGTGCAGCAGCGTCACTGCTGTCTGCGGACATGGCCTCAGATGACTCCATACCCATCCCACTTTCAGATGGCTCCTCCATCCCTGAAGGCCCTGCATCACTGCTGCTCTCCACCTCATTCTCCTCTGCATCCATAACTTTCCAATCAAACAAATCACAAAATTAAAGATCAAAAGCATGTATTTTAAACATGACTCAAATAGTTACAAGTTGGCTAGGTTACCATTGGACTACTATCAGATATCGATGTTTAGAACAGGAGCTTTTAATTATGTTAAAAACTTAAAACTAAACATTGAAGCCCTTATGGAATATAGACAAAGATATGCTCACGTCTAAATGAACTTGAACATTGTCAAATATTTAACTTAAATCCCAAATAACAAAAAAACCTACGACTCATTTTACATATATATGTCTGACTCCACTGCGTCAATTGTGATCATGTGGAACAAGTGGAATGTTTATGTAAAAACAGCAGCAAGCTCATCAAATTATTTCTGAGTATTCATGAGTTATAACCCTAGACAAGAAGAGAATTACACAGAGAAACTTATTTCCATCAAGTCACTGCTGAGTTCATCTTTAGCACATGAATCTTCATATGGAGCCAGAAGCACTACAAAACTCATTATGACCTGCAAATCATCCACATGTCCTCCAATGCATAGATAAATCAGGATGTCAGAAAATGTGCAAAATGCTGAAGATGTTACCAATTTAAAAACGATCCCCAAAAACACTGTTGTTTCACTGGTCAACTGCATGATAACCTTTAGAAAATATTGATATTTTTTTTTTGTTTTTTTTGTCCTTGATGCAATTTTTCCTTCAGCATGAAAAGAAAAAAAAACATTGATCAATCTGCCTTGTGTCTTATGTGAAATAACAACAATATTTTTATTATTATTATTATGTTTTTATAACACTTTGGGTTTGGATAGAGCTCATTTTTATGTTTAATACACAAAAAGCATGATCCAGAACATAATCAAGAGATTAGATAGAAAAAGGACCCAGGATCAAATAATTTTAGATTTGAATCCCAAATGAGCTTCTAATTACTTCAGCCCGTCTTAAAAACAAAACAAAACATCAACCCCAGCATTCATCTCCAACCCCCAGCTTTATATTGAAACAAATGTAAGAAAATCGTCGTAATAGGATCATTGAAGGACTCCAGTTAGAATTAATACAGCAATCTTTTCTGAGTATAACTATGTGGAACAATGGAGGAAGTTAGCATGAATGTTGTTTGAAGTGGGAGGATAGCCATCTCTTGTTCACTTGATGAAAATTGAAACTCTTTAATTGTAAGTAGAAGGGGGCTTACGTTATCTCATTTTAATACTTACGAGCCACATTTGACAAAAAAAAAAAAAAAAAAAAAAAAGCCTTCGACCACAAAGGCTAATAGCTTTAAGCTGGTTACGCAGCTTTGTCGTTAGCTCAATCCGTTTTTTTTCCCACTGCAACAAACCCCCATATATTATATACTAAAAATCGTTTGGATGTATTTAACATATCATGTATTATTGACAGAAGTGTCTGAACGCCTGTTTATATGTTGAACGTACATAAATATTCGCATTAACAGAAATGGTTGGGTTTGGGCGTTTCGAGCTGGCCTAGCTGCCCTCGATCCTGCCTGCTTCGTGTTACAACTCTCCACCACAGACGCCTACTTTCCACTCAGGCATTCTGTAAGCTCTACTGGTCAGGGGACCTGGAGGGCCTCAGCAGCGGCAGACCGCCCAAATACTCTCCCTGAAGAAAATGGTTTAAAAATTCCCTCACCACCATTAGAGTCATAGCTGTTTTTTCTTACCGTGTATGTTCGTGTAGAAGAGTATCGTTTAGCGTAGAAGCGCTAAGTTGAACACAAAATGGGAACTAATAATGGTTGGTTCTTTTCAGTCGGGCGCCATGAGTATCTCCTCGCTTCCTGTCCATCCAACCGGATCTTATTTATGTTCTGGCTTATGACTGCCTCCTCCGCCATCCCGGCGTTGTAATTTCTTTCGCATTTTTTAAAAGCAATGTCCCCTTAATATTTGTTCATTAATCAACGCGTCCGAGGGAGGAAAAAAGCAAAATACAACAGAACTATCAGCTCGTGGACTAGTGTTTTAGCGGCGGAGTAATACAGTGAACTTTTGGTGGGACGTAGTTTAAAAAAAATAAGAAATATTTCTGGAATGATTGAGCTCTTAACATACTTCTTGTTTTTTTTTTGGTTTGTTTGTTTTGCTAATTTAGATAGAAAGTGTATTTATAATAGTCAACAATTGTAGGCAAATCGTAACTTTTTTTTGCAAGCTTCCATGATTTCATATTGTGCTTCATTCAAGTTAATGTGAAATGGCGCTTTGATACCTTCTTAGGCTCAATAAATAGAGCTCCTCTGCTAAACACTGGCGCCAAACTATTAACACCAGTTGTGGAATTCAGTGTCTCGTTCAAAGACAATTCGACACACTGGCGGGCAAGGCGGAAACCGTAACTTTAATCACATAAAGCAACGTTATTGAGAACTGGATATGTTAAGTAGAATGATGAAATACATTGTGATTTGGACTCTTCACAGACAGTAGTACTAAGTAGGTGCAGTGCACTTTATTTCATTAGTGTTCTTTAACTAAACTGAAGGGATTGTAGAGAATCCTTTGAGCATTCATTTAGAATGGCATAACAGCTATTCCTATCAGGTAGATGCATCTTTTCACGTTACATTAAAGTGATCATAACAAGGTACTGGAGATGTCAGGGATTGAACAAATAAGCAATGCATTTTAAATCTACATTTCTCCCATTGCCCACAACTAAATGACATGGCTGAAGAATGATGATACTAACAAATGCTAAAAAAGGGGGATGAGTTATGACGTTTCCAAAATGAATGCAGAATTTTATTGTTGTGGAAAAAAATAGCACATTTGATAGAAACCTGAAAAACTGAAAGTTCTGGGTGAGTAATGAAAATACAGGACTGTAAAATGGGTTTTTTTTGTATGCATACATCTATGAATGAGAGAGAAATTGGTACAGCAAAATATGCTAAGGTTTTTCTTCTGTTTTATTTTTTTTTTGCAAATGCTGTATTGCCAATGCTTCCACTGATTTACAGATCACACTTCCATTTACTCCCAATCGAGACCACGTTAACTTTATTGACATTTCATCCCTTTCCAAGACATGACCTTGGAGTAAATGGCAGTGGGTAACAGCAGTGGAGCACCAGTTGCTGCTAAGGCAACAAATCTTTCAACTTAGCTTGTATCATACATTAGATTTTATCCAGTGTCATGACGCTTCATATTTTGCACGTGGATAGCTTTCATAAAGTGATGTGATGATTGTTTGTGTCCACAGTATAAAAATATAAATACTATATTAGTATATTATATTACATTATAATTGTTTGTGGTAACATAAACATATTTATTGTGATATGTCTTAATGAGTTTTCTGTTAGACAATTCTGTTTAGTGAAAAAGGCAAGTTTTATCTTTAGTGTTTTGTGAATTTCTGCAAGTCGCAAAACATATAATGTCTACAGTTTTCAAAGCACAAATTTCATACACAATTTTAAGTCACATAAATAGTTTTATTGACTGAGACAGTGCAAATGTTTGGCTTTCAACAATTTTCAGAAAAAAAAACAGGATAATGAAAAACAAGTGAGCCCAAAACAGCAACAAAAGAAAATGACTTTAGATAAATTTAAACTTATATATAGCTATAAATATAAATATCACTTTTAAAAGGTCTGAACCTGTCAGACATAAAAATAAATATTGAAATCTGTCATCAGATTCAAAATTATTTTGTTTTAGGTTTGGCTGTGGGTTACAAATTTCAGGTAAACACACACACAAGCATTTACCCACATTCAGATCAGAGACAAATTCATGTCAAAGATGGAAATTTGCTGATCTGTATGACACTTTTGAACTAAAGCTAGGCCCACATTGTGATGCGTAATGATTTGCCAACATAAGTGAAGGCCAAATCTCACATCATAGAAGTACTCACATGGTACATAAGGACAAGCACTGCATCACATTCTTCAAAGCATTTACACATTTGCAAAATTGCCCTGACATTTCATACTGTTTTCATCTCATCCTTGAATACGTTTCATTAGCCACTTTAGGGATTGGTGCATTTGAGGAGATCATATTTCACATAGCCAACACGATCCACCTGCTTTCGACTGTTCATGCGCCAGTAGAAACGATCCCGGCAAAAGAAAATGTGACCTAAAAATGAAATATTGCAAAAAAAGAAAAAATAATGAACAATGGATTTGAGTTATTTCTGCAGACAAATTGTTTGTCTTGAGGTTGAGAACAGATTTATTTACCTTCATAAAGGAACACATCGTGAGCATCAATGGGAACACCACCAAAGACAACATCTATATATTTGGGGTATCCTTTGTCACTTTTTTGGGTCGTCACATCCAGTCTGTTTCAATCAGCCAAAATAAATCATAAAATTCAGTCAGATTCTTGCATAAAGAAAACAACTAGCTGCTGAAATCTAAATGTGCACATACAAGAAAGACACAAAACACACTCACCTCCAGAAGTTCTCACCACTGAAAAGCAGCACTTTGCCCTGTCCTCTCTGCAGTGCTCCTTCCACCTTCTGAACACTGTCCGGCAAGCCGAGCTTCTCAATGCTGCGAGGACCCAGAACGTTCTTCCCAGTGTAAACCCAAAACTTGGTGCCTGTTATGACAAAACAACAAGGCTCATTGCAACAGGTGGACAAGATATCAGTTGTTTTGTTTAAAAAGCATGAAATTCTATTACCTGAAAAAAAGTACAGCCTCTTGGTCAGAACATCTTCAAAGGCAGAGTCAATAACAGCTGGGAGAGCAGGCCATCTTTCAGAAATAAGCATGGGCCTTTTGAGAGTTGCATCCCCCTTTCTGGACTTCCTCCAATAGTGCCTGTTAATCAGTTTGTAAAAGTAAGACTAATTTGAATTTTTGTGCCTTTGCCCAGTAAAATGGTTTGTTTACTTACCCATCTTTGAAAAAATATAAATCTCCTCCAATCACAGTGATTGTGTCAAATTTGTCAATGTTGCAGGCATCTTTTGTTGGATCCAGTGGACTTGAAGTTGTGGTGGGACGATCGGTGGGTTCAGGTTCGGGTTCAGGTTCAGGTTCATCAGTGGAGTCAGTCTCATCAGGATCTGGGATGGCTGTAGTGGTGGGAGTGCTGGGTTGAGGGACAGTTGGTTTAGGGCCTGTTTTACTACCTAAACAGAAACAGATGTCAGTGTTGTTTGAAAGAACAGGAGGCACCTCAGTATTATGAAGATATACATTATTCCATTGACTCACCATAAAGATACTGAATGCCTT
Organism: Adrianichthys oophorus; assembly: GCA_036245035.1. NCBI lineage: Eukaryota > Metazoa > Chordata > Actinopteri > Beloniformes > Adrianichthyidae > Adrianichthys > Adrianichthys oophorus. Next base: position 9,404,684 of record BSAI01000015.1, read on the forward strand.
CAATATCATCTTCATGCAGAGAGAAGTCCTCCACAAAACTGTACATAGGGAACATGAGTGCATCTCTAATACTGGAGTGTTCTAAGCCCAGGGCATGTCCAAACTCATGAGCTGCCACCAGGAACAGACTATAACCTGAAACACAAGCAATCAAACTTTGTTAATTAAAAAACAAATGCAAATGGATTTGATGCTATTTTGTCGTTAATTTATTTTGCTCACCCTGGTCAGGACAAAAGCCCCATTTGTTGTCATTATCGTAGCTGGCAGTAGTACCGCACCACAGCTTCCCATCTCCTCTGCCTTCACTAGTGCACGAGTCGTACTCCTTCCCAAGGAAAACAAATGGGAAATGGCAAGGCTCTCCTTCAGCATTTCCTCCAAAGGTTGTTGTATCTGTCCAATCACAGAAAGAACAGTTCCACATAAACAAAGGCACAGGCCAAGTCCACGGTTCACAGACAGAGCTAAACAAGACTCACCACGACTTGGGCAGAATCCATACTTCTTGTCCTGGTCGTAGTTGCTTGTGGTGGCGCACCAGCGGTAGCCATCGCTGCGGCCTTTTGTGGTGCAGCTGTTATACTCATCTCCCAGAAAGGTGAAAGGGAAGACGCACTTAGCCCCATCAGAGTTTCCGTCAGTTGTGTAAAGAACTGTCAGAAGGAAGGTCAAAGGCAGGTATTAATGAGTCTCTCTCTTTTTTTTGTATTAAAAAATATGTAGGCTTCTTTGGTATCGATCTACCAATGATGCTCAAGCCCAAAGACTATGTGTGTTAGGTATGCTAAGTCTGTTAACACCTGACGCAATCTTATACAGCCTGTGGCAGTGAGTAGAACAGGGGTAGCAAAAAACATAAACAGGAAGTTAGATTTGAAGGACCAGGATTGGACTTGACTTATCTAGGCATTGATTTGAAGCAGAAAGTGTCAAACTTACGTTCACTTGGACAGAAGCCGTATTTGCCATCTCTATCAAAGTCATCTGTGGTTGCACACCATGGCAGTTTGTCTGCTCGACCATCGCTAGTGCAGGTAGTGTACGTTTTACCCCCAAAAACATAGGGGAAGTGACACATGGCACCTTCAGCGTTTCCATAGTAAGTCTTTACCACTGCAATAGAAGATTATGTGTTTAGCACATTCTCATCTGCTACCACTAGAGGGAGACAACGATATATGCTTTGAGGCATGGTCACCTGCTCCTTTTCCCAGAGTCCAGAACTCATCATCATCAAAGTGGGCGTCTCCCTGTATGCCCTCACCAGGAGGATAAGCATGAGCTAGAAGCCCATCTTTACCATCAAATGGGTATAGATCCCCATGGTCTAAGTAAAAAAAAAAAAAAAGAAGATGCATCAACATGATGTATATCTGTTTATAAAATAGCAAAAAACATTAACAAAAATATACCTTTTTTTCCAAATGATATCATGATGTCAGCTGTGCCATCAAACAGGCGAGTAAAAGTCAAAGGAGTCACATCACTCCACACCTTGAAGGCTCTGGCAAAGGCATCGTCAGTCACAGAACTATCCAAGTCTGGAGAATAGTTCAAGATTCTGTGGAGGACGATCATGATCGTTTTAATGGTGACAAAACATAAAGACTCAGTTGAAACTAAACAGTTCCAGATTTGATTCCACTCACCTATACGTAACATCATTATGATCCCATTTAAGGTTTCCATAAAAGGTATTGTAGTTAGCTACATCAGGAACACCGCAGCGAGGACGTTTCATGGCATCCAGTGTTTGAGTGTCCAGTTGTCCTGTCTCTTCAAGCCCCAGCTGCCTCTGCATCCTCTTCAGAGCTTTGGAAGTGGACACCACAGACTGGAAGCCACTGCGATGTAAAGTGTCCATATAGCCAAACTTCTTTAGATAACTCTGAAAAAGAACAAAAACCATTGAAAAACTAAAAGAGGCTCACCGGTACGTCTACATGAGAGAATTTTGTGTGAAAGACTGCCTGCATTTCATGACAACAAAATAAAGTTCTCTGTAAGTGGTAATATTTAGAAAATACATGAATGTATGACATTTACATGTGAACGCTTGTATAGTTCATCAGCACGTTTTAATTGCACTTTTTTTTTTTCAAGAATAATCTAACAAGACTAAACTAACCATCTGCACTCACCTCTGCCAGATCTGTGTCACTCATGTTCTTTATGACATCTCCAGGAAAGGTAACAAAAACAGACTTGAGGGGAACACTCCACCCGCTATGGATGCTGATCCCCAAAAGTAAACACCAAGCAAAAGCACTGCATCTCATTTTGGGATCTAATGCGGACTAGTGCAAAAAAGGAACAAAAATACGCTGTCAAATTTTGCTGCTACAATGAAAGAAAAAGATTATCTGCAGATCAGTTCTCCTTGTTCTTCAGTCTTATCTTCTTTCTTTGTTTTGGTCCGAGGCTCTTTTCATCTGGTTGTGTTGTGTTTCAGGTTGGGGTTGAAGACCTAGTATTTATACTGCATAGTGTTAGTCACTTAACCTCATTCCCTCCTACCCAAACCTCAGTCCTCCTACTTATATCTTGTAAGAGTAAACGGAATGAATCAGCTGGGGAATTTCCAAAACATCCACATGTACCTTAATCTAAGAACTGATGAGTTTTTACAAATATAAAGGCAATGATAACAATCGGTTCAAGATGGAAAATAACAAATATAGTTTAAAAGATGTAAATGTTTCAAAATTGTGGGCTCATAGACTTGTAAACCAATAGAGTTGATAATTCAATAGAGTTGATAAATACTTTAAAAATAAACAGTAAAAAAGCACAAAAACATGGGATTTTTGTCATTCTTTGATTAAGATGAAACTATCTCCCTTTACTCATGGAACTCAGCCAGACACTTCTGCTTTTCTTTTTTAAGCATTCATATAAATATATATGAAGGAATGTTTGTTTCGAGTTCTCTTCATAAATAGACACATTTCCTCCTTGTTGATGCCACAGCAAATGAAAATTGGGTCAAGTTATTTAAAAGCAGTGATTAAAAATAATCAAACTATTTCTCATTTTTCAATATAATAGAAATGTTACGATGTATTGACCCACAATTGAAAGATTTTGCTGTTGTTTCATTCTTTACAGCATTGATTTTAGGGGATGATTAACAGCTTGGTTTTCACTTAAAATCTGTAGGTCCGTCTTTTTTATTGTTTTTCTTCCTTGGCTTTTTGGGAACTATCTGCTTCCTCATCACGACATTTGCTGATGCAACCACTCCAATGGCTCCATCTCCAAAATCACCACTTCATTACTAACATATCATTGCGTGATTTGGCAAGTGGTGTTACACCACACATTTGGGTATTCTTCCTTCAAATGACAACATACTTTTTATAGGCTTCAACCCTCATTTCCGTCCAACAACAGTCAATAATATTTAATCTCACAGATATTTAACAATTTTAGGGTTATGGAAAGGCAGAGCACACCCTGAATGGGTCGCCAGCCTGTCATAGTGTCACAAAATCACACAAACATTCTCACATTCACACCTAGAGATAATTTACAATGATCAATTAACCTATGAAGAATGTTTTTGGACTGTGGGAAGAAGAACATGCAAACTCCACACAGGAAGGTCCTAGCTGCATGGGGCTACACCGCATTCAGCCAAAGAGTTCATCTGTAATCCTGAAAAAAGGAAGCAGTTCTAAAGTTAATTTACTGTTGCTGTTTACAGAAAGAAAATTTAAGGCAGAAAGATGTGTCCCAGCCAGTTAATAATGAGTCACAATAATGAGTTGCATGATTGTGCAACGATGCAGGCCTGTTTCCAGAGAGCACATTGCTGACATTTTTTTTTCTATTAATTCATGTTTTCATATTTAAAAAAAAATCAGAGGAAAAAATGAAGTCAAGAAATTGTAAAGATCTAAACAATCCCACATGTGTGTTGGTCAGGGTAAGTCCTGTACACACCAAGTGAAAGTGTTTTACTTGCACAAACATTAAATCAGACTGAAATGACCTTGAATTTTTTATTCATCTTTATTGCTGGCCTTTTATGGAAGTTCAAATCTTTTAATTATCAATGAAGAGGAAGTGTTGAGTTTTAAATAGTTATTGTTGTCTCTCTGGAAAAGTGAGGTATGTCACACCTTCTGACACACACCACTCAGCTTCAATATAGATCAATTCAGGAAATGTTGTCATATATTTTTTGTACTAAGCACTTTCCTGTTTTTCTACATTGACTTGTGTAAAATTGGGTAATTTTATCCAAATCTACTTAATACTGAAATAACAGGTAACACTTTAAAATACAATTGTGCTGAATAGTTTGCATACCATGTCAGAAACTATGATTTCTTGACCATTTTTAATAGGACATGAATGATAACAGAAAATTCCTACATGACTTCTTGGGGTCATTGTGGATGAGGTTCCTTATTTTCTCTTAAGGTGCTTACAAACCAAAAGCGATTCGTGCGGCGGAGGTGGCCAATTTCAATGTAAAGTCAAGGGTTTAGATGTGAATTGAGGTTCTGTGGTGCTGCCGAGGTTGGCCAAAGTAAAAAAAAAAAAAAAATCTGAACTCTGGGGAGGTGGCTGCCTCTCCTCAACCAATCAGGGACTCAACTTCAGGCACTTGACAGCGGGGAGAAAACATACAATATGGTGGATCGGTCCATAGTTCACCTGAACTTCCATTCATTTTCAAGTCATTCAAGTCTATTGCAGGACCTATGGAGCTGTAGTGGACACTCTCACTATGCCGGCTCCTGGGAGAGGAGATCGAGGCCAGACAGAGGGCCGCTGCTGGATGGGAAAGCAGTCTGCTCAGGCCTCCTGGACTTTATGACGTTTTTCTTCTTTTCACTGAGACAATAATAAAAGAAGGTCCCCTCATTTTATTCTTGTTTTAATTTTTGCCCTCTCAGGTTAATGCGCGACAGTAAGCATTTGAACTCAGTCAGAGACTGACGGAAACATGTCAATCAGACACAGCAGGAGGAGAGACTCTAAATGTTTTCATGAACCTAAACATCGAGATGTGATCACCGATGTTTTTGTAGAGCTCATCTAAATAAATAAATCTCATCTCTAAACATCATTCGTGCCTCCCATGCATTGTAAATGAGATAAAAAGACACAGCTCCATGTAGCAACCAAGCTAAAACCATTAGCTGCTAGCTCCTCCCACACACGTCCAAGGCGGTGAGCTTAGTGAACACATTTTTGGCCACGTGGCGAGTAACGAATTCTCTACACAGCAAAGGAGGGGCAGGTCATGTGAATTGGCTGCGCGAATCGGGTTTGGTGTGAATGCACCTTAACGATAAAGCAGTCCATTCTTCTTGGCAGAAAACCTCAAGTTCCTATATTTTCTATGTATTTTTTGCTTGAACAGCCCATTTGAGATCTCCCCAGATTGGCTCAATAATATTGAGATCAGGAGACTGAGATGGCCACTCCAGAAGCTTCACCTTATTCTGTTGGAACCAATGACAGGAGGACTTGGCCTTGAGCTTTGGATGGCTGTCATGTTGAAATGTCAAAGTGTGTCCCGTTCGCAGCCCCCGGGCTGAAGAGTTTTACTCAAATATCTTCTTACAACGTGCATTCATCTTCCAAGTGACTTTAACCAAGTTTCCTGTGACTTTGTGGATCACACATCCCCCAACCATTAACAATCCGCCTCTGTGTATCACAGTAGGAAAAGTGTTGTTTTCATCATGAGCTTTGTTGACTCCTCTACAAATGCAGCATTTATGGTTGTGGCCAAAGAGTGCTATGGCGTATCGCTTTTGTGGTATTTGCGAAAAAGTAATTTTCCTGGCAATGCTACCATGCAGCCCATTTTTCTTCATTTCCCTATTCCCGAATGGACATCTTGAAACATCCACACAACAGCTTTTCAGATTCCTGGCTCACAGCTGAAGTAATGTATGGGCTTTTCTTTGCGCCCATAATGATTTTTCTGACAACTGGCAGAAATTGCTGTGATCGTGGTTTGGTTTTGAAAGAATCCTTCACTTTCTACTTCTTGATCAAAGTTTGAACACTGATGACTGGCATTCTCAATTCTTTGGATATCTTCTTCTATTCTTTTCCTGATTTTACAGGAAAGGGATTTCAGTTTAGTTATCTTTTCCCGTAGAGTTTTTTAAAACAGCTCTTTAACTTTCCCCATGACTCAGAATCCAGAAATGTCAGTGCAGCACTGGAAAAAGGATACAAGGGTATTTTGGGAGCCCAGAAACTCCAAGACCTTTTGTACACACACATTGATTACAGGTAAATGAGTCCCAGGTACCTTTAGCTGTCATTCTAACCCTTTCATATCAGCCTGTGTGCATGTTTTCAGAACAAAGTCATCGGGGTATGTAAACTTTTTATCAGGGTCATTTGGGAAGTTTCTGTTGTCATTATGATTTTAAAAAGGGTAAATAGATTTTTTTTGACAATAGAAGGCTTCACCCAACCACTAACTTTGAGTGGAAAAATGTTTTGTGTTATCATTCATGTTCTATCAAAACTTAAAGATATAATTTCTTCCAGGGTATGTAAACTTATGAACACAACTGTAATCAGCACAATGTCACTTGTTACAAAATGTACCAATAAATGGCCATCAACTGATTACACAACATATACAATGGAAGCTATTGCAAAAATGTATGAGTTGTACTTAGACTTAGTTTCAGAGGAAACATTCAGACAAATAAAATTCTTTTTTTTTCCCTTTTGAAAGCCTTTCAGACACAATAACAAGGTTATTTCTGTTCACAACAGACGGCTCATTGGATCCCCAGCGCTCACTAGAAAACATCTGCCACTGATTTTTCATGGCGTCAAATGTTTAACCATGCAGTTTAACAAATGCCGCATTGCAATTGCTTCACCACTTAGTTCCTAAAATGGCATCTGGCAAAGAGAAACAAAAATACAAATTTTCACATGGTTTTTGCCCCAAAATCCCCCTCAATCACTGCACAGCCGGTTGGCACACACTCTTCACTCATTCGATAGGGAAAACTGCGTCACACGAGTGCTGGATAATATCCGTGTGGCACTGAGATTCTCGCCACTCACGTGGGTGGAGTCTTTTATGATCATTTTTAACACATTTATAACAACAGTATCAAATGACAACTTCTTAACAGTTGTGACGTCTTTGTTTCTTTTCCAAAGAAGCAAAAATAACACCAGAATAAAACAGAAACAGTGGTACGTGCTCTTAATGTTGAATTTTAAGGTCAGTTGTTAGGGAGGGAGAAAACTGCACGACCTCAAAACTTAAGCACAAGTGTCTTCTGCCAAAACCCAGTTTATATCATGCTCTAAATTTCCCTCAGACAGCCTAGATTCAATGTTTACAGTTCAGCATCGTATATCAAGTTTTGCAATCAAATTGTGAAATACACTGTTGGATTTAAATTCCCTCTTTTTTTAACTAGAAGTTTCACAGTGTGTGTGTGTGTGTGTGTTTTTTTTCTGGTGGGTTGCAAATGAAAAAAAAAATTTCCATAGTGTCAGTTGATGTGGTCTGAAGACAGCTTCCTTCTTTAAGCTGCTGTAGTACGACGGCTAATTTGTTGATTTTTGTGGTGGGACTCCGAGACTTTGCAACATTCTGAGCCGTCACTGCTTTTGATGTGGAGGAAATGTTCCCACTTCCAATTTCCAGGTACTTACCAAGCGGTGCTGAGTCTGCTCTGCTCTACAGTAATTCTTGGCCTGTTTTTTTTGTTTTTATGCCCCACTGAAGCTTGTTTTTGACTTTCAAGACACCATCCGTGGTTTCTGTCGTGCTTTCTATTTTAGCTACTTCTTACTGCAAAAACTGGAAGTGAGATGGCACAAAAGGTGTTGAATTTCCTGTTGGGTTTGACTGGATACTGTACATGCTTCAGGCTAAACAAACTCAAAAGCATGCTCTTACTATAAAAAACACAAATAAACAAAAAAAAAATAAAGGATTGGAGACGGGAAAAACCTTGTGGCAGCCCCCACGCCCATACATATCATTTCCAGAGAAACTTGCACAAAAAGTTTGATGTCTGTTAAGATTGATGAAAAGTTAAGATAGAACATTAATTCAATGTACAAACGTTGCCTCAGTGTTGTGTACAGTCACCTGGCTGGGATTGTAGGGGGAACAAAAGCCCAGTTTTGACTCACGTTTTCCAGGAGCAGAAGAAATGAACAATACTTCTGCTTTACTAGTCACTTTATTTAATCCAGACTGTTACTCAGCTTGAGGTGCATTTTAGTCCCACACTGAGAACACTGGTTTACACAAGTTTATGATGAACTGACTGCGTTTGGCAAAAAAAAAAGCTAAAAAGGACACAAGGGAAACAAACAAACAAAAGGAAAATGATATAGGTTAGTTATTTAAACAACACACCCACACAGACACGCACACGCTCATACATACGTAACAGCTCTCACTTTAACCTCTCATCCCAATACAGTTTTACAGATCATATTCAATCAAAACACAGAACATATATGATATTTAAATATCCTAAGAAGAAAAGCAGAAATATAAATCATTCCTCTCTTCTCCCTTACTGTATATGTTTCCCCTCAATGAGACTATTGAGTTGCAGGAATGTGGTAACCCCCCTTGGGGAACAGAGTATGTATGGGGTTGAGCCCAGCTTCACTCAGATTGAAAAAGCAACCTGGATGAGTGGCAAAACATTTCGAGAAGTCATAATGCCGTTCATATTAATACGTCACTGGGAAAAATGGCAATCTTCATTAACAAGGTAATTAATAGTAAAAACACACAGTCATGTACCAAAATCCAGTATATGTGTGATAAAATGTCAAGACATTTAATTTCATAATAGTTTTTTTGACTGTGACCTGTTTTTTCCCCTTCATTTCTTTTCTCTACTTTTGCCCTGCCATACCCCATTATTCCCCTCTTCTCATCTTTGTGAGCATAAAACAAATACAAGCAAAATAAAAAAAAAAAGGGAAAAAACAGTTTACACAATCATGAGTCTGGAGCAGGGATACGTAACCTATGACACTGAAAGAGCCATTTGTTCCAGTTTCTTATTGATCTAAACCCAACAAGAGCTGCCACGTCCCACTTAGAAAAATACACTTTTTTTTATGTCTTTGTGACTGTTAGTTAAACCATTGATTTTTAAAATGTAGTTTTGAAATATTTAAATTACTTAATTGGAAAAGTTTTCTATTTTTTCTATTTAAAACAGTTTTAATAAAACTTATTGCGTCATTGCACAACAGTAACAGTAAACCTGTTCAGATCCATCCACACTTGTACACAAAGTTCTATTCCTAGGTGTCAGAGTGGCTTGTCTCAAGTATTTTCAAATTACTCGGAGTGGAACTCGGAGAACATTCCCAAGCATGTTTCATATGACACGGTATACTTTAAAAAAATGTAGTGCTAATATCTTGCCTCAATAAATATACCTCATGATTTTTATCTGGTTGATACTGACTTTTTATTTACGGTGCTCAGCATAAAGGAGTACACCCCACTACATTTGTCAGGAAACCTTTAGAGTCCTTTAAGAATCAGCACTTTCTCTGAGATATTATGTTACAAAATACTCCCATAAAGTGAGCCATTGACTGCAAACAAGATTTGTTAATTTGCACACACAAAAACAGGATTTTCCCAACTATTGCATTGCAACTGCATTTCATTGATGGTATCATGAACTCAACATTGTACTGCTCTTTACTGACGGAGAAGATGCTGTCATCACTCTGTGCACTTGGTCGTTGTGCACTTTTCCAACAGGACAATGATCCAAGACACACATGGAAAGCTATTGTTGTATTTCTGAAGAAGAACAGAGTGAAGGTGATTGAATGGCCAAGTATGTCTCCTGATCTGAATCCAATTGAACATCTGTGGAGAATGTTGAAGCATCCATGCCCTAAAAGAGGTTATTCTTGTGGAATGGAAAAAGATAAATGTTGCCAACTTGTTCATTTAGTGCCTAGAAAACTTGGTGCTGTCCTTAAAAAATCAAAGTGGTCATACAAAATACTAGATGTAGTAGTTTTTGATGAAGGGTGTATTCATTTTTGCTTCAACCACTTTATGTAAAACTGAAGATTTTGTGATTTAAGTTAAATTATTCACCATAATTTTATGTTTAGAAGTTAAATAAGTGTTTAATAAAACTCATCCTGGTGGAAAGTTAGGAAATTTTCCATTTGTTCATTGAGCTACTGATTAAATGAGTACCTTTTAAAGAGCGTGTACTCATTTATGCTGATCAATGTACTTGTTAAGTCTTTTTCATTACACCATCATTTCTGCGTATAGACATGTAATAATTTTTGCATGTGGTCCAGGGAAAAACTGCACAAAAATACAAATTTTATGCGTCATACTTGATGCCTATTGATGCAACAAATCACTTCTACTCCAAACTTATCTTTTTAAGCATCTACATGGAAGCAAAACTTAAAAGATTTTTTTCATAGCTGGAAATAATTCAGATATCAAGAGATTAAATAAATCCAACTCTTTTTTTTTTTATAAATAACAAAAAAAAAAAAAAAACACAAATTAAGTTCGAGATAATAAAGTCCTTTTGGAGAGTTTGGGATGTCTTTGAAGTGTAAAACGTGTTTAAATTCTACTTGGCAGACAGCTGCCCAACACTGTCTTTGATTTCTACTTAGGTATTCCACAGCATTGGGAAACACCAGCAGTGATGAATGAGACAGGATATGACAAAAAAAAAATAAGTTGCATTTGTACTGATGTGCTGCAACAGCGTGTGCGTATGTGATCTTGATCGTGAGAATATGTGGTGCTTTAATTGGGAAATTTATAGTTTTCAGGATCAACCATATAATTTGGATTGCATACACAGGTTACTTGTGTGACAGCTTTGCTGACATACTTCAAGGAGAATGTCTTTAAAATATTTTAAGAAAATGTGGGAGAAACCGGGGGTTTATCGTCAACGCCTTTACTCAAAGCCACCAGACATCCAGAGGAAAACTTAACTGTTTCTCATTTTGATGGTGATTTGTCTGAGCTCATGTACTTATATAATGTCACCGGCAGCATACGGGGTTGGCTGAGCGCCATGGGTGGAGGCTAAAACCTGCACACGGCAAGTTGAGGCAAGCAGATTTGTGTTGACTTTATGGACAAGATTTTTTTTCCCCACCACTGTTGAAAGTAAAAGACTGCCAGTTACAGGCTGTGGCTTTCATGGGTGGGTTCCAGCCAAAGCACAGCCTCAAAAAGGGGGTGCAGCGTTGGCTTTTACGCCAAATACTATTACTGCTTGTTTAACTAAACATAAAACAATGCCTTCACAACACTTTTTAAGAGTTGTTTTCAAAATACCGCCACAGAATTACATAAAACAAGGGCGTGTAACCCCTCCATCCATCTAAAAGTAAAAAAAAAGTAGGATTTAGGAGGGATAACACTGCAAGACTCTTATGCAATGGAAGCTTATTCAACAGGTTTTTCAAACCACAGCTACAGAAATTGGGGAAACGAATGGGAATTTCCCTCCTTGATAAAGAGCAAACAGCTGATAGCAGGATGGACGTGAGTCAGGCTCAGCACTTCAGCTGCCTCTGCACACTTTGCTGCAGATATATGCAACTTTTCCCCCTCAGGACAAACACCTTTGCATACGCTATGTCATTTTCCCGTAACAGAAGAAAACAACTTGAGGTCTGACTTTGCCGTTTCCGGTTACACATCTGGCGATGACTCCGACCGGGTCACTTGTGTACACAGAAATGCATCCTGCCAAACCTATTATTAAAAATGTCAGCAGCATCCTAACATGCCTGAAGAGTGAAGTGCTGAAAAACCCAGTCTGTTGTGACTTTTGCTCCAGAAGTGGAAGAAACTTGATTTTACCATCGAGTTCTTTTGTTGAGCGACAGAGACGCTCCACATCTGATCTGTAAGATCTCTGTTAGATCAGAAAAGCATGTAAACATCTGCTTCAAATATAAATATTTTTGACTGTTTTTGCTTCGTCAACACTGCAATAACTTAATCTCAAGAAATAAGTAAAAAAAAAAGAAAAAAGAGTAAAAGGCTCTTGTTTCAAGAAAAAATTTATTTTTTCTGTTTTGCAAGAAAAATAATCTTATCAAGAAAGTTTTTCAACAACAAAATAATCCTAGTTTGAGAAAACATGTTTTAAGAACGACAATTATTTTCTTAAGACCATTTTTCCGTCCCCCTTTTGTAGATTCTTTTTCTTATTTAAAGAAAATCAATCAGATAAGATAATTTGACTTAATTCTAAGGGGCCTGTTTTTAAAAGCTGTGGAAGTGTATGAAACAGAACTTGTCTCTCATTCTGAATCAGCAGTGAGTAAGAGAGCTTGCACCATGCTGCTGTTCTCAAAGGGAGAAATAGTTAAGTGACTTTTTCATCATCAAAAAATGTCCCACTCCAGTCATATTTGGATCCACTACAAAAGCAGTCCAAGAGGTATTTTAATTATTAAGCCGTTTTTAGTCAAAATCAAAAAACCTGTCATTTTCTAGGACATATCTGGTTAGTATTTTTCTTCAGCTTAGTAATATGCTTAAATTCAGCAGGTCGTGTTGTCTGATCTAAGGTCAAATACACACAAATATTAAGGTCACTCTCCCAATATATATATCTCATTGAGCGGAACTGTTGGCGCAGAAGTAAGCCTCCACTGATATCCCATAGTCCCTTTATTTACACTCTCTCACGTTAGCTTACAGCCCCTTATAAAATCAAATCAAACTTTATTTGTATAGCACTTTTCCAACTTGTGTTACTAAAAGTGCTTTGCATAAAAACAATGCAATTTTGAAAACCAAAAGCAAGACATAACACAAAAAATATGTAAAACCCTGACAAAACCCACTTCCTCATAACCCCAAACCAACATTGGCAGTGCAACAAAAATGGTAAACAATTTTGGAGCTATCCAGATGTATAGTTTTGGGCCAGATGCCAGCCCAGATAAGCAAAATAAAGACATTAAAGACAATGAAAAAAAGTTTCTACATCACCACTACAAGCTTTTTAAAACAGCATTTTTCGTCTACTCCTGATTTACAATGATTTGAATAAGGAAATACACAGAAATGCAGATTTAACCTCAAATTATTTTATATATGTCCTCCATCATGAGAAAAGTGTAACAAGAACATGTTAAAAACACTAAAAACACAATTTTCATTGGAGTGGGTCTTTAAAAAGATTTTTTTTAGTCTATTTTTGCTACTTTGTCAAATTTGTTTGATCATATGAATCGACTTAATAGATCACAATGATAAAAATAGAATTAGAATAAAATAGATTCAGCCTGGTAAGGCTGAAATAAAATAGATTCCATTGAAAAAAAAGAATTGCCAGCAGGTGCCACTCTTTCACAAAGGACCATAAATGAAACCGGCAGAAAGTTAGGAGCTCTGTTTGAAGGAATTAATGTCAACAAAGAAGAAAATGCAGCATTTTTAAGCTTCAGCAGCTTCACATATCACCCCTGGAAATGCTCTCAATCACCAAAGGCTGTGATTATTCACCTATCAAATCACACATCATCAGTGAAGAATCTCTCTTTCAGATTCATAAAAACTTCATCCTGTCAGGAATTTATTACACCTTTTCTTTGGTCTGCGCCACTGCCAGAGCTCCAATGTAATTTACAACCATGGCTCAAAAATAAATTCTGAGGATGTAATTTATAGTTAATTTTTTTCAAAGAAGATAAAATATTGATGATGGTCTAATTTTGTGTGGGGCAGCTTATTGAATAATTAATGCAAAGGCAAAAGAATTTTTGTTTGCAGCTATTTAACTTAAAGGAACATCATTCCTGCTTTGATGGATGAAGAATAATCCAGATTGCTGTGGATGATAATCTCCTCTTTGAGCTGTTACTAACATTTCCATTTCACTACCAGAGAATCAGTCGTGTTCACCTATTTCCAAATGCAAATTTCAATCTGATTTTTATTCTGCTACTCATGTGTTCATCATTCTGGATGCAGTGTCTAATTAGAAGCAACGCTAACCTGGATTTGATGTTTCCGCTCCACTTTTTCAAAGCACAGATGAGTCCGACTCAGATGCTCTCGTAGCGGAGAGAAAATTGGTGGCCTTGTTCTAACAATGAGGCTGATCTTTGCTCTGTGAAGCCATAGACTCTACACAGTGTGAACAATTACTTTCGTGTGATCGCATCCTTTGCTTTCATGCATAACACCAGTATAGCGTAAAGAGCTTTCTGTAATGCTCATCTTCCTCTCACATTACAACAGTATTTATTACAGCTTTTCCCCACAACAGATGTTGCAGTTGTAAAGCGGTATAAGAGAAGTGGTGTTGTCCGGTTGTGATGCAGCACCGAAGGTGAATAACCACTTCCGATGCTTTCAAGATCAGAGTCCAGGTCGGTCAAAATCACTCTTCCATATTTTATGAGTAAGAAAAACCTTTCAGCAGTGGACTCAAATATCCTGTTGTGCATTTTCTCTTCAGCGTGCGCTTTACTGGAACCACAGGGAATCTTTGGAGGATTGAAACGCGTTCCTTTTCCAAGTGCACTGCTATAATTGGCATGAAACATGACTGAAAAAAACCAGTGAGAGAAAATATTGATCCAACAGTGAGTCTTCATCAAAGGCCAAATTCAGAGGTGTGTCAATTGCACTAGCTTTGTTAGTTACTGCATTGTTATTGCAAAACATCATATGTCTCAAGATATTAAAACTGATATTCAAAATTTGGGGTCTTGCAAAATTAAAGATGCTGCAGAACGATAACACACAGTATTGAATTCAGGCTCTCCATCTCTTTTTCTCTACTCAGAGCCTGTGACCTCTGCTGTCCAACTGGAAACAACTTGACTCTGTTATTGCTCTCACTCCTTATCATTTGTTCTTTTTGAAGCATTTTTTCACTGAAATCCAGTGTGATAAGAATAGTACCTTTACCAAAACATTGGCTCTGCCCCCGAGTGAAAAATATTACTGGGCCTAGAGATTAATTCACATAAGCTCCTATATCATCATCACATTAAAGAGGGCACACAGAGAGTGTAATCCTCTCGATGGGTTACAGGCGAGTGCTAGACACAAGAGAAGAGGCAGTGGGGAATCTCTTGATAGTTTGAGAGAAGAAATGGCACAGTAGGTGTGAGATCTTCTCTGGAACCTAATTCGACTTCTCACATGAAGGAAATACCTTTTCTGGGGAAAAGGACAGGTTTTCAGAGCTGTTACAACTCTCAGCTGCTATCCGACAGGCACATTAATAAGATTTTTTACAGTGCCATCAAGCAGCTGCCTGGTTATATTACAAATCTGTGTTAGAGTTGTTGACTGTTGAGGCATAATTACAACCTGAGGAGCGTTGACTCATCGAGAGGACTGAAAAAGTAGAGAACACCTTTACTGTTATTTTTCCAGACAAGTCTTGCCTATCTGCATAGAGATTGTGTTAACTAATGGTGAAATGGACATTTTGTCAGTTTGACTGACTGCACTGGAGCACATCTATATAATGTGGAAATGGTCAACTCGATGTGAATAAAGAACAAAAATCCAATTAAATTCTTCGGATACTTTCTACATTAACATCCAATGATTAGAAAAAATTGAAACATCGTACAACATGCTACCATCACCTTTAAAGCTAAAGTGGAAAAGATGTTTTCAGTTTTTACAACCCCTGCTTCATTCAGCTGGACTGATGACCTACTGGTATGGAAACTGTTAGGATGGATGCATAAAGATGGGTAAAAAAGCTTTTTTTAAAATCCGGCTCTGAGCTCACCATCCTGCTTGTTTTCCATGTTACCTTGCTTTAGCGCACCGGATTTAGCTCCCCATCAAGCTCTGCAGAGGCCTGATAATGACAGTCATTAAAGTCAGGTATGTTTGAGCAGGGAAGCATAGGTGGGCCCTGGGGATCAGAGTTGAGAGACACTGATGAGAAAGGATAACCAGTCACTTAATCATTCGTTTAGACATCAACTCTAGCCTGTGTTTGCTTGAGACTAATAAAAGAAACAAGACTGAAAAAAATATTATTAGAAATTTTTTGGAAAATTTGTTTCCAAATGATGAATTTAGGAGTATTTCTTCACTGGTTTTGTAAGTAAAATAACAGTTTTTTTCGTAGAAACACAGGGGTTCTTGTCTTTAGTACATTTTTAAGCAGGAAACTCCATTATTTTCAAGCACAATAGTCGTTCACGTGTGGTTGGAGTTAGTGTGAAAAACCAATACTTTGACACAGGCTGATAGTGGGGATTACATCCATACTCTTTAATAAATGCACTTTACTTGAGGCTTTATAAGAACTGTGCTTTTAGTTAAAGGCTGAAAGATGCTTTGTGTAGAAAATCAATGTCACAGTATTTCATCCCAACTAAAATGCCTTTGTTACATAAACAGAGCTAAAAATGCTTAGTAGTGCTTCAGTCAGTGAGAGTTCATAACGTACCACATGATTTCGTATTGTCTTGTTTAATTCATGTGTGCAGCATCAGCAATTAGTGGCTCTCCAAGTATGTTATTTAGCATATTTCCTTCTTGAAATTAATTGAAAACTGTGGCATGAATGACCTTTCCATCTGCTGCTGATATTCAGTTTTAGCTTATAAAAGGAGGTATAATGGCAGCTGCTGGATCTCAGAAGACCAGAAAATAGAACAGAAACCATTAATGCAAATCGGAAATAAAATCAAAACACTACAGATGTGTGTAGTCTGTAACTAAAATGGGAAAAAAAAAGAAATAGTAATATGGCACTTGTAAATGTATAATTTAATTATTATTAAACTGTAATTTCATACTTTTGCCTTTAAAGTTGTATAAAGTTGTATATTTCAGCCATGCCTAGATACTGTAGACATATGAGCCAAATACGTAAGTTCTTTTTTTGTCTTTTAAGATTTAAATATCTCCAATTTTTTTCAGTTATGACAGAAGATGTCCATTTTGCAGGAGATTGTCACAAATTTCAGTGAAATATTAGAGTAAAAGGGACACAACCAAACATATTTACATTCCTTTACACTGTGCTTAGAGGAATAGCACTGTAATTACTTATTCTTCTACAGACATACCAGCTTGGCATTATGCAAAACTTTTGAGCTTGCAGGGTAGTAAATGCTCACCATCTTCAGGTTCCCTTCTGAGAAACAAGTTCACTCAATATCAATTAAAATACTATAAGGCTGCTTATGCTAATATCTGCGGTGGTAAGGTTTTGTGATTGCTCCAGACAGGGAGGCAAAGACATGATTCTCTCCACCACCAGCCGGCGTAGAGGCCAGATACAAATGCTCTTTAAGTGCATCTTGTGTTTCTCCCTCATGAATAGTTGCTAGACCTTCCTGCTTGTCCTCCAGCTTGTAAAATGTTAAAACTCCCAGTCTGCTACTTTCTTATTCTTGTCCACCTCCTCTGCAGTGCATTACTGTTTTTTTTGTCATCAGGTAAGGCCTGAAGTCCATGGAGAGCTCTTGAGAGGTTACAAAACCTTTCCTGTAGCACTTACTGAGGAGGTGCTGCTTTAAAGTTGTGCAATTAAGACCCTGAAGATAAGAGGAGCATTCACAGCTGTGCCGCTACAGTCTTATTCACAACATTACATTCATTTTTTTCCATCATTGACAGGTCAAACATATACATAGTGGTATTAAGTACCCTGCTCTATTAGTTCTAAAAATCTTCAAGCGAGCTGTGGCATTTTATAATCGTATATTGAGCAACAACAATAACTTATATTGCACGTTTTCTTATTTTCACGCCAGCTGTTTCATCATTATCAAGAAAGCAGTTAAAGTGGACTGATTAAAGTTTGTCACTGTTAAATAAGAACTGTAAAAATGACTTCTATTATTGCAAACTTTTCCAGTTACTGTTCTTCTTTTTTCCCCTCTCTGATCAAAAACATCCTGAGAAAAATGTGAGAATTTTCAAGTGATCCATGTGGCCTCAGTCACTCAAATGCTGCAGCCCCATATGCCCCTCATAAGAACACATTCCAATAAGGAGAGCTTTTGCACTGATCCGTGAGATCTGAAGCGATAGGTTCTATTTGTTTGTTTGGAACATCTTCTGCTCTGTTGAGGGTGAATCTCGGTTGGTTTACTGAGGCGTTTCTGTCTTCTGATCCTCCTGTGACTGAGGTGAAAGTTTTTCCTGCTGTGATAGATGACATTTAAGGTCTTCCATCTGAGACGTATCCACCGGGGTTATCTGGTGGGGAACCAGTATGGGCATTTCTTTCCTGTCACTGGGCTGGAAGTCCAGGGCTGGTGTTTCCTTGCAGCACACGTATTGCTGCCAGATTTTCCGGAAGGCCGAGCGAAACCTCTTTATGCGGAAAGCATAGACGATTGGGTTGACGGCAGAGTTTCCGTGTGTTAGCAGGATGGCAATATAGAGGAGGACTATGGGCTTTTTGCATTCGGGACAGAAGAGTGTGATGCAATTAATGATGTGGAGAGGGAGCCAGCTGACGGCGAAGAGAAAAAGAACCAGAACCAGAGATTTGGCAAGATTTAGCTCTTTGTCATAATATCTGTTAGGCTCTGTGTGATTAGCAGTGATCTTCTTGTTATTCAGCCGCTTGTGGATCATGTAGAAGATCTCTGCGTAAAGGATTAGCATGAACAGCAGCGGCGGCAGCACCCAGCCAAAAAAATTAAAATATACCATGTAGTCCATGCTAATGACGTTCTCGAACTGGCAGGTGATAACGAGGTCTGAGCTAATGGAGCCATTCTGTTGGAGGCGCCTCAGGTTGTTCCAGCCTAACATGGGTGTGAGCCCCACGATGAAAGCCACTGTCCAACATATCACCACCGCCAGGCCTGCTCGCCGGCGAGTCACCACTCGCTTGTACCTGCAGCAACAAACAACAACACGTCACATGTGTTCTTCAAAGCACTCCTCGGGCATCTATTATTTTTTTTCTTTTATCTCATTTTTATAAAGCAGGTGTCCTTAGGGTGTTCAAAGCAAATGAATTGAAATGACTGGTTTGGGTCATAAGGCCTTGACTCTCCTTTAACCAGCTTCTTTGGAGACAGTAAACTAAACAATGCTGCTTCTTCTTCTTTAACACCGGAGCTTTTTTTGATAACAGTTACTCTTCCACCATGCAATTATGCAATTAACATTATTCAAGTAGATTCTGTTTGTGGTGTGAACGGACGAAGAATTGCAATATGTCAAAGAATGTGTGTCAATTAGGTGTCGCAGGCATTGACTGTATAATAGAACTGGACTGAGTAACCCCTCCCCCCCAAGCTCCAAATAGGAAGTGTCTGCTGGCTCCAAGAAGCCAAAACCCCATTGACTTCTTTCGAGTGATAAACGGCTATTACTCAGTCATTATATTTGTCGGAATAACCATTCATGCTCTGATACCTTTTTATTAACATCTTCTTGTTAATCCTAACTTTTTAAATGTTTTTTTATTGCAAGTTATTCAAGTTATAAGTTGACCAATCAGGTGCCTCAGTAAAAGCATGTGGTGACCGCTGGCCAAACAGTTTCAATCAGCTTTGATGTGACAGAGTTAAATCTTTGGCGTAGAGAATAAATTTTAAAAAAGATCTAAAAAAACAGACATCATCTAACAAAATGAAGAAACAGCAGGATGTAGGAGCAAGAATAAGATCATGGGTGAGTGAATTTTTATCCCAGCTGCTGTGTGAGCCTACAAAATGACCAGAAGAGTCAAACTGAAAGCAGCCTCGAGGCAGAAATGAAGCCAGTTATCTGATTTACCTCATGCTGAAAGGCGCATAGAGAAGGGATTGCTTTTCATCCATTTCTATGGTTTCTGTTGTTTTTGCAGAGAACACTTGCAGCATGTCAGCCTAAAGCCAAACTGCATTCTAGAGTTTAGTGTGGTTGTAATAGGTGACCTGTCTTGGATTAATATTGATTAAAGGCACACATGTTAAATTAGGTTTAGGTTTTACAGCAGTGTGAAAACAGAGGCTGTGACAGAGATTAGGTGAGACTTTTAAACCACCTGTGTGAAAGAAACAAAGAAACCATCTAAAAACTACCATTTCTTCATTTTGATTTGCTAAATTCTATTATTTCAAGACCGGTTGTAAACCTGTGCCAACAATCTGTGGCTACTTGACCTTCAAAGCCTTAAAAACCAAACGACAAGAACAGATTCATGTGATCAAAATAACAAAACTGTGTGTGTGTGTGTGTGTGTGTGTTTGTGTGTGTGTAGGTGTGTGCCTGTCTGTGTGCTGTCAATGGATTAAAAAAGTATTCAGATTAATCACACTTTTGGATTGTGATTAAACACAATTAATCAAAATGGTTTACTAGGTAAAGTTTATACAACAATTTGCGTTTTTTGAACAAATCAGTTAAGAGAGAAGTTCACCTCTTCCCACTTGTTTTTTTTGTTGTCCAGATTATGAAGAAAACGTTTGTTTTGATGCCTGCACACATAGAACATTGTGACCAGCACTTCTTCCGGAACACCCAGCAGCCAATCAGAAAAGAGTATTCACCCGGACCATTAAAAGTGCAGAAACACAATGTTTGTTTATTATGGCTGTATATCAGATTCTTTGCTTTCTTGGAGTAATGCTGCAAACATCAAATTATTTACAATTCTGCTCACATTTCTGAGTTTTTTTGGCCTTTTTTTGTTCAAAAGCTGCATATTGTCATAAAACATTGCAATTAATCACAACCCAAAAGTGTGATTAATCTGAGTCCGTTTTTTTTTAATCTATTGACAGCACTACAAAAAAGATGGATTGCCTGATATAGGAATAGTTCTACACGCAAGGGCTTATCAGCTCAGCACAATTGAATTATTTAAAATATTACAGCCTAAAAAAAGGATCATCCCTGACAGAGGAAGCTACTTTTAAATCATATCCTACCTGAACTTACTGAGAATCTCTGTGGGAATGAGCACTCAGGTGCTCTCAGGTGATTTCAGCCGCGTGAGGAGAGAAACAACAAAGTGCACTCCCACCAATCACGCTGGGATGGGTGTGAATGTGTCCCACTTGGAGTGTAGGCTGAGACCCCTCCCTCCCTCCCTCTCACCTGGTTGGGATCTTGACCCTGAGGTAGCGGTCAATCGCGATGGCCAGAAGGGCCACGATTGAACTTTGCGTCAGCACCAGCACGGTGCACGCCACGAGCAGGCAGCTGTAAAAGTGCGTCTGAAGTCCGATGCTGATGGTGATGGCCAGAGGGATGACGAGCGCTCCCACCGCGATGTCCGCCAGAGCCAGAGAGACGATGAAGCAAAACGTGGTGTCTCTCAGGGATTTGTTAATCTTCACAGCCCAAACTACCATGACATTCCCGATCACGGAGGCGACCGCAATCAGCACCTCCATCCCTATGTAGAGGGACTGCGCTGAGAAAAGTGTCCCGGCCATTCCGGGAGATGGAGAGCCAGCCTCCTCGATGAGGAACCAGCCCCGCAGCTCAATAGGAAAGCAACGGAGCAGCTTCTACAGCCCCCTCAGCGTTTCCCAAACGATCCCTGCGCTCATCCCCATCATGGAGCCTCGTAAAGGTTGTCCGAAATGAGCCGAGGGGAAATCCACTTTGTAGTCAAAATTTAAAAAAAATAAAAACTATAAAAAACAAAAGCGTCAAATGGAAGCTAAACATCGGGAGTTTGCGTTTGGAGCTGCTGTCCAGCCGTGGATGTGCGTCGCTCCTGCTCCGCTGCCAGCGCCTCCTCCTCTTGTCTGGATGCACCTGCTTCTTGTGAGCGCAGCATCCTCTCCACACACTTTGATTTCTCCAGGAGGACGAGGAAACGGGGTTTAACCTGACAAGTGTTTCTATAGTGGACGCTCTTGCAGTGTCTCCCTCCCTCTGCCTCTCACCCCCCCTTTTCTGTGCGTTTTACAAAACAAAGACTGACAGCATATATTCCATATTTTCCTTGGACTTTACTGCCCTCCTTTAATAGAGCTCACTCAGCCTGCTGCTTTCATTTGCAGCCACTCTTTTCTTTATTTTTCACAAATAAATAAAGGCTGCTCCGACTTTCTGCTGGACCGTCCTGAGGAGTAGAGGTGGTTTCTCCTGGTCTTTCTGTGCAACACTATGCATGATGTCTATATGTCCTTGGAAAATCTTTGAGTCTGGATCAATTGGAATTTGATCTGCACTTGGCAGAGGCAGTAAACCTAAAAATACAAAAATAAAATGGGAAACAAACGCTCTAGTTTGGTCGCCTGCATGTTTCAGATGAACAAAAGGTGGAAAAATCTTTAAAGCTTGCTTTTGAAAAGCCCCATAACCCACATTCGAACATTACAAAGAAGATTAACACAAATATGCATGCAGGTCATTCAAATATGTGCCAAAGGTCAATTCTGTCCTGAGAGCTTTATTTATCTAGATTTTGCTGAGAACCTTCAGGCTGATAGATCTATCAATTCCCTTTTAATATACACTTACTGACAACTTTTTAATCCATCATCAGCCACATCATTATTATCTATATCAACCAATCACATGGCTGATATACAGCTGATTGTGTCATGGTGTGGGGGATATTTTCTTGGCAAAATTTTGGCTTCTTAGTACCAATTCAACATGGTCACAACGCCACAGCCTACCTGAGTATTGTTACTGACCATGTCAATCCTTTTATGACCACAGTGTATCATCTTCTGATGCTACGTCCAGCAGGATAAGGCGCCATGTCATAAAGCTGGAATCATCTCAGACAAATTACAATGAGTTCACTGGACTCAAATGACCTCCACAGTCACCAGATCTCAACCCAAGAGAGCCCCTTTGGGATGTGGTGAAACGGGAGATTGGCATCATGGATGTGCAGCCGACAAATCTGGCAAAAGAGGGTCCAGCCTGGTACCTGGTATAAGGTGGACCCAATAAAGTGGCCGGTGAGTGAATATCTAAGTGGCCTGTAAACAAAGAGAGGTGTGACACTGCAAACACTCCAAATGCTGCCAGGGTTCAAAGGTGAACAGGTGGCAGCAGCGTGAGCTTTGAAGCAGACTCCGGGTGAGCAGGGATGACTGAATATGCAGACGCCACAGATGGTCCACTGTGCTCGCTCACATGTAAACGAAAGTCCAGGGTTTCAGTTTACAACAAGCATGTG
Source organism: Adrianichthys oophorus (assembly GCA_036245035.1). Lineage (NCBI taxonomy): Eukaryota > Metazoa > Chordata > Actinopteri > Beloniformes > Adrianichthyidae > Adrianichthys > Adrianichthys oophorus. The sequence continues at coordinate 9,427,801 of BSAI01000015.1, forward strand.
CTTCACAGTGAAACATAACATACTCTGCAGGCTAATGCAGTGCTCTGCATTTGTATGAAGACAGTGATGACAGGAGGACAACCGCAGCAGTAGCTGTGCTGGAACACTTTCAGTCAGTAGGCAGAGTTGTCAGCGTGATGGACAGAGGTCAACCAGTCCAGGCTGAAGTAACACAGAGCTACACGGTCCTGTTGGAGCAACTGCAGCCCCATCCCACTGCGGGCATTATAATGAGCACAAGCCTGGTGGTGGCTGCATGAAGAACCATTATGCAAATCATTATGGAGCAATGAATTGATGTACAAATGAACAAACACAATCAATATGGCTGACAATTAGATTCAGTTATCCAGTTGATCAAGGTTCCACCTTCCACTGTGGATTTTTGAAATGATAAACTCATCTACACTCATGTTGCTCAAGCATGTCAGGCCACAGTGTGAATCAGATGGAGAATCAACCCTAAAAATTCCCCTAAGGTTTAAAAGAGTCCCACAGATACATTTCTAGAGCCTCTGTATGTTTCTTTTACCAGATAACCTTCCCAACAAACTGGCTTCAGGTTTATGATTGCCATTTTACTTGTATCACGTCTGATTTTGAACGTATCCTCTGTTGTTTTTCAGCAGGTGCCAAGTGTGTTCATTGACATTATTGACCTAATTTAGCCTCAGAAATGTCAGACGAAAAAGGTTTTTAATCAAGACATTTGCTTGTAAATGTTAATCAACTGAAGTTGAAAGAAAAGCCCTGAGCGACAAAACACACCTCTGAAATTTATCAGACACGAACCCAAAGGTGATCAACGTGTAGAGCAACATGCAAAATGAAGAAGAACAAAAACATGTAGATGAAAGCAACTAAAGTAGTAAGGCCTTGCTGGCAGGAGCTGAGACCATTTTTGAAATGAAGACATAAAATAGGCAACACAAAAGCTATAATTTAATGATTGTGTTCTGGGCTTCCAAGTATAAAAGGAATAAAAATAAAAGTCGATAGTGTCCCTCTCCTTCGACAAAAACAGTCCAGGATATCTATCTACTGTATTCATGGATGCTAAAGTCATGAAGTACATCAATTAGTATGGTTTGTAAGTATTTAAACCTCAAAGAATATTGAGCATTGTCATGAAAAGTATTGGCACAAAGTTATGATCTGAAGCTCACAGTTATAGTGATACACCAATATGTTTTTAGAAGCTTATTCAGTCAAAATGTAAGTGGTTACTCAGATTCAGCTCAAATTGCCAAATTCTTATCATACAGTCATGTAAAAAACTTAGGACACCCTATGAAAGCCTGTATATTTTCCCACATGTTTGAATGCACGTAATATCAATTTGAACATCACTGAGTGATCCAAGTGATTTAACATGACATTAAAATATTTTTAAGCCTTTTTAAAATTTTCTATTAAATGTAATTTCAAAAGAATGCAATTTCTGCTTATGTTTAAGCTTAGACACTTCACATTTAAGGGACAGGTAGATGCCACAAAGAAGTGTCTCAATGATGCATGCCTAATGGGAGGCAGGAGGTCCAAACTTTGACCTCCATTAAAATCGGAATTTTGGTCAGATCTTTTTTCTGAGTAGAATAGTAGTAATGCTTTAGTTCGATTTTTATTAAATCATTTTCTTTTTTAGAAATGTTTCAAAATTAACATTGGCCGTTGATATATGAACATTATTTTAAAGACAGAGCTGATTATTTAATGAAGGTGTCCTAATTTCTTCACATGACCGTATATTTCATTTTTGTATTCATACAAATTATTAGTATTTTATTAATATTATTTATATAAATATTAATTATTACATTTTGTTTTTATTTTATTTTCTTTTTTTATCTTTTGCATGGTTGGAAATAAATAAATTAAAAAACAACTTCAAATAAAAAAAAACATTAAAATCTTTCAGAAGAACAATAAATATTTATTTATTTAACAAAAACTTGGATTATTAAGAAATGAAAAACATTTCAATAGTTTTCTCTTATTAGACTTCTTATTACATTGTTTCAAAAATAAACATTTATACAGTAGAAACAATACAAAATGCATTAAAATAATTTTGGAAAAAAAAAAGAACAAAATGTTATGTTTGATGAACAGCCTACTTTAACGTCTGCTGCTTTTTTTTCGACACTTGCCACACTCGTGGATCAATTCATGTGGGACCTAATTACCTTGACTTGCCATTAATGTGACCGCAATAATGAGTTAAAGAAAGGGCTAATGAGCCCACGTTTAGCTTGCAGAAGAGCATCAGGAGACAGTTACAGGTTGTTTTTTTTTTTTTAAAGCCAGGTAAATAGTGTAACATTTTCATTCACATATCAACAATCAATAATCACCTGATTGACTCAGCTGGTGCTCTTCCACATTAGAAACACTGAATGGAGAGTTCATGCTTTATACTTAAGGGAAACAATTGCACATGTTCACTCACTTTTAGTTGTACTGTAAATAATGCAGCTGCTTACAGCTTGGTGTCATTGATTTGCATTTTGATCCTCCACAAAAAAAACAATTCGGACATCAAAGCTCGATCATTAAAAAATAAAAAATCTAAGACTGAAAAGGTTTAGAGGATCTTTCCCCTTTACATCTATCCTTTCTTTGATGGAAAATCCTTCCTTAGCATTACAGCCATGTTGAGCTAAAACAAAACGATTTCTCTTTCTGTAAAAGAAACACAAATGGAGAATTTAAACCACAAACAATGTAAACAAAGCATCAGTTTTGTTGTTTAACTGGTGCTTTTGGGAAACATCCATACAGTTATGATTTCATGATCCCTTTTTGCACTTCCTGTTCATGATTTTTAGCTAATTGAAGTTTATCAAAACAAATGGCAGTTTAATGCTTGTTATAAACCATTAAGCCCTTCAGACAACAGAGCTCTTCTTTCCTGAACAGCCTTTTGAAATATTAACAGTCCATCTCTGGTTTTCAGGGACATCGGAGCAGCTTTGAAGTAGTTTCCAACAGAAAGTTCTCTCAAGTTGATCGCTACACCCACAGAATCTTGAGGTAAGGAAATGCTTCAGTAAACATTTGTCAGATTTTGTCATTTGTGTGTTTGTGAGCGGTAAAGTGCAACAGGGCTCATGCGGGTGGATACGGTAGACTATGCAGTTCACTGCACCTTTCCTGTTGAGCTGGGAACCACAATACTGCATGCGTTACAAAGCCTAAACTGCTCTCTTTTAAAAAAAACCTTTTAGCATGACATTATAAATAAAAAATGCAATTCTTCAAAGATGTTTTAATGTTTTTTTTTTTTACCTCAAATCTTTGCGTAATAAAAAAAACCCTTACAAAATGCAAACAGGAAATAATACTTGAATTTTCAGTCAGTTTCTCAGACTTCTTTGCATGCACATATCTAGTCTGGAGACTGTGAGGTCACAATATTTGTGTTGGATGAGTTTTTGCTGAAACCTTTTTGTTTTTAACGGACAGATTGCTGTGGTTTATAATAGTTTTTGGAATATCTTACAAATTCCCAACTAAGCTGGTATTATTGTTACCATAGAAATTCCTATTAGTCTTCAGCCTCTTAGGACCAGGCACCCACATTTTGGTTTATTTTAGCTCAGTAGTTAATTCAACTTAATTGGACCCCTGTGACTGCATGGTTAGAGGTTTAGCTTAAATATTAGCGTGAGTATTAAGAGGTTAAGGTAAAAAAACATTAATGAGAGAACAGAAGAAAAAGGCATTGTTTAAGCAGGAAAAAAACTATAAGATCAAGTGAGTTCATGATAGCAAAGCATTTCGATTGGACAAACAGCAGGGATTGGAAGAGATGGAAACAACAATGAGAGGTGCACAGAGGGACGGCGGCAAACATGAGGTTTCTGCAGGCTTTTGTAACTGCAGAAAACATTGTTCAGCTATTGACTGAGAGAATCAAACAACCACAACTAAAAAAGCCAAAACACATGCCCTCATTGCACTGACAGCGTGCAATGAAGACATGAAGCCATGAAGCCAGAAAACCTGAGTGGAGGTAACCTGAGCCTGAAGCAAATGAGTTTTAGTCGACAATTACAAGATTTAGTAAAAATAAGTTAAACATTTTTTGATTTCAAGGTATTAATATATATATATATATATATATATATATATATATATATATATATATGCAGATTGGTTTCTTTTGTTTACTAATCCAATTTTTTTTTATAAATTCTTTGATTTTGACATGCTTACTACATGTGTTTAAGAGATCACAATTTGACTTTTCACAAATTGAAGTTTACAGTACAAGTGTTTCATTTACATGCTAGTTTTTTTTTTTTTTTTTGAACATTTTCTCTTTTTTTGTGCAAAGTGTTTAATAGAAATGCTTTCTTTTGGTGTTTTAACATGTTCTTGTAGCATTTTTCTCATGATGGTGGACATATCTACAAAAAATTAAGAATAAAACTGTTTCTGAGTATTTCTTTCTTCAAATCGTTGTGAATCAGGAGCTTTACCAGTTTGTAGATTTTAGTGTCTTCCCTTCACGCTTCTTTTTTTGTACCATTTCAACCCACCAGTGACAGCAGGGGGAAGAGTCTTGGTGAAAACATCAAACATTCTTAATCCACACTCATCAAATTAAAAGTACTAATTAAATATGACAGAATACTTCCACCAACTTCTGATCTGCTGCAGTATTAACTAGATTTTACTGGACTTTTTTTTTCTGTAAGATAGGTGTTAAATATTTCTGACAAGATATCCATTCTAATTGAATTTACATGAATAAACACTTCCAATTCCCTTCAGAGATCTGCAGCTGCCAAAACGTTTGCAAGCTTCACTAATGACTCCTCAAATCAGCCTCCTCTCTCATCAGTCCTCTTGATTCCAAATGCTACATTTTAGGATGGACGACAATGACTCGCAGATATTGTGAAAGAGCAAAAAGGCACAAGTTCGACATGCGAGTCAACTTAGCCTGATGTGGCTCAGTCACTGAACAGCTCCAGTGATGAAGAGCATTGGCCTTCTCAGTGCACCTCTCTGAAGCAGACGGAAGGGGAAAAAATCCATTAAATAAAAGGAACTCTACCAATTAACCAGAACACCTCAGAAAATAAGAAGTTTAGTTTTTTTTTTAGCCAAGAGCAGATCCTTTTAGAGTATTTTCACCCTTCTGTATGGCCAAGTTAATGTAGAAAACTGAAATATACCCCAAAGAATGTTTATTTTCAAATAAGCAGAGATTTGTTGAGCCAGATTCTACCAAAGTGACGTAACAAATGTCAAGGATATAGTTTTTTTCCCTTCATATGTAGATTTACTTTAACAGTAGACAACAATAAGCAAATTGTTGAAGGATGGGAATGCCTCATTTGAATGCAGAGCTGATACATTTACTGTTATTAAATTGCACATCTATGTGACCCAGATCTGGCATTAGATTTTACCCGTGCACAGTTAAGCCAGCTATAGTCATGACAACAGAGTTTCCTGGTTCTCGTGGAGTATTGTGTAAAAAGCTGTAAGTGGAAGCAATTCACTGCCTTTTGATTTTCAGTTAACACTCAGGAAATAGATGAACTTATGATTTTGCCCCTCTGGGAGCAGTCACATGACCGACCCACATCCACTCTTCCACTTCAGTGATCCACAGAGTCTGATTTACCCCTGCTCCTTCTTCTGACGGAGGGAAAATGAAACATGCCAACAGCTAGCTTGTCAGCTAGTTTCTAGCTGTCACACAAAACCCTCCTGTGATCCAAACAGGAATGTTTTGATGTGTGAATCTCTTCAAAGAGCATGCTGATACTAGGCATTCTGACAGAGCAGAAGCCAGAAAAAAAAGTCGGAGTTTATGGGAGCTGTTTTTTTTTCTAAATTTGATAGATCAAACGCAGCAAAATGCACTTTTAAAATAATCAAAGTTATATTAGAAGAGTTTTGATGTGCTACCATCTCACAGATAGATTTAAATGTCATTATGAAATCTTTCATTGGCTCGCTTTGGGAGAAAAATAGCTTTTTACCTTATTAAGATAATCCAAATTACACTTGTCATATATACACACCTGCAAACGTGTAGATAAATGATCTAAATACGTCTATCACATGAAAAGTATGTTTGACCGTAAATAACAACTGAAGAGAATCACAAGGACATGACCTTGTTACCCTAAACAGCAACAAAAGAACACAAATAATTCAGCGGTTTGAGGAGTACACCCAATCAGACACACTTGACAAAGCCTACAGGATGCAATATTACTGTGAGCAAATAAATTACCAATTAAAAAGTCATTTGCTCCTGCAGAGAATACAGGGCGCATTCTGTCTGTAAAGTTGCTGCTTCGCCTTTTCCTCTGTTTTCATCAAGAGAGCATAGAGATACAGTATGTTCATTGCTACACTTTTTTTTGTATGTCATTGGCCAAAGACTATACTTGAACACTCCATTTATAAACAGACTATCAAAAAGACGAATTATGTAAATTTAATTCATTTAAAAATGTTCTGAAAACTATTTATTTTGATTTGTGATGAAGATTTATGGCCAAAATATACAAATGTGGTCATACATGTTTACACAGAGGATATGAACTAGTTTCTGAAACATTAGTGGTTAACAGAACAATGAAGAATATGCTTTAAAGACCCACTTCAATAAAAATCATGCTTTGGGTGTTTTCAACATGTTCTTGTAGCATTTTTATCATGATTGAAAATATGTATAAAGTAAATTAAGATTACATTTGTGTTTCTGAGTATTTCTTTATTCAAATTGTGGTGAATCTGAAGCACATTAAAAAATGTCATGTGAAAAAGCTTGTAGTTGTTACGTAAATTCTACAATCGGTAGGCCACAAGCTTCCTGCTCAGTCTTCATTTTCTTCGTCTAAACTACCGTCTGGATTAAAACTGTACAGCTGGATAGCTCCAATATTACTTGTAGTTTTTGTTGCACCACTAAGGTTAGGTTGGGATTCGAAACTGGAATTTATGTTTTAGAAAATGACACAGATTTTCATGTTTTTGTCTAAAAACAGCATAATTATAGTTAGAAGACTACTGGGAACTGTGGGGAACACTTTTAAAATAGATGATTGGAGTGGGACTTTAAGGAGAAAAAGCTCACAGATAATGTTATTTATATTTTTTTACAGAAATCTGTGTAATGTGTCTCTTTACAAAAAAAACAAAAAAACAAAAACAACAACATGTTCCTAAACCCTCACAGCAGAGCACATAAGACTGTGCATCTTCTGAAAGATAATCACATCATGTGATACACTAACCTATTGAAGATGCACACTGTAATAGAAAAGCAGACAAAAAAGGTTTTATGCAACACCATTAAACTCAGGTTGTATTCCATCTTCATTTTTTATGCAGTTCATTATGTGAGCAGAATTCAAAATCCTGAAGGAAAACCGAGTGGAGCAGATAAAGACAACCCTCAGGCTAGTATTTCCAAACATCACCAAGGATTTGACCCGGACTCACTCAAAGCAAAGGAGAACATGGGAAAAACAAGACAAGCGTTTACGACAAACCCCTCAAACCTTTCACACTCACTACCAAAAAGAGAACAATGCAGTGTTGTAAAATATGCAGTTGATGGGTCAGTTAAACATTTTAAGTTTTCACAAAAAAGGCTTACAAAAGTTTAAATTACGTAAATTATGTTTGTTGAAAATTGCTGTTAAACAGAGGGAAACTGTTATTCGTGCTGAAACGGTTAAATTTCCCATTTCGAAGGCTCAGAAATGTGAAAAACGATATCATATAAAATTCCCCAAACGAGCTCAACTATAATACCCTGTTAGAAAAAAAAAAAACCACCCACAAATAGATGCTTTAGAAGAAAACAGAAGGCGGTGTAAGACTGTAGATCTGATTTCCTCCGTCCTGGTCCTCGAGGAGCCCTGCCTTGATTTGCTCGTGTCCCTGCTCCAGTAGACCCGATTCAAATCACGATCAGGTCTCTCCGGAGCTTATGAGCTGAAAGTTCTCATCAACTCTGTATTTGGATCAGATCTGTTGGACCGGGGGAGAAATATTCTCCCGAATGGAAGAACAAATGTTTATGTGAACAGTACCGTGTCTTTCTTCTCAATTGTGTTTTTAATATTCCCAAAACTGTATAGTACTATAGTATGGTGAAATATTACTCATTTGTGGCCTTTTTAGGGCTAAATATAAATAGATTCCTCTGCTAAGAGCCTAATTACACACCAAGATGTGAAAAAAAAAACCTCCAACTGAGATTATTCTGCCTAGTACACAATTTTGTGCTGTATTTTCTAGAACCAACTACTGTATGCTGCAAATAAATAAATAAAATCGAGCAGATCATGCAAATATTTGAACATTTTACAGGTCAGACTTCGAGTGAACTTTTCAGCTGCTTCCGCATATTTATTTATATCAGCAAATAATTGCTTACAAGCTGCCAATACTTTGGTGGCACACTTAGAAGAAAAAAAACATATGAGAAGGTGGGGAGAAATGGCATTATAGCAAATTTTATTTATATCTAGTTTTGGCACCACAACATGGGTTTGCGTTAGCTTTAGCTTCAGCTAGTTCTCTGAATAACCTTAGTTTCTCCTTGAAGTTGTTTGAGTGCTCTGCAGGGTGCAAACTTAATTAGCCAAATCCTAACATGTTTTGCTGTAATGAAGTTTAGCAAAAAAGAAGCGCTTTGAGGGCGATTCAACACATCAAAACACAAACTCAAAACATACAAAGTTAATCTTTTAACATTTAATTAAATTAGCTGTGGCAAGAGCAATTTATCAGAAACATACTTTTTGTAAATGCGGTGTTTGTTTGTTACTGCCTAAGAAAATCGTGCACATGACAATTAAATCAATCAGTATTCAGAGGAAGAGGAAGGAATAAAATAAGCTCTGCATAATTATAGCCTTCAAAGAATGAAGAAGCAGTTCCTTTTGAAATCAGGCTCTTCTTGTTGGCCTCTAAAGCTCAGAACTTTCTGAACATAAAAGCAGTGCAGATGTAATTGATGGAAGCACAGAGAATGTAATTAAATGGAGAAAGTAGGAGAGAGGTATAAGTTAGGGCTCTGTGTGACCACAGAAAGTAGAATAAAAATGAAAGGGAACAGAGTGAAGGGGCAAAAACATACTGGGATAATGACACGTTTCAGAGTCTGATCTGTTTAATAAGTACGGTCATCTCATTTCAAAGGATTTGATGCATCTCTCTGCACATCTATAGGCATTGAATGTATGTTTTAAAGACCCATGTTTATTGTAGCATTTTTCTTAAGATGGAGGACATCTATAAAAAGAAAAATAAATTCAAATTTAAACAGCTTTATTCAAATCATTGTTAATCAAGAGCAGGCAAAAAAAATGCAGTTCGAAAAAGCTTGTAGTTTCTACATACAAACAACACTCGGCAGGCCACAAGCTCCCTGAGCTGCCCTCTGGCTCAAAACTGTACTGCTGGATAGCTCCAATATTGGTGGCCATTTTTGTTGCGCCCGTAATGTTAAGTTTAGGGTGTGAGGTTCTATTAGCGAGCAGGAGACAGTAAACAAGAGGCTTAATCCATGCCAACAGTCTCACCCCTAACTCAGAGGCAAATTTCTAGTGAACCATTCCGCTCTGCAGAAACTATGTCCTAGAAACAACTTTTATTTTGGGCTAAAAAATAGTGAAACATAATGAAAAAAAAAGCTTTTAATTGCTTTTAAAATTGATCAAAAGGTGATTGGATTGGGACTTTAAGGTCATGTCATAGGATTTGATGCAGCTCTCTGCACATCAACAGGCTTTGAATGTATAGTTGCTGCTCACTGTGCTGCATGACAGGAAATAAAAATCTGGGTCAAATAAGGAGCTTTTGTTTTCTGTGGAAGAGATCCAGAGCAAAATAAGTCAAGAAGAAAAACGGGTCCCTACAGGAAGATGCATCAAGAAGCAATGACATTCAGTCTGCACAGTTTGTACATAAAGGATTCCCCCTTTTGCTTTTCACAATGAAACAAGGTTCTGGGTGTGGAATTTCAGTTTATTATTCACAAGTTGGAGATTGAAGTTTTTTTGTTAAAAGGAAAAAAAATAAATAAATAGCTAAAAAGGGAAGCAAGCTTTCTAGCTTAACTTATGTATCTCATTTGTTGTCTCAGTTACAATGCCTAATAATACATAATTTATAATGGTCTCATTCTCAACAGAAAAAGCAAAACAACAAAATGCTTCTTACTGCTGTCTTCCTAATTGTTGGAAGTGTACATGCTTTGCTTGAGGCAGGCATCTTGCAGTTTGTAAATGAACTCTGCTGTGGGGATCATGCTTTTTCCTCAGTTTAGCCATTTATTTCCCTGTGAGAAAAACATTATTTATTTAATAAATGGCTGCCAGTGCAGCACATTCAAAATGCAGATTTCCATCAACATAATGAAAAGGTGCATATTGATTTTACATTCTTGCGCCCTTCTCCTAAAAGCTTTAATTATGGTAAATTTTCTGGTTGTATTTCTCATTTTTCATCAGTTCATGCTTGTGACATTCATGAAGTGGAAACCCCAGAAACGTATTGATTTGATGACCCTGAGGTCTATTTGTAGCGAGATTCATTTTCCGGAGCTGTCTGCTGTGCTGACAGCTGCGATGGTTGGGTTGACTCCGTTTTATGGTTCCATTGCGGCTCCAGTGACCTTAACAAAAACATGATAATCGTACATCCATGAAGTGCTGCTAGTTGATGCATGATGGAAACTAGCTTGTTTTAACATATCACATCTTCAAAAGTTGACCCGCTGGCATAATTGGGTACATAGCAACAGATCACAGCTTGTCATTTAAATTTGATTTGAGATAACTGTAGCTCTCAACCTTTGATCTTTCAGGTGGTTGTTTGATTACCAACCTTGACAGCCAATGTCTCCCAAGCCAAGGCATAAGTGCAATTGTTTTAGTCAGCAATTTGTTATCTCCTCGTTCTGTTCTAGTTCATGTTGTAGCTCAGTTCTGATCCGAATGTCTATTGGATGCTCCCTGGAGAGGTGTTTTGGGTATATCTCACTGGGCGGAGGCCCCAGGGAAAACACAGGACACACAGGAGAGACTACTTTTCTCTGCTGTTTGCTTGGGAACGCTTTGGGATTCCCCCAGAGGAGCTGGAGGAAGTGACCGGGGAGAGGGTAGGAAGAAAATGGATGGATGGATGGATGGATGGATGGATGGATGGGTCAGTTTTTTTGTCATTTGTGGTCCTTCATTTATTCTAATTGACTTTAGTGTTGTGTAAGTTGATCCTAAACTGCAATACATCACAAGTTAGCCGTTATTGTTCTTCAAAAGTGATCCTTTTCTCTAAATATTTGACAGATTTTAAGTTGTTTTAACTTATTTTTTGTTCTACATATTTCCAAGCTTTTCTCAAAATTAGCACTGAAATGAGTTTCACAAAGAGCTAGGATCTAGATAAACAGAAATTATTGTTGAAATAGTAAAAGTTATTTTGCTCCAAAAAGAACTTGATTTAAGACAAAAAAAACCTACAATTGCACTTTCATTTTGGTTCAATTTTAAGGACGTTATTTTAAAGATTAATAAAAGTCGATAGACTGGAATTCAAAGGTTCATCTTTAGATTTTGAAATCTTATTACAAGATGTCTTGCTGAGTAAAAAACATGGACAGTTCCTTTTTCTACTTTCTAATGATTTTTTTTCTTAGCATTCTTTTCTTATTTTAGGCTGCCTCTTTTTCCAGTTTATGTTCTTTAGAACACCGGTAGAAGTTAACTTCTGAAAAATTACAGTAAAATATTTCACATTTAGGGCTTTTTAATGTCAGAAATTGAGGGTGTGGGACCCAAAATGCAGAAGACCAGGCTTAGAGCCAGAAACTAAAGGGTTTGTAAAATAAACATTAATGGGACAAAAACAATGGTTCGCATAGAAAAAGAAAAGATAAAGACATCTGTATTGAAAGAATGTCAGAGAAAAAAAATGTGATAAATCAAATGATCTAGATGGTTAGCTTGAACCTTGTGTGATGGACTGAGGATAAATCAAAACAGAACATGACTAAAACCAAGAAATGTCCCTGAAAAAAACAAACTAAAGAGCACAATCTTCACATATTAGGGATATGTGCTGTAATAAAGACAACTAAGAACATAATTAAAAAAAAAAAAAAAGTTAAAACACTGAAAGCACAACAGAGGGTAAAAAAAAAAAAAAACCAGGAAACAAATAACATGAAGCCTAAAAATGTTATCTAATAAAAGCATGCTAAAATGATTGCTCTTATCTTACAACAACAGAATAGACAACTCTGTGATAAAAACTAGTCTAGACACACTAAAAAGGACTACTAAATTTAAATGGAAGTGCTGGGTCTCTGATGGTTAACAGAAAATGTGTCTCTGTAATTTAAAGGGCCAATATTATGCTATTCTTAAGCCTTTCACAGTAAACTACATCCATATATACGATATGTTACCTTTGGCACACTAATTTAGCACATTTTTTATGAAAAATGATTTACTTTCGCAAGCTCCTTTCCTACCCGTAAGTAAGACAACTCGACCTCTGAGGCACCGCCTGTCACTCCTTGTGGGTGCCGCCCATTTCATGACGTCAACCTAGAGTCAACCTAGAGTCAGCCTCTGCATCTCCGTTTCATCCACAAAAACAAAAAACATCCGAACTTTTGCAAAAAGGGTTGATCATATCAAATATTTTACAATTGTGGCCTGGCTCTTATTGACAGCGGTTTCCAATATCCGCCGGGCCCAAGAGGTGTTTGTAACCATTAGATTCTGGTCTCCAATAGTGGCTAGCTCCCATGGGTCTACATGAATTAAAAAAATAAAGTGTGAACTGACTCAACAAACAGGCAAAAGTATTTTATTTGTGGTTATTGATGCATCTTTGAACATCTACATTTTAAGCTGAAAGTTAATGGACATAACTTTTCTAGTAAGCTGCTTTCAACACTGCTTATTATCTGGTAAAGTTTGCCTCACCTCATGTACATTTAGTTCCTTCAACAACCATATGTCAACTTTTTTGCAATATTATATAATCAAACACATAAACTCGCTTTGTCATCAGCTTTTGATGGATGCTGCCTTTTACTGAATAGTGTCTGGGTGGGCTCCAGCAGACCCTTTGACCCTGAATAAGATGGAGCAAAGAATGAGATTGAGTGATGCCATGCTCCGGTGACTTTTCTTGCCTTTTGGCTATACATAAAGGAAATGTGCAGCCAGCACGGTGAGATTATAAAGCCCTTAAGACCTGGTGTTGTAACTAAAAACGAGCTTTGGGGCAACTTGCAAAAAATAAAAAAAATAAACATGCCAGAACAGTAGAGTTTCCTGTCTGCACGGTGATGTAAGGCTTGCTGCTACACTGGTTCTGCAAATCTGAAGATGTGCAGATTGGAGTTTTCAGAAGAAGACATGCAAGGTTAAACTGAAACTTTTAAAAAATGATCTATCAATAACAAATCACTACAAATGACAGCAATTTCTCAACCTGGCAGATACAATTTACATGTTGGTACTTTAGAAACCAATTTATATCATTCACAACCTTGGGGAAAGGTACCGCCATGTGGAATACTTGAAAACAAATAAACACTTTAGGTTTGAATAAGCAAGGGTGGTGAATCTGAGAAAATTGGGTTTACTCATGGACGCATTTATTGTCTGTCGCTTTTTTATGACATTGTAGATGCACTTAGTAAAAAAAAAGAATAAAAGATTGATTTTAAAGTGTTTTGCACTGCAAGTTTGTATTTCTTTGAATCCTGAGAAAAGGTGGAATAGTTTATTAAGGAAAAATTCCAGCACTCAAGCTTTCAATGTGGGTTTGCAAATTTACTGCAAGTGGTGGAGACTTGCACAAAAAAAAAGCCTGGACTAAACTGATGCTAGATGTGAATGTATGAAGCTACGAGTTGGAGATGGATGCAAAAATATGTGTCCAAAATAACAAAAGAGAATGACAGCAGAACTGTGGCCTTTTTTCTTGTTTGTGTGGATGCTGGAAGGCCTCGGACATAAAAAAAAAAAAAAAGAGAAAAGAAAAAGACGTTTGCATTACAAACGGCTCAGTTAGTGCGGGTCGGCCATAAATTCTAATAAATAAAAAAATGGATGACGTAATGCACTAAACTGAAACTTTAAACAGAATATTGCTATTCTTGTTGTTTTGAAATGAAAATTAGTCTAACAGATTTAACGTTTACAAAAAAGATTCAACAAACATTAACAGTTACATGACAGTTTGAGTCAACTGAAACATCATGTGCTCTCTTGACCTTGTTTGATGCTATCAAGTACTTTTACTGATGACTCATTTAGCTCGTTTTTCATCTTTTTGTCCATAGGCCTTCATCATCCATTTCCCATCTATTCTTCAGTCCCCATTCAGTTATTGATTGTTTTCCTCAACTATACTGGCCTTCTCCATCCACACAGCAACCTGCCTACGTCTGCGCAAACGAGTCTTAACGTCATCCATCAAATGCACGCATTCATCTTCTCTATCCATCACGGCTTCTGCCCATACATCCATGCTTTTGTTGACACATTACTGACATTGATTTAGCTGATTGTTCACAGACTGATAAACTGTTGTGAGCAGCTCCAACAGTTATCACTTTAGTATCAATGAAATTTACAGTATTTACCTTTTCTTTTAATTTTTCACAAACTTTGTGACACTTTTGCGCTAAAAGTGGAAGCAAAAGCTTCAGAAAAGCTCTCGATCAAATGTTTGAGTTAGGACTAAATGCATTCTTTATCCACAGATGTATGCATCCTTAATCATTCACTATCCACACTTGGGAAGTAAAGTTTGTTTCTATGGCAACGGATATTGGTGCAAGACCTAATAGATTTAAACATTTTTCAGTAGGGGAGAAAATTTAGAGATAATATCAGCCACATGGATTCAAACAATTACACAAAGCTTTTATTAACGGCGCTCAGGTCAAGTTGGATATTAGAGGTTGCAGGAGCTTGGGAGCCAAGTACCCTACAGAAAACACACAAACACACACACAATGTGTGCATTTTCTCTGTGAGCCACAAATCCCTTTAAGCCAGAGCTGTGAGCTGTGGCTGCAAACGGCTTCCATTTTTTTAGACCTGGTCAAACACTGTGTTTACACAGCATTAAAGAGACCATTACATGCATAAATAACTTAAGTTAAGATGTGGGCATTTGGGGTTAAACTGTTATTTACATTTGTTGATAGACTTTGGATGTTTGAATAAAATCATGAGATAGAGAGATTATAAAAGTAGCTGTTGAATTTAAAACAGGAAATGAAGGTGAAAAAAGGGTCACATAAAGGGATGTTTCAAGTTATCAGTATTTTGAGAGAATTACTCAGCAGTTTCTTTACTTTTTTAGGAGATTACTGAAGTAACCACTGTTAATTTCTCAAAGAGGGCGACATAGTTAATCAGTCACAACAATTGGCTGAAATGCGGTTAAGGACACTCCAGGCCTCAGAGGAATTACTGTCAATAATGGCAGTGGACAAAGTGCTGACTGACTCAGAGCTGCCAAAGCAGAGGTGTTACAGGAATGTGAAGCACCCAGTGGCACCTTCCTCTTATTAGCATATTCATGTGCAAGAACTCATTTTGTATGACAACAGAACGCACAGAGGCTTCTCAGCCTGCAACCGGAGGCTCTGAGCTGCCTCATTTAAATGTAGCATACAGGGATGGGTCAGATCTGCTAGCCACACAAATACACAACGACAAACTAGGGCAGATTTTGTTTGTCTTACAATATCACAGCCTCCTGTAAAGAGTTGTGTGGCAGCCAGGTGTTTGTTTATCTAATTCTTTTTTTCAAATGAATGCTACTTATGACTTTCTTCAGTGCATTCATTTATAAAATACTACTTTGCTAAATTAAATACTGGAGTATTACTATCAAGCTAAACACTCCTGGCTTGAAAAGACTCCTTCAATCACAGACTTTAAAGTCAGTACGCATTCATTATAATTAAAGTAAGAATAATTGACTGCCTCTGAACTTCGTTTAATTTAGTTCTTTTAAATGTTGTTGCATGAAGTAATTAAGTAAGATATTTTTACATTCATGTTGGCTAATGTTTGATTCAGATATGTCTATAACCGTAAAGACAAATACAGGAACAGGACATATTCTCTGTGCACATGCTGCTTTCTTTTCTGCATTTTTGGAGTATTATTTTTCATGTGCCATGCAGAAATTACTTCTTAAGGTCTTTTTTTTTTTTTTTTAAAGCAATGGAAATATCTGCTGTGAAATAGAATACATTTTTGAAAGCACAATTTATTGTCTTAATCTTAATAATGGTCATGATGTCACAACCATTTCCTACATTTTCTTCAAAATTTCACATCACTACACTTGGCTCAATTCTGTAGGCTATATTTCGACATTTTATTCACGTGCAAAATATAAATTTTGTACATTTTTTAAAATAAATATTTGTTAAAAAGGATTGTGTACGTTTGACTGGAGGCTTAAAGACCCCCTCCATTGAAAATGGTGTTTTCAACATGCCCACATAGTTTTTTTCTAATGATAGAGAACACATAAAAAGAAAAGTAAGATTAAAACTGTGTTTTTAAGTATTTATTTATTTAAATCATTGTGAATCCAATGAAAAAATTGCTCTTGGAAAAAGCTTGTAGATGTGATGTAGGCCACAAGCTCCCTGCCTGCTCCATTCTAATGGATCTAATTGTGGACAATCAGATCCATCATCTCCTTTTTCTTGTCTAAGCTGACATCACCAGTATTGCTCGTCATTTTTTTTCACCAGTAATGTATGGTTGGGGTTGTGAGGGGCTGTAGGCTACAGCGAAAGAGTGTAAGACGATGATGGGAAAACTTAAAGGCATATTTCTAGTGAACTACAGCTGCTCTTATGTCCTATGAAATTATATCCTAGAAAACAAAACACGTTTTATGATTTGGGCTAAAAAGTGCAAAATTAAAAGACCACTGGGAACAATGTAAACATTGATCAAAAGATGTTTGGAGTGAGACTTTAAAGGATTTAATTTATTACATTTGAAATACAATCCTTTAAATCATGTTGTGATCAAATGATATCTGACATTCATTTAGAACCATGTCTTGCCAACTGTAATCTCCAATTAATCCTGTAGGATCTGGACGGCGGAGGACTTGTCTCTGTTGGCCTCATTTTGTGAATTTTTATTGATATGTGTCACAGTGACACAATAATAGTTGTTATGACTAGCTGAGAGGAGGGATGCACACGGGAAAAATCTCATGTATACACTGCAGGTCCTTTGGAGTCTATAGGTGTTTTGGACCCATATTTCTACCTGACAGCGATAATAAAGATTAGCACAGCTTTATCTCTTCCCAGGCTCTCAAGGGAACTGTTAAAATCAGAACACACTGTGTTATCACTATGTTATATAGTGCCCTCATTCGTTTTGTTATTATCATTCACAAAATTCTCTGTGCCTTTGCACACTGGCAGAGGAGAGAGATTTTAGATATGATAAATGATGAAAACATCTCACCTTCATATTTACTATTCCTGTGAGGACATCTTACTGATCTTCACAACTTTTTAATCCTTAACCATCACCCCAGCCTCAACAATCTCCTGTAGATGCCTAACCCAAACCTTAGCCTAACTTCCATTTACATCTCCTCTCCAAAAGAACTTAGAAAATGCATAAATTAGTGTAAATGCCCAATAGTGCCAAGGTTTGTACCAGAAACAGTCCTAAGATAATAAACGCGCCAGCATGCACACACGCACGCACACTGGAATTCAGGTAATCCCCGGATTGATGTGGAATCTGCTGAGATTCTTTGATCTTGTCATGTCTCAGCACCCCCCCTCCTTTGATACTTAGTCTCTACACCCTAAAGCTGCACCACAGTCCTCTAAATCTCACCCAAGGATGTGTTTTGCCAACTTTGTAGCTCACCATACTCACATTAGTGTTCCCAAACTGAGGTGACATTTAGCTTTGGAAGTGCCTTTTATTACCTCACCAAACATTAACATGAATAATACATGACAAGGTCTTTACCAATTCTGTTTAGAGCATCAGTGAGGT
>BSAI01000015.1:9445893-9713040 GCA_036245035.1 Adrianichthys oophorus
TACATGACAAGGTCTTTACCAATTCTGTTTAGAGCATCAGTGAGGTGTTTGGGCCGTTACCCAAGGGCAGGACATCAGGAACTCCCCATCTCTGCATACTGATGTCTCACCGAACAAAACCTTTCACAGCAAAAGTCAGACTGACTGAAGGCTACATTTAACAGGTGAAGACTGCTGCGCTCAACCACAAAACTCCAGAATCACTAAAAATACAACAATATCATGTGTTTACTGGCTTTGGTTCACAAACAGCAGAGTAAAAAATAAATTACAGTAGATTATTCCCTCTCCACCCAAACATTTCACTTTTATCGTTTTAATTAACATTTTCTCATTTTAAATCCGTTGTTTTAAATCAATTATTCACAAGCTGAACATTAGGGACATGTAATATGTGTACATTTTGTTTTGGATATTGTAAAAAAAGTGCATTTCATCTACTGCTGAAATAAGAATACATTAACACAATCTGTTTTCTAAATTAAAGTGTTGTATAGTGTGCTAAAGCAATGAACAGCTCATTAATATCCATTTCAATTGCAGAAGTCTAAAACAGAAAAAAACCCACAACATTGTCATTGCACACAGACCCAGTCATTGTTTTTAATGCATTTTTCCTTCTTTTTTTGGTAGTAACATTTTTGTTAAACTAGGGCTATATTTGGCTATTTCTCACAAAGAAAATTTCTCAACTTAAATGCTATAAGTTTCAGAAAAAAACTATATTTTTTCTCCCGTTTTAATCTGGTACTTGTACTGAACATCCATTATAACTTCAAAATCTAGGTCAGTTTACTGCAGCTGCTGGTTCATGAGATCTTAATCTACAATGTCAATATTAATTACTTTTCAAATTTTCATGAAAAGACAGAAAAACAAATCTTTTTGCAAATCTGTAATTGATGGTATAGAGTTACATTCAAGTGCATTATAGAGCAGGCTGTAATAAATGGAGGAAATAGTCATTTTACAGATTTTATAATAATCTTACAAGTTTGGTTTTCTCAAAACATAAATGGGTGTCAAGACCAAACAACTCCACTTCAGTCTCAGTCATCTGCAGTTCTGGACATCCTGTGGGTCATTGAGATGGTTAATTAGCTAAGCTTTAGCATTTGTTTTTAATCAAAAGACGCTTTCATTTGGGATTTCTTCTAAAGAAAACCATGCTTGCTTAGTTTCCCTTCAGTTGTGTTGTCATGCACTTAAATATTTACTATGCAAAATAAGACATGCATGCTCTCAGAATCGGCCTGACCTCATGGTGAACCGGTGATGACATTCTCTATTGGGATATGTGTAGGTGTGGATGTTCCATATGCAGCTGTCTTTTATGCTTTCCATTTACACATTTTCTCTTACTGTAGAACACTGAACATAAAATGGCTTAATAGTGTAGTGTTAAAAAAACAATTTCTAATGTTATCATGTATGTCTTCTCCTACGACAATGGTAAAAACTAGAACTTCAACCAATCTCTCATGGGTAGTGTTTACTCAGAACGTCAGGAGCGATGGAAGTTTGCTCTGGAAAAAAAAAAAGAATGAAGGTCAGCCACAGCAAGACAGAGAGTGTGTGTAAATGACAGAGAGCAGAGTTGAAGAAGATGGAGGACTTTAAGTACTTGGGGTCAGTAGTCCAGAACAACTGAAAGAGGTGAAAAGATGTGTGCAAGCAGCTTAGTGCAGGTGGAGGAAGCTTTCTGATGTGTGAGGGGAACAAAAAAAAATGGTTTGGCACAAGCAACATTTTGACTTGAGGAGAATATAAAAGGACTGTAAAGTAACAAAGGATAGTGTAGTTTAGGTCAGAATTACATTTATTTACCATGAGTGTCAGGTTAATGACAGTATGTCTTTAATTCATAAAATCCATGTTTGCTTTTCAAATTAAAACCTCTTTGTGGATTGATAGTTTGAATTAAATCCCACCCACACTGTCCGTCAATAACCCCCCTCCACAAACACCCCATCCATACAAACAGAGCTCCTCTTGTGACCATTCAAAGAATCCCCTTGTGATGTTTAGTGCTCAGACTTACATTAGTGCAAAATTACAATCCGTAGAAAACTCCATCCAAAGCTCATCCCAGTGAAACGCAGAGCACTTAAGCACCTTTATCATGGCACTGCTCCGTTCCAGCTGTGTTATCTATGCTTGCAGACTGGAGTTGACATACATGCAGAGTGAGGTGACAGTGCAAACAGACACCTTCAAGAAATCCATCAGAACTCTTCAAAGCTCCTTTCACTTCATATGAAAAAAACTCCCAAAAAAGTCCTACTTCAAGTCTCTACTAAGAAGTGAAGAAACATTCCAATGGATTTAGACAACAATGCAGCACATTCATATCAGAATGGAGCCTCAGACTTTAATTAAATCTCAGGCAATGCCATTGGTAAAATATGCAGATTCAGTCATAATCTGCATTCAAGTTTTGATCATTTGTTTCTAGAGCAGCTCTGAGCTGAGATCAGATGCTTGTTTGTCAGTTTTTTCCAACTCAGAAAGTAGTTATTTTAATGCCGTATCCTCTTAGTAAAAAGTAGTACACTCAAAGGTTATCTTGTAAGTACAGCAGAGCTGGTTAGGCTGATATTCCAGACAAATGGTACATTTTGAGGTGCAAGCACCAAATTTGGCTTGAATGTACCTTTGTATCCCCCCTTTCAGAAAAGCACATTAGCAATGAAAAAAAAAAAAACCCAACATGGTGGCCTAAAGATGGCGGTGATACACTCAATTGTCACAAAAATATTCAATGCGTCTTTGCTCCAGTCTCAACAACATGGGCTGTTCATGCACAAAATGCAGTCTTTCAACTTGAGGGGTACCTACAGAATACTGTTATATGTATACTATAAATATTACATATATTTTTAAATCTTGGATATTCTTGTGGCTAACATGCTTTTCTGAAAGAGGCGATCAAGTACATCCATGGCAAATTTGTTTCTTGTACCACAAAATGCACAATTATTTTCATAACTGGCTGCACTAGTATACTTGAGCATAAGTATACGATAGGCCTGTTGTGTAAGAAGTATACAAACTGAATACTTCTTCAGACTAAGTTGGAACATTTTAAGTTTAGAATGTATATATAGAATATAAAGGTAAACTTCAAGTATGCTGCCTCAGTTTTAGACCAAATCGGAATTCTTTCCCTACCCCTCCAGCTTCTCCCTACCCCTTCAATTGAAGGAGCATTTGAAGGGAGAGGGGTGTCTGAAACTGTTTTTTTTTAAGGATAGAACAAAGGGACTTCAAGTTCTGTATCCATCCCTCCAACGGTAGGGTGAGCCGCGTCACGCTGTGCCGCAGAGGAGAAAGACATTTCTTCACGTGGATGTGCACTAAGCACAGAAATTTACATTTAAAGGCAAGTAATGACTTGTTGTTTTGACACAACTTTTTAAAGTGATAAAACTGATGTTATGCATTTTCTGAGCACTGGCAGCAGAGCATTAACGTAGATGACTGGCGAATATTGATGACATCATCAAGAACATCCAAGAATATACAACCCTTCTGTTTGTAATCCCATTTACTAGTTTTTGCTTTTATTGACAATCGAGGCACAGAGGAACATGTCAATATAAGAAAAAATAAACCAAAAACAAATTAATTAATGAAATTTAGGAAAAGTGGAGTTTTTAGTTTGCCTGTTTATTCTTGTGATATTTGTTACATCAATTGAAAAAAAATAAATAAAAAGCTGCAGAGCTGCAAATTGTGATGAGTCCACATGAATCCACATTCATGCATTCAAGATGTTCATGATTACATTAATAATAAACGCCCACTTACTCTCAAAATAGGCTGCGTCAACATGCCAGACTGGCATGACAATGGAAGGATAATGAATATTAGATCGAGTTTCCCTTTGCTGCAATCAATGGATGGCAGGTCAACATCTCTTCAGTGTAAAAGTCTGACACATCAAAACTAAGGGGACACCCAAGGTTACAGCTGCAGTGAAGAAAGGATTTAGAAAGCAGTACAGGAAAAAGTCATAAAATATTTAACAAAAGAAATAAAATTTATTTTGGTTGTTCCTCCAACATTTTGCTCCTCTCCTGCTGCTCCACTCTTCCAGTAATAAAAAAAAAAAAAGACAAGCCCTCAAGGAAACACTAAAGCAAAGACAGCATGATGATTAGGAGCGATTGCAGCCCTCCCTCGTGGACTTGCTTCTTTGTGACATTAATTGCACAAGCACTCCGTAATAAGTCAAGTGGTGTGAAATGGGATTCAGGGATTTCTCTGTGGTATACTGGAGCTGAATTAAGAATCTGTGTGTGTCTGCGACACATTGTCAGAAACAGATTTGAATCTGAGGCATTTCACTTTTATCATGCACCAACATCTACAAATGCCTTCTTACTTTGACAGTCATTTATAAAAAAAAAAAGAAAGAAAGAAAGAAAAAAAGCTTTTTATGCTTTCACGACAAACTTTCAGACTACAACTGCACAATGGTTGATAAACATTTTTACATAATTGCATCCTGCAAGAATTCAGCAACAGTCAGGACGATGAAACACTGTGAGATAAAACCAGGTGCTAAGCTTTCAATGTTTGCTTTACTCCATGTTTTTCATTTTGCTTGGATTTGGAAAGAAGAGTCAAAACCAAAAGAATACATTGAAATTCCTGCTTGCTTGTAATGAGCAGGGCTTTGATGGCATTCAAATAACCACAATGTTAATTAAGACTTTTCATTAAGAGGCAATACCAAGCTAGAAAATAACACAGTTTAGCATTAGCTGGCGCATAAATTGCTGTACTATTAAAGTTGTACATGTAGCTTAGTAATTAAAGAGAATAAACACTGGGTTGTTGCATTTAAATAAACTTCGACTTAACATTTATTGACTTTGGTGAACTAGATGGAGTGAATATAGATTTTTTTTTCTAATCTGAAATAAATAACTGCAGGATGTCTTCGAAGGGTAAAATTCCTCATTCATTCATTCTAGGCTCTCATCTTCAGAAAAAGTTGCTGCTGTTTTGTTTTTACATTTTTTCCTTTGAGTTGCCTGAGTCGTGGACATTTGGACAATGCAGCCTTTTCTCAGGAAGATGCTAAAAATAGCCAAAACCAGAGAGTGGATACTGTTTAAAATTAATTCACTCCAACAAAGTTCCAAGGCGTGTGCAGCTCCCTGCCAAAGACTGTACTGCAACTCGGCCTCATTAAATGTTCATGAGACCGCTGTAGACTGCTTAGCTGACAATGAACTCGGTAAGCTGACACAGATGCACTGGCAGCAGATAAAGACTGGCTGATCGTTTCATTGTTTTAAAAATAAATTAGATTGTCAGACTTCACCTCATCTTAAAAAAAAAAAAAAAAAAGAATTCACTTAGAGGATTTTTTGTTTTAATTTTGATGAATCCGCACAATGTAACTTTGCCATTGATAAAACTTCCTGTTCTAGTTCCTCTCTTATCGCTCTGGTGTCTGGCACTTCTTGACAGCCAAATATTCAAACAGCTCATTAATTTGCCATAACCTGTTTATTTTGGAACAGTACTTCAGGACCTCAATAAAAACTGAAGGCTCTGTTTATAATCTGCAGCAGTAATCAGATGCAGTTTTGTGCATAATAAACGTTAGTTTTTAGAATTTAATGCCCTGGAGGTCTGATTCTGCATATTACTTAGAAAGCTACACACTATTTTATTTTACAATGACTTAATCAAATCTATTGTTACAACTGATTAAAATGCAGATTTCATGAAGAAATTCAGTCATATCACTGCAATGCTGAATTTATGACACGTTTTAGCTCCTTTATTCATGTCTGAATCCCTTTTTGTCTGTTCCTGATTGGGATCTAATGACTCTATAACTCGACAATCCTCCAAGGCCATCACGTGAAGGTCTTTTAGCCAGAGCGGTGGGTTTTCTCTGGACTCATCCTAAATGAGTCCAGAGAAAACCCACTGTACAAATGTGTCTGTGTGTTTTGCAGTATAAGCTCAAAGTGTTCCTGTTTCTGCTGAATAATGTGTAATTAATGAGGTGTTTGTTCAAATTAACCTTAAATACTTATCATTTTTGCTTTGCAATGCATTTTTCTAATGAATAATTTCTGTTTTGTTCCACTAAAATTACACTAAACCTTGTTTTTATTTGCCAATATTAGCATTTTCCTTTTAATATTTGCTAAAAAAAAAAAACAACTATCACTGCATTTGTTTGCTGCAAATAAAGCTGCTCTGTTCAAGCGTGAAGCAAAAATTAAGCCTCTGCTTCTAAAAGTCAAAGTCACTTTTTATTTCAAAAAATAGTCTTTCACAATATTTTAGGAATCTCTCAAACTTTCTGTTTTGTTTAGAATAAAATAGACAACAGCTACATGTGGACAGACCAAAGAAAGAACACAACAATATTTATATCAAAGTTACTGATAACAAAATATCAAAGTTACTAATAACAAAAAAACAAAAGAAAAAAAAAAAAAAGAAAGTCAAACATTGTAAAAGTATGACCAAAAGCTAAGCAGTCCAAAATTAGAAGTGAATCAAAAAATCCTTAAGAAACATGTTTTCAAAAGCTTTTATATGGTAACATTTTAAAATAAGGGTCCCTTTATTAATGTTAGTTAATGCATAATTAAGTATTATTCAACTAATAATTAAACAGATACTTAGGAGATACTATATGCATTACTATATTAATATATGCATTACTAAGTATATTACATAATGCATTAGTTAGTAATTAGTCAATTAATATTTGCTATTTAACCTTACTTAATGCATAATACTAAATAATAGTAAATGATTACTTCAGATCCTATTAAGGTTTTACATATAGATTTAACTAATAAGCTGTTGATGCATAAGTTGATGCACAATGCTAAGCAGTTGCATAGAGAAAATGTTGCTAATGCTTTGCTATGCATTTAGTATTTTATGTGTTTGTGTCTGGAACAAGATGGAAATGGACTAGATGTGAGAACAAGGCTCTGTTGGAATGCTACTACTCATGTAATCCTACACAGAGAGGTTACATGCAGAGAATGTGGAGTGAGTGGATGCTTTGGAACCCACAATCAAGACCAACTGCCAAACAGCTAGTAGCTCAATCATCTAACATGATGATGGAGTACAACACAGTTGTAACACCACGGGAGAGCTACATCAGGTCAGAGAGGAGGCTATGCCTCACTCCCAACCAGAACTTGGGAACACAGCCCCAAATACCACCGTTACGCTGAGCGAGACAGCGACTGACCTGAAAGACAAGATCATGTCTAGAATGAACACCAGTTCAGTGCAGTCCCATGCAACTATTGGCCAATAACCCGTCTCTCCACAACATGGAAGCTCGTTTCAGGCATCATTGCAACCAAAATACATCTGCACATGGATCAATTCATGAACAATGCACAGAAGGGCAGTGGTAGATATTCCAGAGGAGCCAAACGCCAACTCCTGGTTGACAGAACAGTTGCTCAAGACTGCACCCCCTCAGCCAAATAATCAACAAGACTGGCTATGAATATTGACTCAGGAATGGGGAACCATCAGTCACCTCCTCTACATGGATGACATCAAGCTATATGCTAAGAGTGAGCGCGACATTGACTCCCTGGTCCACACCACCAGGATCTACAGTACTGACATTGAGGGCTTGGGAAATGCAGTTGAATGGTGACAAAGAGAGGCCAGGTAGTCCACACTGAAGGGCTCTCCTTCCCAGAAGGAACAAAAGCACACGTTGAGGACAGTTACAAGTACCTTGGAATTCCACAGGCAAAGAACAACCTGGAGCAGGCCACATGGAAAACCAGAACAGCCAAATACCTCCAACATATGTATACAGTTGCTCAATAAAAAGGCTCCTTTTCATAAACTTATTTAGTGCCATTTGCTTGCTTAATATAGGAATTATGTCAAAAGCCCTTTGATGTAAACCTTTAGTCCCTTAAATGGAACAATAGTACACAATGGAGAGTCTGGCTTTTTTTTAAATAATCCAGATTGATAAAGATGGAAACATTATTACAAAAAGAAGTTTGTCTGATGTTCTATGCTTTTTTTTTTTAACTTTGAGACAAGCTTTATTGGGAACTAGGACTTTATAAATAGAGTTGAAATGCAATTTTTACTTAAAAAAGAAAAAAAAATGTGATTTTTCTTTTGGGGGGGGTGGCATTTGTTTTCTTTCAGTTGCCTCTACTCTGGTTTTTATGCATGTTGTTTTACTGACTGTAAACCCACACCACCCGTGACTTTGGGCGGTTTTAAACATATACATTATCCTTTGTAAAAAAAAAAAAAAAAAAAAAAAAAAAAAAACAGAAAACACCCTTGAGCTGGAACTGTGAGGCTGTGATTTTCTTCTTCTTGACTTGTGCAGCCTGCTGTTGTGTTTTCAAACCGTGATTATTTATCCCATCACCTTAAAAACACTCCAAAATGTGTGAAAACAAAGATTTTCTGCCAAGATTCATGAGTGATTGGGTTCAACACATTTATTTCTGGTCATGCTGTTAGGCCTGATGTCTGAAGTAGTCTGACTTCTGAAGGGTGTGCTATCTCATACTGGCTGAGTCATACTGGTGGAGCCAGACGACACTGTTCCTATGCACAGGCTGATACTTGTCCGTCCTTCTTAAAGACCACAGAGAGGGGGACACATGAACATAAACAGAGTGATATGGGGGAAATGATCAGAGTTTGGTCAAAATACTTTATCAGAATAGCTAAAACTAAATACATAAGTGCTGATTTTAAAACGCAAAGATTAAACAGCTATTATTTTTTTAATAGATAAGCAACAATGGAGGTCACCTACTCCATCTGTGCTTGTAGGTTAACAGGATAACTCCTCTGAATTGAATTTTCTGTCTCTGCTCCTCTTTGTGTCAGATGAGCGTTACTTTGCATGACCTTTAAAATGGTCATTTCAGCTCTCTTAGTCTTCTACAGCCATAACATGTGCATTCATTTTCTCCAGCGTATACTGGCTGTAATTGATGCAGAATAGGCCATCTATAAGCATTAAATACTGGCATCAGACAGGTGCCCTGGCAGAGCGTGACAGAGGAGATAAAAGAGCATTTTATATCCAGTCTACTGGTGATGAAGCAAGCAGATGCCTACCCAAGCGTTTCCCCTTTTGTCATTTGTGCACATATTTCTCTGGCAAAGACGTACGCAGACACTGTCAACTCTATGGGTTTCCGTTTTCAGGTTTTCAAAATACCATATTATTAGCACAACAAATGAAAATAAATCTGGAACTGCTCTTGCATATTTTAACCTTAATCCTATAATCATCAATTAAATTGAAATTGATAGTTTGAAAAACACATTTTAAAGATTTTATGTTTTGCTTTTGAAAAGAAAAACACTCCCAAGAATAAAGTGAGAGGAGTAAAAACATGAAAGGGATAAAAAAATAACATCTAAAAGAAGAAATAGCAGGAACAGAATCGTCCTGGGAAAAGTGACGAGGATAGATCCCATAAATTTTTTTTTTTTATTTTACCGCAGCATTAATAATTCCAAATCACTGTCCTAAAGTGCTGAGAGAATTCCCTGCAGCACACACAGGAAAAGAGCGGATACAGAAAGACAAGAAAGTAAAAATAAGAGTTTTTAGTAAAAAAAAGTTTTGGTAAAAATGACTTTACCTCACATAAACACATCAATTCATCATAAATCCCCCAAAAATGACTAGAAAACAGGGGATACGTTGGCTTTTTTCTGTCCTGCATAGATAATCTTATCCACAAAGTTTTTAAATAGCGAAATAATCTTATTTTAAAAGACCCACTTTGATTAAAATGGTTTTTGGCATTTTTAAAACACCTTATATTTTTCTGATCATGGAGGACATATAAATATAAAGAAAAAAAAGCTCAAAATTGCATTTCTGAATACTTCTTTATTCAAATTGTTGTAATTCAGGAGCAAAAAAAAAAAAAAAAAGAAGTTTGAAAAAGATGATTGCCTTTTGATTACCATAGGGGCCCTGGTCTCGCCTTTTTCTTTTCATTAGCTCTCACAAAGAAATTAAATGATGGACATGATGATTCCTACATGCAGTGCAGAGGTGACTTGCTGACTTTCTGCGAATCTTTCCATGAAAACATCTCAAGCCTCTGCGTCCTGAAGGGGTCAGATATAACCGGCTATCAAAGTGATTGAAGCTGATCTTTTATCTGACATTTACGGACACTGCTTTTAGGTGATTGCAAACCTCAGACTTGCCTGTAGTGTAGCAAAACATTTGAAAGAAAAGCCCCTGAATCCTGAGAGCCTATGAGGCTTTAACTTAATACCCCCTGACATCACAGCTGTAAAAGTGATTGATGAAACAAAATGATCACCTGCTTTAGTCTGTTGAGATCACAGTCATCTTATTTATCAATGCAATCCTCTTATAATCAAATTTAAATTTACTGTGAATGAGTGCAGCTGGAACTGTAGGGAGGTATGCAATAAAACACTGCAGAAGAGTGGACATAATGACTGGGCTAATGAAGAATTTTTCCTGTCAGCTTTTCACATATGAACCTTCCAGATGCTGGTGGGGGTTTTCTGAGCAAGTTTCACAGGAAAACACTAAATTAAGCTTCAGGCCAGCTGTTTTGTGCGTTTGTGTTTGCACAGATACTGCCTCATTTCCATCAAAAGCAAAGCACCTTTATGTTGTTTTTTTCCTCTTTAGCAGCCAGCCTTTAACAGGAACACACAAAACAGCTGCGAAGTGCCAGTTCCTTAAAGGTTGCTTTAAGCAGAAAAGAACAAAAACATGTGGTACTTAATCACCAACAAATACAACTGAGCATGCCCTGCCAACCCATGCTAAAAAGAATTAGTGTGAATGTGTGGACGGGGCTGCAGCAGACTCTGATAACTCTGTATGTAGCACTGTGGCTGCTGTGATAATACTGAGGTTCTGCAGCAAATGCTGCTCTAATGCACACTGGAGCACTTTTAGTCACAAGCACAGGAGTATTTTACCGGCTCATTTGTTCACTGGAGCATATTTGGTACTGTGGAATCATTTCTAAGATCAATTATTTCTCTCATTTTATGATAGTTTGGTGTTCACGGTTTGCTGCACAGACTTTCAGCCATTTGGACAGAGTTAGAGCAAAACTCACAGTGGTGGCAAAGAAAGTACTTATACTAAGGGGACATGAGTACTACCATTAGTGCTCATTTTTCCTGTCGGGAAAAAAAAGAAGTTGTGCTTTTTTTTTCAATCAAACTTTCAAGACATTTTCGCAGTGCATCAAATACAATTGTTATCTCTGTGCATTAAGTCCCCTTTGGTATTTTGAGCACCGGACAACTGGATTTTTATGTCAGGGTGCTCCTTGGAAATCTTGTTAAAATTTAAATTAAAAGAACTAAAGTAAGAAATTTAATAACATGCAAGAAATAGAAAAATATCATTATAGCAGCAAATCAGTTAAGGGGTGCTTCACTAACCAACTGGAAATGTACGTGATTTACATTACCCAGAACTTAAATGGAAAAGTAAAATGACAAACACTTTGAAGTTCTGCCTGACTGTGTATTTAGCTGTAAGGTAACAAAAAATGTATAGAACAAGCATTTGTGAAAATTTGAAATGTTTTTGACTTATCACTGACGGCTTTACCAGGAAGTATTTAAATTCATTGGCATTTAGAGTGTATTCAGACTGGACACATTTGGTTTGTTTAAAGTGAACCTGAGTTCGTTTCCCTTCAAACCCAAAACACTTTTTCAGTCTGAATGGACCCAGCGGACCCTGGTCCAGGACCAGGAACCACTCCCTGACCCATCTTTCGAGGTGGTCTTGCTTCGTTTCCAATCGGACCGAGCTTCAGCTCGCTCTGATATTCCTGTCTGAATACGCTCCATGCTCGGAGTAGGACAACTGGACCAAAATGACCACCGTAGCTGCACATTACAGGATGTAAACAGAGTAGCGGAGTAACAATGAGACACAGCAAACTTATTGAAATGTAGTGGGATGAATGCAGGCTCATTAAAACAACTTTTAACGGGATACACATCGCTTCTCACACTGTTTTCCCAACAATCTGTATGTTCTAAACACATCAGCGTACCTTCTTAGCCGCCGTTTTCTTAGTAACTGTCTTGCAGCATGCCTCCACCGTACCAATAAGTAATAAGTGTTGTACCTGATGCTGATACAGATGTTCAAAATTTGCCACAAAAATATGAAGTTTGAATAAGTGAACTATCCCGACAAGTATTGCGAAGGTCAGGATTTCCATTGTTCTCTCGTTGCTTTGCCCCACCCCTGGATTTCCTAGCCATTGACTGAAGAGATCTTCAGTCACATGGTTTTGTTTACATGCTTTACATGTTCGAAACAGAAGTGTCCGATTGACGACAGTCTAATTACAGCCCAAATACAAGGTTCATTGAGCCGGACCAAATTAAGTGTAAATGAGACAATGTAGTGAAATCCCTCTGTTACAAAACTCCTTAAACCCAGGTGTCTATGTACAGCATACTTTTTTTTTCTTCATTTAAGAAAAAAAGAAAAACCCACCATTAAACAAAACATCCCAAAAAAGAAAACGGCGGAAACCATGAGCACTTCTCAAAGACCACATGGTTCTCCTTTCACAAAGGCTTGTTGTTAATATAAATGTGTGTACTCTCTCCTTCTGGAGGACAAGTTGCAGATGTTTTCATTACAGTCTACTCTGGATGATAAATTGACTCATGACAAATGCTCTGCACACACACGGGAAGAACCATCTCCACTCTGGCTCTTTAGAGGTGTCTTCCTATGAGAATTGTAGAAAATTTTACAGTTCTCCTCGTTTTTATGCATCCCTGAATCCTGCATCTTCCTGGAAGAAAATAAAATAAAAACATTAGGAATTCTCAAAGAGCATAATTTGTCAGCAACCCAGAACCACTTTTAGATATCCAACACCACAGAGCTCTCTCCTGAAAACCTCATGTCTTTAATCAACTCTCACAGACAGAAGTAAATCTGAGCTATTGTAATCCACAACAGTTTGCCTCATCATGGCTTGTGGCAGAGGAAACGGCCGTCTCTCCATCTACGACGCTAAACTTGTTACCAGTGTGAGAAAAGGAGGGTAGTCACTTTGACTGCTGCACTGTGGTTTTGTGAAGGAGAGCAGACATTTCAAAACTGACAAACAAGAGCACAGAAAGAGAGAACCCATGGGGATGAGAGCGTAGAGGAAATTTAAAAAAATAAAAACAGAACATGACTACAGATGGCGTGCGGAGGAAAAAATGTGGGACAGAAAAGGGAAAAGGCAGATGGGACAAGTGACTACGTGCCAAAGTGTAGATGAATGTCTTTACCAGCTTGTTTTAAGCTGCTTGTTTGGTTTTGGTCCCTCAAGGGAGGGAGATTTTCACCTCTCCAACACATCCATTAGTATTTCTGCAAGAGTTTGTTTGCAGCACAGCTACATCCTCACTGGGGGATGTATAAAGGATAAGCTGCCATCACCTCTGACGGAATAATATTGTTGACTTTGATGGAGTGCACAGGCGGATAGCCCATACTGTTCTTCATTCCCATAGGGTCGATAAAAACCGATGGCAGTGATGAGAGGTTTTCAAAGGAACCCCTGTTGAAAAGGCTTGTCAGACCACCAAAGATGTGCAGGAAATGTCAAAGTACTTCATGCCAACAAATCCTTTCACTTCTTTCAACAAACGTATATTAGTATGGTTAAGTGAATATGATCACAACAGCTCACTGAGTTTAGAACAAGTGTTCTGGAGGATTTGGAGTTCTGCCTTCGATGACAACAGTGGAAGATCACAGACTGTGCAGCCATCTGCTTTCACAGCATCTCTGCTGCTGTCTGAGAGCTCTTTTTTCTCCAAGATAACAGCATGACAGTGAAGTCAGTTCATTCTTCTGACCTCTGCAGATTCAGATTGACACTTAAATAAATAGCTCTCTTTTTGCTTTCATTCATAGTCATCAGAATGATGAAAGCACAGAGAAACCGTGTCTAATGTGCTGCCATTTGTGCGTCTGTGAGCACGTACGTGTGTTTGTAGAGGTAAAAGAAACTATCCCCTCAGTGAACACAGCTGAACTAATACATCCTTGATTGATCAGGCTTACCTGGCATGACAAACCCATGACTAACCGTCTGGATCATAAATGACCCCCATAAAAGGGGGTCTGTCCAACAAATGGTCAATAACTTAGAAGTTCTAGGAACTTTCAAGAAAAGAAAAAAAGAAGAAAAAAAAAAATCAGCCAGGTGAGCAAACACAAGGGTCAATGTGAGACCTGGGCCTTGAAAAGAGTTGAGGTTAAACAAGGCGACCCAAGAAGCAGAAGTTAATGATTGACAGAATATTTGTTTAAGAACATAAAATTGGCAGGCTACACTCTAAACTGACCGAAAAACGTTACATACTACGGTGGCCATGAAGTCCAAATCATACTAACAAATTACTCAATGCAAAAACATTAAACGATCATGACAACAGTTAAAAAAAGAAAAACAAATAATAAAATAAAACACATTTTAGAAACAACAAACACAATTCCAGAAAATAAAACACAATTTAAAAAAAAGAAACAAAGAAAATGAAATGAAACATTTCAGAAAAACAAAAAGTCATTTTCAGAAATCAAAATGAAATGTTCAAAGCTGGAACACAATAAAAAAAACAGGAAAAGGTAGGTACTATGGGACATTGCTGATTGGATGAAGACATTTGACTGAGTTTTTTTTTTCCACGTGTCTTCATTGTCTGCATACTTATAACAGTTTTATGACAAAACATGTCCAGTATCACTTTATGACATAACTTTTGGTTGAAATGATGGACAAACATCATCATCCAATCAGTGATGTCCCTTAACACCTACCTTTTCTGGTTTCTGTAAAAAAGAAAAAAACCTTTTGGAAAACAAAAATAATCAAATAATATAATAACAATAAATCAAAAAGAAATGTTCAAAAAATGAAACAAAAGTTTGAGCATTGTGGGACATTGTTCATTAGATGAGGACGTTTGTCCACCATTTTAATCAAAGTTCTCTGACATGAAACGATACTGGATATGTCCCGTACTAATTATAAAACTTTTATAATGATACAGAAACTGAAGACACATTTAAAAAAAAACTGTCAAAAATCAAACCTCAGTGCTTACCTTTTCTGGTTTCTTATAGTCTTTCATTCTGATTTCTGGAAATTTGTTTTCTGAAACATTTATTGGGTATTTTGTTTCTTTTCTTCTTTTAAAGTAATGTTTTTTATTATTTATTTTGCTTTTTTAATTTGTCATTGTGATCGTTCATGTATTTTTACATTGAGTGAATTGTTGGTGTGATTTGTACTTCAGGGCTGCTGTACAGATCCTGAACTGTTCAACAGAAAACTATGAGGAACTGTGGATAATTACTCAACAGGCATATTAAAAGCTAACAGGTTACCACTTAGGTCTGACAAAGCTCAATCAGATCATCACAAACAGTAGATCTAAGTACAAGTTCCATCTGCTCATGCCACAACAAGCCTGGCATCAACACTGGGAATGGACAAAACACTTTTTAGCTAGTGATAAACCACTGTTTCTTAAGAAAGGAACAATGATCACAGTTGACAGGAATGAACAGTTAGTGGGCAATATAACAAATGCAGAGGGCAGGAAAAAAAATCCAAAGAGTGTGTATGGATACATGCGTGCACACTGTACCTGTCACCTGATATCCCTTTCATATACTAGCTGGGCTAAAAAAAGGAAAGAAGCTATTGATATCAGGACAAAAAAAGCTCCCCACAGGACATCCGAGGATTAAAGCACAGTTTTTATGCAGCAAGAAGGAGGCCACAGACAGGCGAGTCAGAGCTATTATTTAGGATGAAACTTAGAAGATACTGGAACACATCTAGAGGACAGGTCCCAGTGCTAAACTGCTGAGTTGGCGCCTCAGGCAGCAGAAAACACATGAAGACAAGATAAAGGAGAAGCATGATGGAAAGATGAGCTCGTGTTAGCAGGAACCACAGACAGACTGCTGGCACTGAGAAGTCCAGCTAGAGGAGACAGAAATCTCATCTAAAAGACAGACTACAGACATTGATAATCAGCACTACCACAAAAATCACATTTTCTTTTATATAGGTTCAATATTTACCATGATTCAAACTGCAGCTATGCTTTATACAAACCAGAGAGTCAAAGCAGATATGTCTCCAGTGTGAGAGAGGGGAAGGATACTGCAAAGCAGGCTGTGTTTAAAGAGCTTCTCCAAGTGGACAAAAAAGGTCATGTGCTCTATGATAAGAAAAGGAATGTGATGCAGTCCCAGGTAACATCCTGAAATGTGAACACTGTTCAAGAGGCAGAGGTGGGGAGTATTTGCTGTTTTATTTTTTAAGTCATTGCATCGCTTTAGAAAATACAGGCACCCCTTTCTATGTCAGGCTTTGCAGAGTGAAATAAATAAACTACGATGTGCCGAGTTTCCAAACGATTATACAACACTGGATTTTATAGGGTCTTATAAAAAAAAGATTCTTTTTTTTACATTTTTCACTGGTGCAATTTTTCTTCCTGTGTGGGGTCTTTTGTCTGGTGTTTAAGGGGAAAACCCTCCATGATGACACAGGCTTTTGTTTCCATTTCCCCCTCTCTCACACTGCCACCTTATGGAAAGTTATAAAACACCAAAGGCTGAATGAAAAGAAAATGTTGTGAAAGTGTGATATTACTAGCATGAAACTAAGAAATACACAGAATTTAATGCATTAAACTGAAAAAAATATATATATATATATATAAAAAATAAATTGATCAATTTTAGATTCCTTGTTTGTTACATCCAGGGCTCTAAATTAACTTTTTTGGTTTCTTGCCGGGGTGGCCAGAAACATCCAAAGTCTATACCAGCCACATATGGACTCTACTAGCCAAACATTTCTCAGGAAAAATAATGTATGTATTTCAAAGTAAAACAGTTCTCTTTATTTCAAAAAATGATTATTCTCTCACAAAAACAAAACAAATAATTGAAAATTTAGTCCTATGTCAGGTTTTATAACATGACAGAAATGTAATGTTTTACTGAAATACATTTCTAAACTCTGAACTTTTTTATGAACAGATGCTTTTCTCTAAAGTAACAACTTGATCTACAAACATTACACAGCAAAACGTTGAGGAAGTATTAAATATTGACCAATATGAACCGTTTATTCCTTTGTTTGTGAGTCAATCCTGACGACAATATTGGGCACAAAGTAGTAAAGTCCGTGAGTGACCTGCTGGGCGCACACATTGTGGGTGTGGTCAACTTTGTTGCTAACAGTCTAATTTTTAAAGATTTTTTTTAAAGATTTTTTTTATAGAAGTGTTTTGCAGTCAATTAAAAAAAACAAGATCACTTTTTTTAATTGAATGAAATCTTCTTCCGTAAATATTAAACTAGGGATAAACA
Organism: Adrianichthys oophorus; assembly: GCA_036245035.1. NCBI lineage: Eukaryota > Metazoa > Chordata > Actinopteri > Beloniformes > Adrianichthyidae > Adrianichthys > Adrianichthys oophorus. The sequence continues at coordinate 9,463,352 of BSAI01000015.1, forward strand.
AAATAACTGCTTTAAATTTGTTTAATGTCATGCATAGAAAGAAACTGCGTTTATTGTGGTTCTACTCGCCAAATAAAAGTTTTACCCGCATTTGGGGAGTGTTTATGTAGAGCCCTGGTTACATCATTTGGTTTAAAATTAATTACGGTCTTTTTTAATGTGTGTGGCATGGATGTGTGTCACCACTTTTAAAATAAAAATGCAATCTTAAAACATAAGACGATGCTGGTTTATTGAAATAAGATCAGATGTGAATTGCTTAAATAACTAAATACATTTATTCCATAATAAGAAATACATTTGCATAGTTTTATTTGCTGACAATTTATTAGATTTAGCTTTTAATAGTATAGCATTTTATTACAGATTTGAGGTCAAAGGCCAACACCATAAAAAAAGGAGAAACAGAAGAATCACAATACAAGTAAAACATAAATTATAAACTTAAAACTTAAACTTGTGCTTGTGTTGGAGATGTTAGACATTCTCCAAAGTGTTGAGCCGTTAAAAAAAAACATAGATAAGCACCACAGTGTTCTTTTCCTGAAGGCATCCTTACATGGCTGTGGGCTGCACGGTGGCGCAGTGGTTAGCGCTCCTGCCTCACAGCAAGAAGGTTCCCGGTTCAAGTCCTGGCTGGGGGACCTTTCTGTGTGGAGTTTGCATGTTCTCCCCGTGCATGCGTGGGTTTTCTCCGGGTACTCCGGCTTCGTCCAAAAACATGCTTCACAGCTTAATTGGTTACTCTAAATTGTCCCTAGGTGTGAATGTGAGTGTGCATGGGTGTGTGATTGTGGCCCCTGCGACAGACTGGCGACCAGTCCAGGGGTGTACCCTGCCTTCACCCATGAGTAACCGGGTTAGGCTCCGGCAACCCCGTGACCCCGAAAGGGATAAAGCGGATTGGAAAATGAATGATTAATGAATCCTTACATGCCACCTGCAGCATTTGTATGCTAGATGCTCTGTGATTAGTTTACAGAGCTGAGCAGTAAGATTTCAATTAAAGGATCTTAATTGTTTCTGAACATGAATAAAACCTGTGACAAGAGTGTTAGCCTGAGCATCTAATATACAGTGATGTCTGTTCATGTCATCATAAGTAATTTTGCCATCAATAACATGACCAAAATATTGTTGACAATGAGGCCAAAGGTGCAGTAAACCGAAATTGCTGAGGCTAAAAACAACTACATCATCAAAGTATATCACATGATGATAAAACTTCCAAACTTTCATGCATTCAGTTCCTTAGACAAATCATAGTCATACAAGTCAAAGAGAACGGGGACAATATACCCCCTTGCCTTACACTTTTACTTTAAATATTCTACTGATGTTGGGGAAGTTGTTCAAACAAATATACAGAACTAATTTTTTTATATGTGTCACCAAGAGATTTGCTTTTACTTTAATTCATTGCAAGAATCAAATCAAAGAATTAAATGCAAGAAAACTTTTCATTTTTGCATCAGTTAATAAGATATGAAAAACAAAAAAAGTATATGTGACATGTTTTGTTCCCTTTCATCTGTAAGTGCATTTTTTTTTTCAGGTTTTTTTTTTTTCAGAATTCAGGATGTCATTTGTGTTTGGAAATTGAATTCTAAATTGAAAAATGCATTTTCAAATTGCAAAGAGAATTGTCAATTGAGAACTGCATATCAGTTTAAATTAAGGGGGAAAACGTCAATAGTTTGTAGTTTAACTTTTTAAAGACCCACTCAACTAAATAGTTGACTAAACAGACAAAGTTTTTTTTTTTTTTTTTTTTACATTTTCTTGTAGCATTTTTCTGGTGATGGAAAGCTTATATATGAGGATTTAAAATTAAAACTGTGTTTCTGAGATTGTATATATTAAAATGGATCTGGAGCAGATCCAAACCTATAAAACCAGTTTGAATAAGCTAATGTTCGCAAGCAGCAACAGCCACGGACGGGTCAAAGTCTCCTTTGCTCCGCTCCATTCTGATGCATCCACTTGCAACCAAACAGATGAATCAACATCTTGCTCTTTGAATTGGCATCTGGCTCAAACCTCTGAAGAAATTTTTGATGAATTCCTACCGCAACTGTCTTAAAAGTTTTTTATTATTATTTTATTTTGGCAAAAAAAACGGTATAATCTCAATTAAAAGACCACTTTTACAATAGATAAAAAAAATGTTGGAGTGGGACTTAAAACAATGTAATAATAATAATCACCACCACAGCTGCTGGGGGTGCACAACAAAAAAATGCTCCAAAAAAATGGAGGAAAAAAAAACCACAGAAGAAGAGAGAGAAGAGGAAGAGGCGCTAAAAGCTAAATTGAAAGCAGAAATGGCGCGGTAAGCTAACGCAGTTACTTTCCAGCTGTCGGGCCGTGGAGAACGCCTCCAGCCCGGATCGAAAGCTTCGCTCTGACGGGGAACAGCGTGAGGCAGCTTTCCAGCCGCTCAAACAGCTGGAGAGTTAGCAGCGACAAGCACACACCGATCCTTTGTTTCCCCGGTTTGACTTCACACACACTGGACGCTGTGAGACACATTGGGGTCTCTGCGAATTTCATCCTAAACAGCTGCTAATCAGAACCAGCTGCTCTGGAAGCATGGGAGATGCCCTGCAACGGAAAGCTCATACCTCACACTCCTCTGGCCGTAGACTACTGGCAAGTGCGGAAATGTCCGAACGCGCGGCTCTTCTTCCTGTCCCACATGCACGGGGACCACACGGTGGGTCTGACCTCCACCTGGAGCGGCTGGCCCATCTACTGCTCCCCGGTCACCGCCAAACTGCTGCAGATCAAGCTGAAGGTAAGAACAGGCGGAGGAGCTGAAGCAGCCTGAAACCTCCAATGAACAACACCTGGTGTATGATTAGTATTTTACTTATTTATTTTCAGTTCCATAAAAGAACAGAAACATCAAGCAACAGCATCTTACACAAGTTTTTATTCTTGGGAAAGGAAATGGAACAGAAGAAAGACTAAAACGCATTTTCTGCCACTTTTACATAGAAGAAAAAAAGAAGTATCCCAACATTCTAAGATTTATCATATTTATTTCAGTAAGATTATTGCATTATGTGTCAAACAAACTCATTTTTTCAATAATTATTCACTGGATCAAAACACTCCAGTTGATTTTTCTATTTGCAGTCATATGATTGTAAAGAGTTCAGGTACACTGTAATATGACAGAGTATTGGGGCCACTACTTAAAGAAAAATCTATATTTATGAGAATTAAGTTGTAAAATAAAAAAATAAAAAATCAACAGTTTCCTAGACTAAAGTTGCAAATTTATGCTTTCAAAAATTCACAATTTTAGAAGGAAAAAGTATTTTGAAAATATAAAATATTTAGCTTTCAAATTAACTAACATTACATAGTGAACATTACCTTTTTAATTTTTGTTGCAGACAATTCAGAGAAATCGGATACACGTTACACTGATCAAGAATCTTGCTGAATCTTTTTTTTTTTTTTCAAACACACAACTTCACCCACAATTTCATGAAATTACAACTTTTTTTAATAAAGCAACTTTTTCCATGTAAAATTTCTACTTTTTAAAATATTTTTTTATTTTATTATAATAAAATGTTGAATGGGGCTGCACGGTGGCGCAGTGGTTAGCACTCCTGCCTCACAGCAAGAAGGTTCCCGGTTCAAGTCCTGGCTGGTGGACCTTTCTGTGTGGAGTTTGCATGTTCTCCCCATGCAAGCGTGGGTTTTCTCCGGGGACTCCGGCTTCCTCCCACCGTCCAAAAACATGCTTCACAGGTTAATTGGTTACTGTAAATTGTCCCTAGGTGTGAATGTGTGTGTGCATGGATGTGTGATTGTGGCCCCTGCGACAGACTGGCGACCAGTCCAGGGGTGTACCCTGCCTTCGCCCATGAGTAGCCGGGTTAGGCTCCGGCAACCCCGTGACCCCGAAAGGGATAAAGCGGATTGGAAAATGAATGAGTGAATGAAAATGTTGAATGTTCTAATATTTTAATTTTTATTTTCATAAAACTTTGACTATTTCTCCTTATATTTTTATGACTTTTTTGTCAAATGCATTTATTTTTTATGGTGGCCATGTACTCCGTCGTTACTGTCAAAATATAAACAGACACAACACACAACGCAAGCTTCAAAAAACATGAACGTGTCCTAAAACATAGTAAGAAACAATAAAAACTTTATCTAACTTAATATCACTAAAAAAGTTAAAACAACAAGAGTGTATGAGGTACTTCAAGTCAGCAGTTAATTATCAGTATAAAAAGTTTCTGATGCATACTCTAATTATTTTTTAAGCTAACTGTAGAATTAATTGAGATTATATAAATGCAAATACATTTTGAATATATTCATTTATACAATTTTGTCTGTATATCCAATGCTATCCGATGCATCAGTGGGGTTTAATGAAAAAGAAATAGCAAAAATATTCTAGTATTTTCCCATAAATATTTTATAATTGTGTAAATAAATGTGTTTTTGTTTATTTCTGTGCTCAGGTTAAAGCCCGGTGGATTCATTCTCTGGAGGTCGGTGATGAACCACACATGCTCCCATTGGATGACATAGGCAAGGAGAAGCTCGAGGTCACCCTGATCGATGCAAACCACTGTCCGGGGGCTGTCATGTTTCTGTTTCAGGGCTACTTTGGTTCAATCCTGTACACAGGTCAACTCGCAATTCTTCTGTCATTATTGGATTGAATGCAATACTAAGAATTTTAACCTTTAACCTTCTTATTCTTCATTTCAGGTGACTTTAGATATTCACCTTCGATGCTTCGTGAGCCGTGTTTGAAGAACAACATCACTATAGACGTTCTGTACCTAGACGATACCAACTGTGACCCCAACCGCACGCTGCCGTCCAGGCAGAAAGCAACTCAACAAATCAAGGAGATCATCCGCAACCATCCTGACCACAATGTTATGATAGGTGAGATCATGCAAACCAAAGTTATTTTTTTCACACAGCTGTCCAACCAAACTAATAGCCAGAAGAAAGTGAATAGAAATGTGAATCAGAGAGTTCTGCAGTGCCGACATCTGCTGCTTAGTATAAACTCTGCCCCACTTTAAATCGTTTTAGACAAATACGGACCTGTCTTCACATTGATCCTTTTTAGATGCTTCCAGAAAGTAAGTTTATAATATTTTCTGCATATTTTTATGCAAGTTCAAAGCTGTGAACAACATAAGTCTAATGTTTTTTTTGTTTTGTTTTTTTTATAAAGCAGCAGGTGGTAAACTTTTGATTTTGCTTACTAAAATGTTACAGAAAACAAAAAGAAAACATTCCAGTATGTCATATGTAACAAGGAAATGATATGTTTTGATTAACATGAATAACTTAAAGACCCACTCCAATGAAAATCATCTTTTTTTTTGTGTTTTTAACATACTCTTGTAGCATTTATCTCATAATGAACAATATATATCTACACTCTAGTGTGCTCTCTCCCCAAATGAATCTAGACATCAACCATCAGATGATCTTTACGGTTCATTACAAACCAAAGACCATTTTTCCTTCGAAGTGAATAAACAAAATGGAAAGGAGGGCAAACCTAGTCCCATCCTCTTGCTCAAGTAAAGTATTGCAGTTTTTCATCTACATTCTTTTATTCTTTTTGTAGGTCTGTATAGTCTGGGAAAGGAGTCTCTTCTTGTGGAACTTGCTACAGAGTTTAAAACCTGGGTCGAGGTGAGTTATGAAAGAATGGAAACCCTCAAAGTTTTGGAGCTGCCAGACGTCTTCACCACTGAGCAAGGAGACGGCCGTTTCAGAGTCGTGGATCAGTCGGAGATTACCTCGACATCATTGCAAAACTGGAACCAAGAGCATCCCACTTTGGCAATTTTGCCCACCAGCAGACCCTTCATCTCCCTTCACCCCAAAATCCACATAGTTCCCTATTCGGACCACTCTTCCTATGAGGAGATTGTGGATTTTGTCTCCACAATTAAGCCATTGTTCATTACACCCATCGTAAGAAGCCATCTACCTGGAAATCTGATGGCACTAGTGCCAAAAAAAAATATTAGTGAAATATTCATACCTGAATCAGTGCGGCACTTTATGTTAAGACAGCCCGAGAGAGACCTCAGCTCATCGGCAAACACTGTCCTTTGTCGCACACACCTCAGAGCTCTAGCTCCTAAAGGAGTGGTCTTCGATTCTCCGTTGAAGGGATCCATACAGGCTTGTCAAGACACTTGGGAGGCAGATAGCTTAGAGAAGACTGGTTCTGAAGAAGAAATGGACTTGGATAGTTGCGAAAGAGACTCTGACTGCGTCTTGTTGGATCCGAGCATACAGCTCACTCCTGACAATAGCAGTAAAGAAGCTGAAGATTCATGGAGCCTCAGAGGTGTTCATGCAGTGTCTGAAGACATGGCGATGGCAGAGTTTGTGCCTCTCAGAGAATTCACTCAAAGCAACTTTGCTCAAACTGAGATTTCTGCCAGCACCAAGGCCTGCTTGAAGCCTCTGGCCATCACCAGACATCAATTTAAAGCTAAATCTAAAGTCGTCAACCACATAAAAGGATATAAATCTGTTCTGAGCAGCCCAGGACTGTCAGATGGGGATAACTTGAGCCAGCACAGGGGGAATGATCAGATGGACTCTGTGGCTTTGTTTCGTAGCAGCCCTGATAGCGCCTTCAGCGCTTTGTCCAGCTCCTCGAGGGGCTTGCGTGAGCGGATAGAGAAATTTGAAAACAGGCTTCTGGAAAGTCTCCCTTTCACAGCGAAAGACCTGAAGCACACGGGCCTCTTGTCTCCGAGCTTCATCAAGATGTTCTCCTTCTTACCTTTGAAATATTCAGAAGATAATGATCTCTAACATCTTTTGGCTTCTGTGTAAAGCCTTTTTTTGTGTCTCTTAAGTTGAGAAGTGCACCTTAAAACTTGTACATTCACCAAAACTGATTAATTGTTGCTTATACTTTTCCTTGAGTTGCACGTTTTTCTGATTCTGGCTTGAAAACATCCTAAATGAAGAGATTTTCTTTGCTGAAAAAATGGTGATGTGGTCAAAATAATGAACACAGTTGAGGTAATGAAGGAACTTGAACACAGCTTCCCTCTGGTATGTGTGCACTTACATGTACAGCTTAACCCTGCAGCTGTTAAGGAGTTTGGTCAAAAGTCCGCTCCACTCTTTGTCCTCAATTTAGGTTGACCTGCAGGATACAGAAAAATATTTGTCAAATCTCACAGTTTTCTACTTTTTTTGTCTGTTTTAAAACTCCATCTCTTTTCCTTTGTTTTGCTGTTTGTAAAATTAAATAAACGCTTTATTTTATTTGTTCAGTGATAGTTGAAAAGCCATTCTCAGTTTAAATTCCAACCTGTGAAAGTTATTTTATTTTTTTTGACACTCACATTTTTATGTCATTGCATTGAAGCTAGAGCAGTATTGATTACACCTACATGGGTTACTGTACCAGTTACTGTGGTATTGCCTTTAACTTAATCATGTTGTAGCTTTTTGTTTAATTATCAACACTAAAGGTTTGCTATTATTTTCTGGTAATCCCTTTAAAATTTGTAAAAAGTATTGTTTAAAAAGTTCTGATCAGATTATTGCCTCATTAAGACGTTCCTGAAATTTTTTTACTATGTGTTGTGTTTTTTGTTGTTTTTTTTCCCCTGTTATTTAGTTTTTACTAAAGATGTGAACAGGAGGGGTGGAGGTATATACTAAATACAGACCAAATAGGATCAAACGTTTTTCAACCTTTTCAACATCATGGCACCTTTTTTTTTTTTTTTTTTTTTTTTTTTTTCTCTTTAGTTGCAAGAAATCAATTGTTCTAACCAGAATCATGTCTAGAAAGCAAGTTTAAAATGTCAGTGCCATTAAAAGCTGCACAATAAAGCCTGAGTTGCTTTCAAACCTTCTGTTGTGTTGTGTTGGGTTCATTTTCCAGGAACCTTAAAAAAAAAACCACTCCAATGAAAATAGTGTTTTGGTTGTTTTTAACAAGTTCTTGTAGAATATTTGTGGGGGTTTTTTCTGAAGATGGATGACATGTATAAAGAAACTTTAACATGGTTAGAGGTCAGGCCATTCCAAGGAATTGCTCCAGGTGGAGAACAGGGTGGAGGAGGCCCACAGAGCGAGCTGTTCATGAATTTAAAGGCAGAACTATGATTGTGATTGGCTGAGAAGTAGGCAGGCCATTCAGCTATTTGTTCAAAGTGAAGGCCTAATTAATAATGTGGTGCAAAAAGCCAGATTACCTGTGAGTGAAGTAGATCTTTCTTATTGAAATTGCATCCCTTTATTATTTCTACCCCTAACAAATGATTTAAAGACATTTTTTTACAGTTATATTTTCCCTGATCATTTCAATTTTTTTGCATAAAAATACAAGCAGGATGACTTCCAAAGTGAACTTCCCGGTGAACAAAACAAATCAGAAGATTTTCTATGCATTTTATTGTCACTACAATTGCTAACTATACAGCAAACAAAAAAAGAGGCTATTTTGATCAGAGAAAGTTCCAGAAGAAAGCTTTTTTTTGGGGGATTGAATTGCAATTCTTATTATAAAATTCAAGAACTTCAACGTGAAAACCAGTTATAGATAAAAGTCACACACTCTGCCTGTCAGGCATCTGCTATTGTCAGACTGAAAGATCAGCAGAATATGCTGAAACAACAGAAAACTATCAAAATTTGATTGAGCTTAAAAAAGCTCATGAAGCCTACAAAGCAGACCATTTTCATTTAAGAGACTTCAACAGTAAAATGGTTGTGGTCCAGAATCGAAATCACCATCTGAGGCTAAAACGTTTAGCCTCTGCCAACCAAGAGCTGAAGGGCCTGCTTAAAAAACTGGAAGACCAAATGGAAATGAGAACTACCACAAAGCTAAAACACCAGAAAGCTCTGAAAGTCTCATACATAAAAAAGTTCACAAAGACTAAAACTAAAAACATCTAATTGAAAGATAGACTGACAAAATGGTTCTTTGAGTTCAAGAAGTTTAGGATTAAAATGGTCCCACATAGACCTGCATGGTTGGTGCTTTGCTCCAAAACAGGTCAAGCAGTGCTGAATGCTGACTATATTCAAGGGCTTTGACCCTGTAGTGCTGTTACCATATTCTGGTGAAACATGATATTGGTTGACAGTAGGCTAATATGATCTTCATACTTTTAGGGCTGGCAGCCAGTATATCACTCTTTTTGAAACTTTAGATTAAGTTTAACAACTTCCTGTGCTGGGACTTAATGACATACCTGTTCTAATATCAACCCCTTCACGCCCAACTTTGTTTCCAATTATCTGAAGAAATATTCTGCAGTGTTTGTTTTTTTTTCCATTCAAGGTGATTCTAAATTAAGTGGAGTTTTGGGTTTAATGGTACATAGCAAATTAGTGTCATATGGCATGAAGGGATATAAAAATGATGTTATTGTCATACAAAATCATCTATCATCTTTAAGTCTATTTAAAAAGGAGTTTGCATTAAATTTTAGCTTCAATTTTAATCTAAAATCTGTTCTAAGAAGAGGTCTGATGTGTTTCTGCTGCAGTGCTGGTTTTCTCCCCAAGATGGCAGTAGTTCAATGAAAAACATCACTTGTTGCCCCCTTCAGTCAATTGGATGTGGAGTTTCTGTACGTTTAAAATTGTTACCCGCTTTGAAACAAAAAAAAAACTGTATGTTTGAACAAAAGTCCTTGTTTTTCTTCCTAAATATGTGTAAAACCTTTGGATTGCATTGTATGGTCAAGACTTTCCAGAAGAGACAAAGCAGAAAACAATAGACAAAAGTAATAAATGTAAATAAATTATAATTTTAACTGATCCAGGGGCATCCCTTTAGTTTGTACTTTGATCTAATGTTTTAATAAGTTATCTCTGGGTGACGTTCATAGGTCTCAGTATGTTGTGGCACCAGCAGCTTGACATGAGCTGCCAGCAGGAGTCTCATCAGTTCTTCATGTGTTCATAAAGAATGAATGGGCTGCTTCTTAACAGATTGTGCTCCACATGCTCCGAACAGATATATAGATTTAAATATGTGATGAAAGCTGACTTTTAAAGCATGTGTAAGAGACTGAACCAAGACTACACTGCACTAATAATCCAATGTGTTACATTTTTCAAACTTGTTGTGGATCATAATACGTTACTACCATTATATAGTGAAAAGTTTTTGAAGAAGAGAACATGTTTCATGTGTCCAGATGCTTTTAGGTCTGTTTTTCTTGTCTTCTGACATTATGAAAGCCAATGGCAGGGAAGGTTTTTTTGTTGTTGTTGTTGTATTATCTTGGTTTTAGTGGATTTGTTCCCTTTCAGTGGAGTGCCACAGGACTCCAACACACAGCAGAAGTTATCAAGTTAGAGACTTTCCATCTTCCCTGGCATCATAAGGATGTAATCTGGTCTGTGGGGCATTGAGAAAATTATATTTGTGGACAAGAACATATGGATGGATTGCGTTGATACTGGGCTCAGATTACAGCCATTTGCAATCCTACCTTCCAGCCATTGGGGCAATCTTGTGGGTTGGGTTGCAGTATGATCTGGATTTAATGGCCCTCAATAGAATTTCTTAAGGATTCCTGCATATATAACTCAAAAATGTCCCTTGTTAGCGTTATGTAAGATAGTGTACTGTAATACAATGAAATCACAAAGAAAAAGATGGAAAAGTTCAGGCAGGGAGGCCAGAAAATGAAAGTAAATGAAGTGTCGCAAAGCCCCACAACATCCCAGCAGCTTACTTGCCCTAAATTAATGGATTCCTCACACACGTCATTACTTCAAAGTGGAAATCATGAGGACACTCTACCACCTGCAAGGCCAAGCCCTCTTGCCAAGAGTCACTGAGCTCAGAGAATTCTGCAACCTTGAAAAGCCGCTAAACTCTTACTGCAAATCAATATTTTACTGTGCCTTTATTGTGTTACATTTATCACAGTATTATTTGAATAAATGCAGGGCTAATGAAAAGCACAGTGAGGGTCCTGTTCTCCGTGTGCCACAGATAAAAGAGAGAACTCTGGTGAGCTAAATAAAAGCTTCTTCTTTACTTTCTCCAAATTAGCTCTCACCAGCTCTCCAGCCTGTCCTCCATCAGCAAAATGAGCTGTATTCTTATGCTCTAGAGTCTATTTCTATATTTAAATGAGGGTCTTACCCAGACCACTATTTGTTTTTTGTCCATTCCCTAATAATATTTTACTTTTTTATCACCAGAAGTTTGTCAAAGACTGTCTCCATTTTTTGTAAATTCAGAGATAAAAAAACATTTTTTAGCCAGTTTCAAAGGTTTTGTTACATTTTCTTGGACTTTTTTAAAAAAGGCGTGGGGAGGCAGCTGCCACCCCAGCACCCCCACCCTCGCCCCAACTCTCCCAACATCAGCATAATCATTGACAAAGATTAAGAAACCATCAATTCAAGCTCCTTTAAGCATCAGTACCAGCACCTCAGCTAAAAGAGCTGCTGTTTTAATAATAATTATCATAACAATAATAAACTGAAATACATATTTTTGATCATTTCATATTTATGGCCTTCCAACTTAATTTTTCTAACAAAAATAAGGTTAAAGCCCCAGTAGTTCTTTGTCGTCTCTTCGAAACGGAAGCCCTTTTTTAATTAAAATTAGGAAATAGGTTAACGTTGAATTTTTTTTTTTGTTGCATGCTTAGTTTTTGTTCTGCATTGATTAAAAGACAGAGTTGGATGAACCCAACTGTTTAAATGTTTAAGACAGACATCAATAAAAACATTAAACAATCCATCCATCTTCTTCCACTTATCCAGGACTGGGTTGTGGGGGCAGCAGTTTAAGCAAGATGCCCAGACTTCCCTCTCCCCGGCCACTTCCTCCAGGTCCTCTGGAGGGACCCCAAGACATTCCCCGGGACCTCCACCCAATGAAACAGCTTTGCTTTCTGGCTCAGCTCTCTCTTCACCACAACAGACCAGTATAGTGACCGCAGCCAACAGACGCCGCACCAATCTGCCTGTTGATCTCACGCTCCAATCTTCCTTCACTCGTGAACAAGACCCCAAGATACTTAAACTCCTCCACCTAAGGAAGGAGCACTCCACCCATCAAGAGAAGGCAAACTACCTTTCTCTGGTCAAGAACTGTAGCCTCTAAGGCTTTAAAATTTAGTTTATATTTATTTTTTAAAAAGCTTGGGAAGAAAAACACTAAAATATCTAACAACATTAGAACAATTTTAGAGAATCATCAAGTTAACCTTGTGATCTCTTTAAACCTTGCAAAACAAGACTTCAGCACGTTCGGCACAGCGCAGTCACAGCGGGATTAATGTGCCTTTAATGCTCATTCCCCTTCTGTTGGTAAAGGCACAGAAGCTTCATGAATGTTTAACTTGATGTACCCTTGAGTTGACAACAGTTCATGGAGCTGAGCACGTTTTTAGAAGGGGATTGTGTTGACTGTACTTCCTTTGTCAAAGCGGATACCAATTTGGCCCTCAGCTAGAATATTTTGTTGTGAAGTTGGCAAACTTTTACATTGGAAGGACTGTCGACTGTGACTTAACCTGTTTTGGTTTCAAAGGAGCTCCGGTTCAGACAGCTTGTTTTGGGTCAAGTACCAATTACAAAAAACATTGATGGAACATCAAGGAGATGTTACTTGATTTATTCTGATTGCTGTATAAAAAAAACCTTTTCCACTTTTGAACCATCAAAAAATTAAGTTTGACGGCCTTCTGTAATTTCATGAATTGGAATGTAAAGCCATCAATTCCCTTCAGCAATTGCCAGCCCGCCCCACCCAGTATAGGCGCCGGAGACAGTTCTACTAAAAGTGGAAAGGTTTTTTTTTTTTCTTCTACTTATTTGAATGTACTGTATACAGTTTTAAATGATTAATTTTCCCTTCATCACCTACGACAGTGTAAGTCCTCCATAAAAATAATAAAGTCATAAATGTATGAGAAGAAAGTCGTAATTTTATGAGAATAAAGCCGCAAACCTATGAAAAAAAAGTTGTAATTGTACTAGGCTAGTTGGTAGTGATTGACTTATGAAATTATTACTATAATTTGGTAAAGTATTGACTCTTCTATTAATTCTATGAGTTTATTCTAGTGAAATGTTGACTTTTCTCATAAAATTATGACTTTATTCTTGTACATTTTGGACTTTTTTCTTATAATATTTTGCGATTATTCTCGTAAAAGTATGACTTTACTCTCATAAATGTGTTAATGGTTTTATTTTTATGGTGGCCCTAATACTCCATCGTACCCAGAAAATATTACTACTATATTTTTAAAGATTCAATAAAATCCGAAATGGACTTTAATCCCGTTTTTTTCGTGTCCTCACATTAAGGAAGTAACACTCAAGAACCAACTTGACAGGAAACCTGAACGGAGTCAATATTCATCAGGAGGCTAAACTAAACTAGTGAGCAGCAGAACGGCTTAAGAACTCAGAGGAAGCCTTATTTCTTTCTCCAGTTCCACTTTTATGTCTCAAAATGCTGAGTCTGACAGTTTTTCGGTGGCTTTTCAAAGGCACCGCCTTTCAAGCAAAGCTGTGTGGAAGACAAGAAGCATCTCAGTTATCGTGCAGGTGACATCAGATGCGCAGCACAGGTCTGTCAATGCTGTGGGACAGACAACAATAAAGCTGTGGTTTCTACACTTTTAGAGACTCTCTCAGTCCCACTTTTTTCAAAGTGCTATAGAGGATGATGAAGCTCAGCTGTGTCACACCCACACCACAGCACAAACTGTTATCTCTTTGCTCCCAGTCTATCGCTGTCTCTGTTGCCAGTGTTTTTCTGTGCAGGGGTACACACACACGAACACATCCTGCAGTGCATGTGCTTGTGTGTCCTCTGAGACTGTAAATACACACTGATGTGCAGGCGTACGAAGGATGAGAAAACAGCTCTGTTAAATGGGGAGAAGGCAGAAAAGAAGGATTTGGGGCGCAGATGTGAAAGCTGCCAAACTAATTATTTTCAGAGTTGTAGCAGCGTTTCTGAAACTCAGACTTTTTTTCCGCACATATTATCATTAAAAAGAGATTTTTTTTATAAGCTTTCATCACTAGGTATTGAGAATAGAATTTTCATTCACTTACATTCCATAGTAATAGGAGATCCTCAGTCAGGTTAATTTATTTAACCAAGTAGACTTCTTTTTTTTTTTTCTTTTTTTTTACTGTTTATTGTGTCTTTTGAACCACCCCAGTTATTGGTCTTTTTGAAAGCCCCTCCTGATCCTTTTGTGGGAAATCTCTGTCCTCCACAGGCCCAGATCCCGTTGCTGGTGGATGACTCATAGAGCCCAGCTTCACTAAGGCTCCATCTTCTAATCCTCACTCCTACTCCACTTCTCCACTCTCACCTCCTGGCTACACTTGTTTTCCCTCCTTGCTGCTCCGTCTAATCCCCTTTACTTCACATTCCTAGGCTCTCTCTGTCGCTACATCTCTCTTTCAGTCACTTCTTTTCCCCACTTGTTAGCTTCATCCTTCAAATTTATCTTCTTCACCAAAAAAAGCTGAAGACAAAAAAAAAAATTGCTCCAGGTTATGGGCACCAAATCTAAAAGGTCAGATAATTAAAATTAACAAACAATTAATCAGATTTAGCTAACATTTTTTATCATGTTTGCTGCATTTTCATCACATTTAAGTCAAAAGTAATAGCAAGTATTAGAGTAAATATATACTATCAGAAACAAACCCTAATGAAAAAATGTGAGAGATCAAAATATATTTGAAAATATACACATACAAATTGGAAATATCAGATCTGAATGTGTCTTTAGAAAAAAAATCTAAGTGCTCAATGGAAAGGTAAAGTAAATGTTTAAGTTAAACACTAAATTGCATTGAGCACTATTACATTTACAGTATTTACTGCTGTTAATACATTTAAAATGATCATTTGTATTTTCTAGGTTAATTTGTTAGGTTTGCATGTGTAAGTGTGAGGAGTGATTGTGTGGACCTGCAACAGACTGGTAACCTGTCCAGGGTGTCCCCCTATATCCCCTAAAGGGATATAGAAAATGGATGGATGGATGGATGGATGGATGGATGGATGGATGGATGGCATTTGTATTTACAATTGAATCATTCTTACATTTTGTGGTAGATTTAAAATTTCCAATTTACATTAATGTTGTTTCAATCAGCTTGATTCAAACTAACACAGACATCCCTTCTGTCGTTCGGACCTAAATGGAATAAAAATGCAGGAAATTTGCAAAAGTTTAGCTTAATCTAAAAGTTTGGATACATTTGTGAGCCAAACCTGAGTAACTGAAACTCTACATCTGGTTTCCCATCCAAGGTTAAAGGGGTGATAATTTAATAAAGGACAGTACAAATAAAAAAAAAAAGAAATTACAGACTGTCGACCCAACATGAAGCTCCAACCTGCTGCAACCTTATTTATCCAAATGCTCCAAAACCTTTTACCACATGGCAGTCTGGCCATGGTGAGCACTGAGAGCACTTTTGAGTTCAATTCTAAATGACACAGACCAACAGGAAATAATTCTATTTGCTTTTTGGCAGCACTCAGAGATGCAACAACATTTTGATTTAAAGGGAACAAAGCCTGTTTGTTATCTGTTTGTTTGTTGATGTGATAAAATACAAAGCTGACGTACAACTGATTCTCTCAGATGTGCAAGTTTTCATTGATCCATCAACAAAGGCTTCAGTAAAAAAAAAAAGACAGAAACAGATTTGTTGTCAAAAACATCTAAAGATTTATACGCTTTGTCTGAAAAAAAAAAAAAAAGCAAACTGACATATGATTTATATCTGAAATTTTTATGCCGATACACAAAAACATTCTTCTTTTAAATTTCTAAAAAAGTTTAAATAGTGAGTATTAGATCAACAGTTAACTAAAACTCTAGTTATTTATTTGTTTTGGTCTGGATCGTTTACGTTCCCCATGTTTTTGTTATGTACAGGTGTAAACAACTCAAATTAAAAGCCCCAAAATAGCTCAGACAGGTTCAATTTATTTTTGCTTTTCTGTGTAATGAGGATGAATTTTTATGAGGAACACTTTGTTCCAGAAAGCAACAAACAGTAAACAGGGCTCATTTCAGAACCTCAGTGCGCGGACACCCCGGAACAGTAAATGCTGTCATTCTGTAAAAGCTTTCAGAATGCTGACAGTAGTTTTTTTGCAAATTTACATTTAAAACTAAAACAAATAGTGCACATCTCAAGGGTTAAAAACACTAACAATGTCTTTTTTATTAGCAGATACAAAGATAAGTTTGTGTCTGTTACTTCTTACTTAATCTAACTTACTAACGAAGCTGATTCATCACAATTATTTTCGGAGTGGATGGCTATCCCAAGCTAACCCATTCTCAGCACCTTATCTGAGAGAGGCAGTAATTGGAAACTGCTCCAGTGTGGCTGCATTTTAGTGCCCAGCCAAATCACTTCCTATAATATCATTCCTTACGGGCAGCCTAATGATGATTTATTGCCAATACAGGGGTACAGAGCGAATTGTGTTGGTGAGTGGGTGTTGCTCACTGAGACCTGTGCTGTGGCACCTCAGAGGAGAGGAGTTCATTCTGAACTGTAGAGAAGAAA
The DNA here is from genome assembly GCA_036245035.1 of Adrianichthys oophorus. Taxonomy (NCBI): domain Eukaryota; kingdom Metazoa; phylum Chordata; class Actinopteri; order Beloniformes; family Adrianichthyidae; genus Adrianichthys; species Adrianichthys oophorus. The sequence continues at coordinate 9,479,957 of BSAI01000015.1, forward strand.
GCTTAAAAGGTAAGAGAGATAACAAGTACACAGTGGGAGTTTAAACTACCCCTTCCTTTGAGTCCTTGTCTCCAAATAAATGGATAATTATTTTCAGTTGACCTAAAGATTGATGGACGTTGTTCAGAGGAAGCCGACCTTGCTGCTGGAAAACACAGAGGCTTTAATTGGACAGCACCTCCAGAGCTGAGCCACACAAAGTCATGCTTATTGTGAGTTTACAGGTCAGAACTGGAAGTGTAGTCTACCTTCATCTATGATTACAGACAGAGAAGCAAAGATCCCTCCTAGAACTGCAGAGAAAATTAAAAAAAAAAAAAAAAAAAAAAACAATCACACAAAGCGTCCTGTAAAAAAACCTGTTGAGTACATCAGGGTGTAGTTTTCTATTAAAAAACAAAGGTTATTAAAAAATTTACTGGTTAAAATTTGTCGCTATGAGTTTGCAACTATGCAGTGTGGGTTTTTACATTGTTTTAATGCAGTAAAAAGTTTATACTTTAATACCATGGATTAAAATTAAATAAAAATTTGAACAAAATGCTTTAAAATGGCTAATATGGCAACATCTAATTAGTGTGATACCTAATGATATTTTTAAGAGGGAATAGAGAAATATGCTGTATATAGTAATTGCAATTGCAAGAAAAAGTTTCACAGTAAACTGGACAAATATCAAAGCACCAACAATGAAAGAATGGAAGAATAAGCAAAAATGTGTTTATACAATGGAAAACTGACAGCCTCGCTTCATATGGAGATAGATGAGAGTCAAAGAATATTTCAATGTTTAAGGGTTGTTTAATGAAAAACAAAATTGATACTTTAATTGAAAAATGTATGCTTATGACTGAGGACATGCATCTAAATATGACAATGGGTAGATGAGTAAACAAATCAGGAGCTCAGTGTAAGATCCGTCTGTTCTTTTCTCTTCTGTTTTTGCCTCCTGTCTTTGTCCTTTTTATTTCTCTCTTGTTTATTGGTAAACATAAGCATAAATGCACGCCATCTATGTCCATAGGATGTTGTAACATCATCAAAGGATATGAATATATTATTATTATTATTATTATTATTATTATTATTGTTAAATGTTGAAACCACTTTTTTCCTCTTTCGGATAAACGCAACAGAGTTAGACTTCTATTCTGCATGAAAAGGTCTAAAAGGAAAACGCAATAGACCTCAAACAGGTTCTGTTCAAAACCATTTTAATGACCCTGCAAAATCTTAGCTTGTTATTTTTACAATTCAGCCTTTAGAAGCGATAAAAAACCACGCAGTTCTCTTTAGAGATCTGTGGAAAACTGTATTTCTTGTTATTTTATTTTATATTTTATATTCGGATCACAATGTTTTTCAAACAACTATTTTGGCTTTATAACTTAACTTTAGAGCACTGACTTCTGAGCAGAACTCTCATGTCAGAGCTTTTGCGTTCACAAAGTATAAAAGAAATTTTTATATTTCAGCACAAGCAGCTTGTAATTGTATGTAATTAGCTGACCGTTTTCTTCCTGGCTGCCATTTGGTGGGTATTGTTCAAGCAGCCTGTGGGTGGGAAATGGAGGCATCGGCTCTCTTTGGTTGGCAATTTATGGCTCCAGTGGCTGCCTGCTTCTCCCCAGGTGGACGTCTTGATTTGTAAGCAGAGCATCTAATTAAGGGGAGAAAAAACACATCTCTTAGGAGAATGCGCTCAGAGAGGACAGCAGGAAAAAGATACAGTTCAAGCACATTGAAAACTATGGAGCTCGCAATGAAATTTAATATCAGTATTTTTTAACCCTGTGATCCTTCTCCAAGAAATTCAACGCAACATGATACAACAATATTTATTATGGTATTAGTAGATTTACGGACTTTATGAATGAGTACAGTGAGAAAATGGTTATTCACCTATAAGAAGGGAAGAGGAACTTTTGAAATCCAGCAGAAGATGGGCTTAGCGAGGCTGTCAACAGATCACCACTGAAGGCGGGCTGGATGGTGTTGCAGTGAAGGCTGTCAGACCTCCCCAGTGGTTAGATTGTTGGCATATGCTTGAAAATATTTCACTTGTTTTTTTTTACATTTGATAAAAGTGGTGGCACATGACATTTGAAGGAATCCTGTTCCAGACTTTCCGTGTGGAAGAATGTACATGTAGCTGCTGTTTAAAGGGCTGGTTCCTGTCACGGTGACAGCCCGAGGTCCTGGCTCTCTGTCCTCTGTGTCTGGAAATGTGGGAGTGAGTAAATGTGGACTAACTACTACTTCAAATTGAAATCATCTTTGACTTTTAGCCATTATGCAGCACTTTGGTATTAATTCTTCAAGAAATAAACTGCAGCTCAAATAGCATTAATTATTACATACCAGTATATCCTTATTTTGAATTTTGTAGCTGTTTTTAATGGTAGTACTATCCCTCTTTAGAACAATACATTTTCCTAGAATAAGTTATGAAAAAATGATCTCTAAAATATATAAATCAACTGATAACTAATCATTAACTGCTTCACTGACATATACTTATCAATTTCCACCTTTTAGCTTTAAAAAGTTTGGATTTGGAACTGATTTATTTTAATAAATCAAAACACAAAAATACTAAAGAAAATAACAAAAGAGATATAAATACACAGATATACATTAAACTTAAGGTCACTGGTCAAGAATTGATTGGAAAATAAATTAAAAGAGATGCATATCCATTTCTAAATATCCACATACACGTGTAAATGATGCCGTTATAATTACTCTTAATCATAAATATACATATTTGTGCTTATAAATACAGTACATGACACACTGAATCCATTGAATGTGAAGTCTGTCAAAAACGGTTTAAATGCTTGAAAAATAGTGGGGGGAGTCAAGTCATATATTACCACCCCTATTATATATATATATATATATTTTTTTTTTTACAAAAAGGGTCTTGAAAAAGAATTTTTCAAAAGCTAAGTTTTGCCCAACTCTAATTTTAGAGATTTTAGGGCATAAGTACCCATCCATCTATTTTCTAAACTTACTCCCTTTTGGGGTCACGAGGTTGCAGGAGCCTTTTCACTTACTTTTGGGCAAAGGCGGGGTACACCCAAGTCACCAGACTGTTGCAGGGCCACACAACTTCAAACACCCATATTCTGGAGCTTCAATATGTTTTGCAATTATCTAAAGAGTAGAATTTCTAGAAAGATTAAATAATTTTAAAAAACATAGCATCACCAAAAAGTCACAAAAAGGGCTTAGAAAATAGATTAACAATATTGAAAACATACCATTAACATATTTACATTCAGCCTCATGCCTTCACTCCCAACTCACCGAGAAGTAGCTGCAGGAAAATGTGTTTGTTTGCAAAGAGCTAAAATATGCAACCCAGCAGTGACTGGGAATGAAAATAGCTTCACTAAAGATCTGCTCATAGAGAAGGAAAATAATATCCAGTTGGTGTGTTGTAAACTGGCAAAAAGATATAGCAGTGTTGACCGATATCACTCAACAGAGTTTAATCATGTGGACTATCAGTGATTAACACATAGTTTGAAAGTTTATTTTTTGGTTCGTCCGGTATCAATCCCAGAAACAAAGCTCTTTCATGTGTGCATTCAACACAGAAAATAATACATCTTTGGAGGATTCCTGTTTGGTCTGCTGGTAATAAAAGGGAGAACCACAAACAGAGATCATCAATTTCACTGTTATAAAAGCAAAATTTCATTGTGATAAGAAAAAAAATGAAACAATCTATTATCTTGTTTTACAAAAAATCATCAGAAAATGTTTATCCAAGTCAGGACTTCAAGGCCAATAAGGCGACACTAATGAAATATGAGTTTGTTTAATACATTTTTTAAAAATCCAACACAATTTTGAAATCATTCCAAGCATAAATACTTTTCTTAATGACTTCATGTAGAGAATATAAAACAATACCTGGCAAAACAAAACTGCAGAGATTCCACTTGCATCACTGCAAGTATTCTCTAAATAATCCGCTTAAACTTCCACATATTTGCTTGTAAACTCAGTCATCTGATGTCTCTTGTTTTCTCACCTTACTGGTAGAACACGTTGCCCCGTTTTAGATTATTTAAATGGATGCCATTGTTCTTTTGCTATTTATTATTTAGACTCAAGGAAAACTTGACGTTTGCTCTTCAGAGATCTGAGGAGACTCACAGAGGAAGAACCTAACAGTTTTATTTAGAGAAGCTTCTGTCAGTCAAAGGTCATGTGGATTGGTAAACAACAGTTGGATAATGTGTTATTTTCAATGGCTTTGCAATCTGAATGAAACGGGAGACTACTCTATGCTTTTTTTTAATATACTCAAGAAAGAGTTCGGTTTGTTGTTGGCATCCTTGCAATGGCGGACATTAATTACCGTCATGTCAGGAGAATGGTCTTGATTTATCTTTATTTGAAAAACAAACACAGATGTCGTCAGGATCGTCGCCATGTCTGAGTTCATCAAAAGAACCAAATCCATGCATCACTACCAAATCTGACTCCCTGATTGGTCAAAGTTCCACCTGTTTTAACTGGAACTGCACATTTAATGGCCACAAATTTTAATGTAGGGGCTCTACATTAAAATTTGTGGCCATTAAATGGCACTCGTGAAACACTCGTGTAAAAACATGCATAGCTATGAGTAAATAGGAGAGTTTTAAAAGCCTGAAACACGCATTTACGTAGACTTTTCATTGGGAGTGGCCTCTTGAATGCACTTGTGAATGACAGAACGTAGCTTTAGACAAAGAGGTGAAGCAGAGCAGAATTTATTTATATTACCATATATCTACCTTTAGTAGCCCGGGCGTTTATTTAAAACATGTTGGCAGCTGGCGTTTGAAAGAGACAGGCGTCAGTTGGTGACAGGCTTTTATTCCATCACAGACAGAATGGGGATGGCTATTGGGTTCATTTTGCGGTGAAATTTGGTCAGAAAAGGTAGAAAACAACACCAAATGAACATTTCAGGATTTACTGAAAATATGAAAACATTGTATTCTCTTCTGATTAGCACTGGCTGCCAACGTTTCTTTTCTCTTTGAAGCATCATTAATCTCCGTATCAAAAATCCTCTTCGCTTTCATGCCGATCATTTTCCTAGAGACACACACACCTTTCCGTCTTTGACCAATAATCCATGTTCAAAACAGTTCTTCTAATTCGTCGCTTGTTTTCTTTGCACCGTCACCTGGTAATCGTTTGCTTGTTGCTCCTTTTTCTGCAGCCATCTTCTCAATATCACCCATCTGCTTACGCCATTCTCGAATATGTTAAGGATCAACCCCAAAATGTCGTGTAGATTCCTCACCAGAATGTTCTTTGGTGTATGCCACTGTTCGAACTTCAAGAGCAAAATCAAATGAGCGTGTCTTGGCTGTCGCTAGACTGGCTCACAACACAAATACCACAGACACCCGGCGTCTGCACGACCCGGGGAACAAGGGCGGATCTTAAAGGAGCCACTATTGGAGAGTGTCAAACAAACACTTTTCAAACCTGGCAGATATTGGAAGAGATGGGCCACAATTGGCAGAAACACGGTATCAGACAGTCTCCTCACTCCAAATTCTTTTTCCAATTCTAATTTTAAAGGGATTTTTAACTTGTGATTTTATTGTTTTCAATGTGATTTACAATTTATGTGTGTTTTAGGTCCATTTTTTTTTTCTGTGAAGCCCTTTAAATTACCTTGTTTAAATTGTACAATGTAAATGAACCTGCTTCCTCTGGATGCTTCACAGTTTAGTTTCTATTCATTTGACATCTGTTTTACCCTTGACATAAAAGGTTTTTGCAGTGTGGTGTTTGTTAAACAGGGACACAGTTAAAACCCACTTTGAATTCTGCCAAAGTAATCAATATTTTATTAATCATCAATTAAGGCAATCCATTACATAGCATTTCACAAACCACAGTAAGAGGACAATATTGAGTCCAACGCTTGGTTTGGAAATTATTCAGCATGCAAGTCAGAGACCAAGAGAGGTATGTAAACAACCTGGGATAAAACAGGAGCATTAGCAATACAAACCCATACAGTTTGTGTCTCATAGGAACAGAATGGAAAGAAATGCAGAGATGCAACATGCTCAAGGTGGCAGTTAACTCCAAATTCCATCCTACCTAACACTGAAGCATGTAGCAGATGCACTAATCTGGGAAAATCAAACTACCTGACCTCTGCTGTCTTGGCACAAACATGCACATAGTCTATAGAGGCTAAAGATAAACAGCTGAAAACATGTTGACCCTGAACATTCTTCATACGTATGTACATATTTTGAGTTCAGGTAAATTTGAAAACAAAGTCATTTCCACTAGAAAAAAATAAACCATTCTGCTGCTAAAAAATACAAATTATTCCCTCTGTTTTGCAATTGCATAAGTTTATTATGTGTCCATAAAAATGTTTGTCTCCTTATGAGGACGTAGAAAACAAAAAGATTTGAAAGACAAATGAAATCCTTTTTCATAACCTTAGAAGAGTGGGAGGTAAAAGCTGTTTTAGCTTTTTTGGGAATTTAATCTTTATTAAAACGTTCCTCTCTCTTTCTATCAGATTTTGTTTTTCATGTTGATAAATCCCACTTGCTAAAATTCAGAACTAAAATTGAAAAGAAAAGTGCAAAAACGTATCTGAATGGGAAAAAGTAAGTAATTCCCTTAACTACTGGCATCTGTTTAGAGCAGGGGTGTCAAGGGCCAGCCTTCTGCTGCTTTTCCTGAAATCCTGCTGAAATTGCTGCTGATTACCTGAATCAGGTGAGTTTAGCCGATCAGGAGCTTTAATGGCAGGTTGGTTGGAAAACTTATGGGACACTGGCCCTCGGGGCCTGGAGTTTGAGACCTCTGATTTAGGCTAAAACCATTTATTCTCTTAAACTGAAGGGCTTTTTAATAAGTACATTTGAATTTCGAAGCATTATCTAACTTAAATTGAAAGCCTCCATCAAACTTAGAATAGTTCTGCCGACAGAAAAACAAAATGTGTCCTCTGTAGCAACAGTGTGTTTTTGATGGCATTTCTAACTGCAAAAAAAAAAAAAAAAAAAAGGTTCTGAGGATTGAGTACCTTTGGACGGATTCTTTACAGAACTACTGGAGTTGCTCAACTCTGTGATCTTTGCATAAACCCATTTGATGGAAGTGTAAATATGCAAAAATAAATAATAATAAAATAATGAACTCGTGAAACTCTTCAAATCAAAATAATCAAACAATCCACATATGGAAAATTCACAGAAATAAACTAATAAAAACTTCAAATGTTAACTATATCCTGGAGACAATGTAAACAACCGCAGTTGAATTGTAAACAAGTCTTGGCCTTGTATATTTTTCAAAAAGGCTTAGTGACAGTTTGAGCTGTCATCATTTGCAAAAAATGTAGGTGAATGTTTGTGTTTATAAAAAGCACAGTGGTGCGACAGCGGTGCAGACAGACAACTGCAGTTACTGCGACGGCCCAAATCCAGAGACGCTCGCATAATTTAGAACATGAAACCTGCAAACAGAATTTGGATATCTTTCAATACATTAGGCACAGCTGGATTGAGAATTGAGTGGCTTGAAAGAGAGAATTGTGACAATAATGTTTGTTGTGTTGAGATGAAGTAAGATGTATTCTCTGTCACAGATGAAGAAATAAACGAATGTGCGTCATAGAATAGCAAGAATTAAACTGTAAACAAGAAAAAATTCCAGTGAGTCAAACAGAATTCAAGTCAGGTATAAATGGATGTTTTTACCGTACAATGTATTTTAGGATATGATCAATAAAAAAATAAAAACAGCAAAAGCAGTAAAATTATTATATATGTGCATATTTATATTTTTAAAAAATGTAGTTTAGTGCATCATTTAGTGACTGTTTAATCCCAGTTTACATTAAATAAACAACTAAATAGATAAATAAGCATATACAAATAAATAAATTATGTTATCAAAAATTAGCATTCAAAGTTACTTTTATTATGATGGATGAAAGCCCAAAAGAAGCTTCATTTTTGTATTTAAATTTGTTTTTGGAAATATTAAATATTGTTACTTTAAATTTTGTAAAATGTACAAGTTTACAAATGGATAAATAATAAAATAAATAAATATAAACAAACAAGAAGAAAAGAAATAAAGAAAGAACCACCAAAAAATGTAAAACGTGTATGCATCTCTTGCAAGCACAATATACCTCCTTTTTTTTTTTTAATGGAACAAAGCTATTCTTCTAATAATTTCAGTTTTTATGTAAACAAAGTTTTTTTTCTTAATTTTAGAGAAGTACAATCATTCTCAGCAAATACCTTTAGTATATTTTGTGTAAACATTCCTTCCTGATTTAAAAAAAAAAGTGAGTTAAAGCCATGGTGAACTATTTTGTCCATTTCAGATTTTTCATTTTGGTTGGGCTTTTTAAAAAAAACCAAAAAAAATTTTTTTTGAGTTCATTAACAATATGACCTCTGTGCTTTTTAATTTAATTGTCTTTTTTTGGACAATGATTAGTGCATTTTATTCATATAAATATTAGAAATGCTAATAAGAAAACTTAGTATGGCACTCACCTACACTGCAGCTTGCACTCAAAAATTTCTATGAGTGAAAAGGAGTTTGTTGGACAGGTCAGTTACATGCTTGTATATTACACTTGTTATCAAAGTAGAAATGGGGATAGTTTACATGTGTCACAAAATAGAAGATGTAAAACTACAAGGGTATGACTTTCTAAATAAACTAGTATGCACAAAAAGATGCAACAATCATACAGACTGAAACATCCTAATATATTTACGCCTTCAGTCAGGCCTTCCTCCATTGGTTTACTTGAACTTATCTCTGACAGTTCAGAGAGCTATCACCATCTCCATCCATTTTATCTCTTCTCTGCACCCCCCTCCTCAAACTCTCATGAAACTCTCCATCATCCGGTTCCACAACAGTTCCAACCCAAATGGATCCTTTCTGGATCAGCCAGAACTCACTTCGACAATGGGCAGAGCCCAGGCTTCCTTTTGCCCTTCAAAGAACATACGTTGCTTCCTGTGAATCTGGATCCAAAGCTGTGTGGCGATGGGACTCAGAGGGGGGTCGTCTCTGGGTTGTTGCAGGTGGAGTAAGGTGGAGGGACGGGGTTGGGTTTAATGGCTCTGCTCTTCATGTAGGAGATCAGCTGGTCAGGGATCTCGGCCAGAACGTCTTTTGCCAGCCGTGCCATGCTCAGCACGTGGTTACCTGTGCGGTCCATGTAGTCTCTAAACGGTACAAACTGTTACAACACACGAAATAAATGAATCATTCTCTTTGAATTATGTATGGAGCTTTTGCTCTTTAAGTCACTGGTCTGTGAAGTGTAATTTCTGATCTGTATTTTCACTCAGTTGTGGGTTTCTGTTATATCATGCTGAAAGGAGCATATTTGCCCTTCTTTTTACACAATATTAACACTTCAAATATGTGTCAACTCAAACCAGTGTTATTTAATCATTTTTTTTGTTTTTGACAAAATATCATGCAAAAATATGCAAAAAAAAAAAAACAACTTTTTGGTCTAAAATCTTATATCACCCCCTGCGACAGACTGGCGACCAGTCCAAGGGTGTCCCCTGCCTTCGCCCATGAGTAGCCGAGTTGGGCTCCGGCAACCCCGTGACCCCGAAAGGGATAAAGCGGATTGGAAAATGAATGAATGAATGATCTTATATCACTCAATAAAAATATCAGTAAATGTGGGATAAAAGCTGGATATAAATGCATATTCTAAATGATGAGACCTATAGACAGAATACATAATCGGTTTTACATTAACACTAATGTCAAATATAGACAAAAAACAAGGATGTACAAAGAAAAAGCTTCATTTTTGAGAAATGCATGGAGTTCCTGTCATAAAAATGTGCACTGGGCGTTGACAGTAAAGTCAAGGAGCCTGAAGGACCCAAAAAGCATATTCGTAACATGTTGTAACTTTGGGAAATGCGTGTGCTGTTTTAGTCTAATGATGAAAGGATGTGAGAAGAAAATATCACAGCTCTCTCACCTGTACAATGTCTCTCTCTGCTAACTTTCCCCGTGAGGAAATTCTGACATCGTCCCCATCCAGCTCAACCATTGCTACAGTGGAGAAAAAAATTATCCTTATGAGATCCAGTATATCTTTGTATCTCATTTGTACAAAGGAAATTTCTGGTTTATCAAGACAGTAAATATACAAAAATTTACTTCAAGTCCAACTCCAATCATCTTTCAATCTTTTGTAAAAGCATTCGCAGTGGTCTTTTAATTAATTTAACCACAATTTAAGTTGTGGGCAAGACTGTTGGTGCAGAGTAAGCCCGCCCCTTTTTCCCATCTACTCTTTGTTTACAGGCTGTCCCGAGAGCTTACAGCCCCTCACAACACCAATCTAACATTAGCTGTGAAACAAAAATGGTGAGCAATATGGGGGCGATCCAGTAGTACAGTTTTGAGCCAGTTGCCATTTCTGACCAGGAAAATGAAAATGGATCTTTCAGCCTGCAAGGAATGGAATGGAGCAGGGAGCTCGTGGCCCACTGATTGTTGCTTCTACGTCCGCGCAACAATCTTTCTAAACAGCTAATTTTTTGTCTGCTCCTAATTTACGACAATTTGAATAAAGACATACTCAGAAACACAATTTTAAAGCTTAATAAAAAAACAAACAAACATAATTTACATGGAAATAGGTCTTTAAAGTGTTTACAAATTTTTTAAAGTTTCTAAAAAAACAGAAAACAATCGGCTACACATTATATATATAAAAAAAATTGTCTTGTATTCTTACCATCAAACTCAGCTTGGCCGACACCAACAATGATGATCGACATGGGAAGCTTAGCTGCCTGCCAACACGAAAGAAAGATACGAAAGTAAGTCTAAGTTTGAATGAGTTTCTTTTCTAAACGTGCTGTTTTTCTTCAGAGCAAATCTCTGGGCACAGTTATCATTAGCCTGCCAGAACCATTCTCCAGAGAACACAAACAAACAGTATAAAAGCAACGAAAAGAAGTATTATAGTCGGCTGAGAGGTTTTGTTGAAGAAGCCTGCATGTTACAAAACACAAACTAACCGCTAAACACAGTCGACATGTTTACAGGCTTTTGCCAGCTTGTCAGTCACTTTACAGAACACTTTTGTGTTAACTCTGAATTTTTAGGTGCATTTTATCTTCTAATCCATTAAATATGATATAAAAAATTATTTTTGAAAAAACTAAACAGAAAAATAAATTGCAGTGGATGAGACAATGCAGCTAGAAGAATGGAAAGAAAAAAACCAAAGATTTCCATTAAAAGAATTCAGTTTTCAAATGAAAAGGAAAACTTTTCTTTAAGAAACAAAAAGTGATCAATAAGGACAATTTTGTGTCTCAAACTCAAAAGTATTCCTACAAAGAGTATTTTTTTTATCTATCTTCAGAAGAAGGTGACATGTTCCAAAATGCACCTTTGACACATATATAATCTCCCAAAGCATTTCACAGAAATCCAACAAATATCCTTGAGTGTTAAATCACATAGTCATAGCTCCCGCATGCAGAGAAGTTTTAAACTACATTAATGAAGAGGTCTGTCTGTTAAGCAAATATCATATCTGCATGTGAAAGTTTAAGAAAGATCCTCTTCCGAACGGTTGAAGATGATCCTACGCACCATGAATTCAGATGGCGGCACTCGTGCAGAATGTGAAAGCTCTGGCATGAATGAATGATATGGGTTGGGGTTGAAATGCATTTACAGGGTAAAAGTAGGTCAGCTTTGCTGGAAAAACCTCCTGTGGGCAAAAAGCCCGTCACGGATAGGAGTAAATAGAAAAGGACCGTCCCCTTTGTAGTCTCATCAATTTCCTTTCCACCATCTTTTCTCCAAATTTATGTTTCCCTCCCCTTCATTCATTCCTTGAGGCGTCTCACGAAAAAAAAAAACACTTTAGTTTTTACCCATTTTCCAGCTTACTAGATCACAAACACATTCAGCACCCATAATTGCTAGAACAGATTTGGCTTTCAGAGCTGAATTATTCAGTCTACAGCATTTGTTACTTTGCGTGTCCTGTAAAGTGGCTCAGGGGAGAAGACGCCATCATCTGCGCAAATTCGTACTCTCACCCTCAGAACATGAAGCCACAGTAACACTGAATACAAGTCGGCTCTACACATCACAAAACTAAACACATTCAGTTTGTTTTTCATTTTTTGGATCAGACACAATAAGATTAACATCCCACCTCACACGCTATTTGCAAGCAAAAGTGATTAAAATGTTGACATGTGGTTGTGGGTGATGCTACACAAATTGTAGATGCTTTGCTTGGAAAAAAGAAAACACAGCAGTGTTGCCAAACTTCTACTACTACTGATCCCTCTAATGCTACATTCACACCGGGCAAGCGTCGCACGATAAAGAACGCGCAGAACGTGGATTCTTCAATGTGCATTTAGCAAATGGTGTTCACACTGGACTGTCGCCACCCAATACTAACGCATGTACCTAGAGTTGGAAGAGGCTTGGTGTGAAATGTCAGAGCGGTGCAAATCTGGTAAATCATGCTCAAGGCTTTTTCTTTCACAGATCTATTCCGATAAATAAAAGACTTAATTCCAGTCGGGCATAAATCACAATTATTAATTTCTCCTTCGTGATCAGTTGGCATTTCTGTGGATTGAAAAGGACGGTACCCATTTGTCACTACCAAATCCAAGCCCCTGATTGGTCAAAGTTCAACCTTGTTTCAACATGCGTTCAATGACAGCACGTTTTGCACGTGGAGCCTGAAAACGCACTTAAAAACTTGCGCAGTGACGCATGAACGCTACAGTTGGAAACACCCATTTATGAACGTTTCCATCAAGTTTCCAGCGGAGGAGGCCCCTTAAACGCATGTTGCCGAGGCTGGTGGTTACAGTGCAATGTTTTTATGTTGGCTTTCCCAAAAGTATGAGGACTCTGTCAATGTTTTTGCTACAAAGCTTGAGGTTATTCTTTGCTACTAAAATGAGCTTCATCAGTTTCTTTGTGTCAATGTTACTTTTTTTCCTATTGGAACATAAATATACACAGGAACGTGAAAGTCCCATTAGCTGTCAAATTTGTTCTCTGTATTTGACCCATCCCCTAAGGGAGCAGTGAGCTGCAGACACAGCTTGGGAACTATTTGGTGATGTAACCCCCCAATCCATCCCCTTAATGCTGGGTGTCTACCAGGGAGATATTGGGTCCCATTTCTAGAGTGTTTGGTATGACGACTGCAGATTTGAACTTACAACCCTCCAGTCTCATGGCGAACACTCACAAGGCCACTGAGCTGGTTTCAAGAGTTCATCTAAAACATGGGAACAGATCTTAAACCCACAGGTGACACAAACTAGCCTATAAGGATGGCACCTCTTAATAAATGCAAAACTTAATAGGCTAGTTTTCATCAAACAGTGAATTATCTTTCTATATTTGAAACATTTTTTAAAGTCCTGCTGATCCATGTCTATGTGATAAACTGACTTTGGCAAGAAGAAAACATTCCCAGGTCAGATGACTCTGCAATCAACACCTTCTTGTTGGACTAAATGAAAAATACAAGCAGTAAAACCAGTAAAAAAATACACAAATATTTGAACACTCTGCAGATGATACAGGTGAGTTTGACCAAGGACATCCTGTGTTTTCAAGGAGCTGCAAATTACAAACATAATCGAATAGCCAGAAACAAATTGATTTATGGTTTGGCCTTTCAGGTCAAAAAGATATCCACTTTTATTATTTAAAATCCAAAAATTCAACTTGGAGCTTAAAGGAAAGGAATGAAATGGATAAAGCACACAGTGTTTCTACCCTGACTTGAGATTTATAAATGGTAGAATTTAAGATTAGTGAAATAAAACATGCTATACTATTAATTCATTTAAAGAACTTACTATACATGCTGATAGATGCCATGTTTTTTAAACAGCTCTCTAAACACATGACAACAACAAAGAGAGACACGGTAACTTGTTGCTTATAATATATCCTTTTACAGAGCAGAGAATGAATTAAAAAGCAAAGTAGGGCGTCCAGGATTCAGTTGAGCAGACAGCGATGAAGCCTGTTCCCAAGTTCAGCAGAAAGCAGAGCAGCAGACAAGATCTTAAAAGGAAGGTGTGGCTGTTCAATTGGTTTGATTAACAGTCGCAAATTCCCTTTAAACCCAGTCTGCTGGGGGTCAGAGCATTATTCTGCTGCGAAGATCTACCAGGTCGAAGATGAGGAAACACAAAGTAAAAGTCTTACCACCTCACTGTCACTCCAAGAGCTGCAGTTTTGTCAGGACCCACAAGTAAAAAAAGATAAAACATACAAATTAAGCAACCGAGGAGTATTTAATTATAAAATAAAATTTAAAAAATCAGCATAAACCAATTAACCAGAAAGTTGATTTTGGCTGAGCCACTTGAAGTTCTCAGTTAAGGTAAACCACTGAACAAACCATCAAAGCATGGAGGGTTGAGGGGTTGGACAAGACAAGTGGAGCAGAAAACATCCCATAATTCCACAAATGTGCTCAACCACTCATTTTATAACCCTCAAAGTATGAGAGTCAAGAAGATGTTGCAAAAAAAAAAAAAAAAAACCAAATCTGAAATGGAATAAAAAAGGAGTTCAGTGCTGAAGCAGAACTCACATTCACTATGGCCTCCTTGGTCTGAGCCATGTCTGATATCACTCCATCAGTAATGATGAGCAGGACAAAGTACTGCGATCCATCCTCCACTGCAGATGCATACCTGGGTGAAAGAAACCATCAGCCCAGAGTGGTTGAGGTGAAAGAGTCTATGTTAGAATAATTCAGCTGAAAAGCCTTTTTTCATGATTCCACACAGAACTCAGAGAGAAAACTAAATATATAAAAGCTGCACAATTTGAAATAAAAAAGACTTCTATAAATGGATAATGTGGACATGTAGTGGCAGTGAAGTAACAAGTAGTAAAATATGTAGTATAGAACTTGAAATCTCAGGTCAGCCTAGAACCTCTTCAGTGAGTGTGGCCTAGTTTCTTCTGTCAGTCGCCAGCTATGAATAATTTATGAGACTGTTTATGCAAGTGTAGCTATTTCAGAACATTATAGATTGCCTCACACTTATTTGACCAGGTCTGATGAACCACAACAGGAAAAGCATAAAATAAAGCGGATCATCCAGGAAGTCAAAGACAGGTCATAGGTGAGCCTTTTGTTTTGCCCCCCAGCTGGATAGATTTGACGAAGAAGCTCCGACATTTTAATCAAAGAGCGTGCCCCATAGTGACAGCAGCAGGAGCAATGAATGCTGCTGCACAGATTAAAGAGGCATTTGTCTTCTTCACCTGCCTGACAGTGACGGACGGCCACAGTCACTGCAAACGTGGAGCCTCCACCAATATGAGTCCATGTCTTGACATAATCGCTTTGATACTCTAATTAGTCTGATTTTTAATGCCTAAAAAATGTTACATTTAAATGAGCCACACTAAAATAAAGCAATTTTCTCAAAAATATTAGTTTATCTCTATTGTTTGACTCGTCTCTGATAACGTGTTGTACAGCACACGCTAGTTAAGTATACTCTTTGGGCCTGGAGACAGTAATTTGTCAATATTTGCTCATTTAAATTGTACTCATTTGAGATTCCTAACACTCCTTTTCTTTAAATCCTACATTTTTTGGTCTGTGTATTTGTACCTTCTTTTTTTATTTGCTCAAATAACCAGCTTTATCTCTCTACGGAGGATAGAAAATGATTGTTGCCCAAAACAATCAAAAAGCTCATAAAAATCCAATTTCAGTTGTGAAACTGACGCCAAAAAAAGGCTCATCTTTTCTTCTAGACACTCGCTGGACTTGCTTTGGCTGTGGTGTGTGTATAATTTGATGGAATGTATTAGATCTTTTAAATATTTTGCTCTTCATTTCCAGTGTCTCCGCCAAACAGAGCAACATTTGTTTTCCTTCATCTGTTTGCTGCCCTCTGACCTTTGATGGTGAGGTTGCGCTCAGAGGTCACACCTCCACAGAAAAGGCAGCTGTGAAACGACTGTGTGCATCATATGAGGTGTTTGCGTTTGTATACCTGGCCACATGATTTACGACAGGAGCAAAGTTGGTGGGTCCATACAGCTGAACTAACTTAAGGCTTTGATGGTAAGCTTCAAGAATCCCTTCCATGCCATTACAGTATGGGTTCTCAATGTTGCCGTTCTGAAAAACATATACAACTTTTAAATATAACCAATACATCCTGACACATCATAAAATCAAAGTTTTATTTTCTGTATGAGGAGCATCTTGTTTTTACCTTCTTTCCATTTTTTTTATGTACTGAGGGGGAAAATAACAATGGGGCTAAAATAGCAATAATGTAAAATGAATGACCTGCTAAAGTTGAGCTTGTTTTCCAATCAAAAAACACACTCTTAAAACCATTTACCTGCATGGTATATCTTCTATTTTTCTTCTTACCAATATGTATGACATGGGTGTTATACATGTTATACGTGTTTCTATAACACCCATGTTACAGACATGTATTTATTGCATTAAAAGGCCAAAAGTAGAAATAATGTGGAATTTGTCCACATTTTTGTCAATGCAGCAGCTCATAAAGGATATGCTGGTTAAAAAAAAAAACAAACACAAAAATACAAAGTAACACAAAAGTAAGTAAATGCTGAATGCTACAGGGAATCTTGAAAATTGATATTGATTTTTATTCCTGTAAAATACAGACATGATCCAACAAAGATCAATGAGGGAAAAAATGAAGAGACCCAGAAATTCATCAACTCTACAAATAGCTGATTTATGCTTTTCTTTTGTTTTACAATGTAGGAAATCTTGACAAAAGTACAATTTTGAGCAATTGCACAGTTAATGTGGAGACCCTTGAAGTTGCAGGATGTATTTTACAGTTAACAGTTTTTACAGCTTCTGTATCTGCTTGCTGAGTGCTTCCACAGTCATAGTTTACACAATTTGATATGAACATGTGCTCCAGCAGTCCAACTATGCCACATTAATCAAATGTCAGTCATTTTAAGCAGTGGTCACTGAACACAAGATCCACAGAAGCTCAGAGTCCTTCACATCTACTGAACTCTGCAGGGGGTTTTATTGCATTTTGACAGCATTGCATTTTTTCTCCACAATGTACTTTGATGAAAGATGACCAGATAACCCCGCACATCCCAAAAGAATGAACCATCTTCAGAAAGAAAAGCAATTAACTTCTAATTTTGCTGTATTTTTCTCAAAAACGAAGTTAGTTTTGTTTCATTTTACCAACACAGAATTATCCTTTACTTCTGGGTTCTCGAAATCATCTGCGTTTAGGCCATCATGGTAGTCCATTGTACACCCCTGTGAATGGGGTGAGTGGATGCAGAGACTGTAGTTTCTCATACAGGCAATTTAAGTATTTATTTTGAATCTGAATTTTAGAGGAGAAGACAATAATGGGCTGCACGGTGGAGCAGTGGTTAGCGCTCCTGCCTCACAGCAAGAAGGTTCTCGGTTCAAGTCCTGGCTGGGGGACCTTTCTGTGTGGAGTTTGCATGTTCTCCCCGTGCATGCGTGGGTTTTCTCCGGGTACTCCGGCTTCCTCCCACCGTCCAAAAACATGCTTCACAGGTTAATTGGTTACTCTAAATTGTCCCTAGGTGTGGATGTGAGTGTGCATGGGTGTGTGATTGTGGCCCCTGCGACAGACTGGCGACCAGTCCAGGGGTGTCCCCTGCCTTCGCCCATGAGTAGCCGAGTTAGGCTCCGGCAACCCCGTGACCCCGAAAGGGATAAAGCGGATTGGAAAATGAATAAATGAAAGACAATAATGCATTATTTTGTTATTATTATTATTGTTTTTTCTTAGAACTTTTAACAACTGGGACGTAAGCCACTTCTAAAATCTGACTGCCACTACTTAGTTGATCTACCTGAAACATAAACGCCAATTCTCATCTTATATTTTCATTTTTATATTTATTTTTTATATTACAACTTTTTTCCCAGAACCACAGAACAGGTATGTGTGCATGACACTATGACTGCAAAGCGCTTTGGGCCTGCTAAGAAGGTAGTAAAGTGCCACATAAGTGTACGACATTTAACATTATGCTCCTTTTCTTCTGTGCAGATCCTATCATATTATTAGTCAGGGCCAATTCAGAACACTTGTGGGTTCAGATGGGACTTTGGATCGTTCAATGAAATTCCTCTGTGATATGCTTATAAAGCTGTTTTCAATGTTGTCTTTCAAGAAAAATTTCTAAATTAATGTAGGATGATTAATTAATACACACCCAGGGTTGTAACTTTCTTTTTGAGGCTTATAATAATTACAGCACAAATGAACAAGACTTTAATTGAATGGTAGGATGAATCTTAATTTGCAATTTTTAAATTGATTCATGGAGTGATGCAGGCATTGCTCTGTAGATACTCCTCGTAAGCTTGGCTGAGGGTTTCTTCCTCAAAGAAACTTATTTCCATAATAAAAGGAAAATGATTTCACTTGGAATTATGCATGGTAGAGGTGTAATTTTCCATGCTTATAAGCATGTGCTTACTCTGTTACAGGCTCTCAAAAAATCAGCTGCACTGTACGGTCCAACGTCTTTCTCATGCTGATTGACTTCCTGAACTGCCATCTCAGAGCACAGAGTAATCCAAAAGTTTACTCACCAATGGAAACTCATGAGACACCCTTCCATCAGGTGGCAGTTTAGCACCAAATCCCAGGGCTGGAAACATTTTATCACTGTCATAGTCCTGGATGATCTCTCCGACAGCCTTCAGGGCCATGGCATAGGCATTCATCTGATATGGGTTCATGTAGTGCAGAGAAGTGGATTGTGACGGATTTCCTTTCAAGACAAGAGAAATCAAGAGTCAGTGATGCAATCCAACAGACAGAGACAGAGCTGACAGCTGCATCAGGGGAAAGGAAGGAGGAACCAAAACTGAACCAGAGGCTTTAAATCGGAGGTGAGGCTGGACTTTCTGGACATATGAAACACGCAACCATCATTTTTTTTTTAAAATATATAAGGATCTGCTTCATGTTATGCTAAAAGTCCAAATCTGCTGTTTTAAATAGAAACACCATCTGTTAAGCATCAGATAAACTTAGTTTACTACAATTGAATGAAGTTGTTTGAGTGTTCCTGTGATGAAGCTGTGCAGTTACATGAACAGATACTTCCTCAATCTAATAATAAAACAGAAAAAAAGTAAAAGCTTAAAAACTTTAATCTGGAACTGCTATTTACTGGTTGGGGTAAGTTATGATTCAGGTAGGGGGAACAGCATTATATAAATGTCACATTTACATTTTATGAGTTTTTGTCTTTTTTCTGTGGTCATGAAGAACTACCATTGAACATGTAAAAAAAAGTGGAGGATTTATTCCTGGCTTTGTCAGTCTTGGGAGGCTTTTTTTAAATAGTGAATGGCAAAGAAAAACTTTGTAACATAATAAAGAAATACAGTAGGTCTATGGACTAGAACAGGGATATGCAATCTGAGGATTTCAGAGCCACGAGGGGCTTTTTATCCCTATATTTTGGCTCTATGATTTTTAAAGAAAAATGAATATTATTTGAAAAAATATACATATATTGTTATTATTTAATTTTAGTTATTTAGCTTTGGCTGAGTTTTGTCAATTGTCATACAAGAAACATCTCAGATAAACAAGTAAAATGATGATAAAAGACTTAATCTGCTGTCAGAGTAGTTAGTAGCATATTCTTATTTTCTGCTGCACAACAGGAGGATTCTTTTTAAAATTTGATTGTACAGCAATGTTGTCACGTTTATATTCAATAATAAAAGAACAAAAAGGCACACTGAAGTCATAATGACAGAAATTGCTATTTTTAAATTGGCCTTTTTGCATTTTTTATTCAAATACATTTACTTCAGGAGGACGATTTTATTTAACTCAGTGTGTATTTTATTTTGAAAGGAATTTCTATGTGCTATTGCAAAAATTAAAAGAAGTTTAAATTGTTATGTATAGAAAATTATCAATCTGTTTACATTTGTATCTAGATTTGATAGATTACTATCCTGTTGGCCATGATAAACATAAATAATATATATTTATCTAGAACAATGAGGTCAGACTTTGAGGGTCTCGTTGGGTTTTGGTCAGTAAGGCTGTATTCAGACTGGAAAATGTTCTTGGTCCAGATTGAGTCCTGAGCCTTGCATTTGGTCTGTATTCAGACTGCTGGCAAACAGACTTTCCTGTTTCACACCAAAGCTTGTAAACAAAACCACATGACTAAAGATCTTCTCAGTGATTGGTCAGGAATTACGAGGACGGGGCAAAGCAATGAGAGGAAGAATAATGGAAGTCCTGCGCTTTGCAATCCTAGTCAGGATAGTTTACTTAATCAACTTTATATTTCGGTGACCAGTTTTGAACATCTGTATCACCTTTAGGTACTACACTTTTTTTTGGTACGGCGGAGGCATGCTGCAAGGCGGCTACTGAGGAGATGTTGGCTAAGAAGGTACGCTGATGAGTGTGTATGACATATAGCTTGTGGGTAAAACAGTGTGAGAAGTAATGTGTATCACATTAAAAGTTGTTTTAATGAGCCTGCATTCATCCAACCAAATTTCAATGAGTCTCTGTAACTCAACATTGCTTTACATTTATCCGCGGCTCATCGGATGCAATGCTCCTATTCTGTTTACATCCTGTAATGCCCGTCTACGGTGGCCGGGTCAGCTTGTGTGTATTAAGACTTAAAATTTGTTCTGGATTATCGTAAGAAACATACTCTGGTTCACCTTCACTGAACCAATCGTCTCCACTCTGAATATATCTTAAGAAACTTGACCAAGTGGGTTTTTTCTGTCTAAGGTTGCAGCCCTTTGGACTCAAACTAACTAATGTGGATGGGTGAAAGTGGTTTCTTTCATAAAAGTGCCTTAAATTTTAAACTACAATGCTCCACAGCAATGCAGTGAATTCCATTTATTCCATAATATGTCATTTAAGTTGTGTATCCATATTCAGTACATAATTCCTTCAGCTTAGTCTTGCCAAAAAAAATGCAGATAATGATGTTTTCTATCAGTGCAATAACACTTAATTAATTAATGTTACTTAAAAATATTGAACATTTTCACAAGAAAAAAAACCTCAAGTTTTTCTTTGATTAATGGAAAATTGGCTCTATCATACTTTTTTAAAAAAATTTGAGGGCAGAGCAGGAAAACAGCACTCACCGTTTGATGCAGTGAAATCAATGGCCACTGTGAAGTGAATCTGAGTTCTGAAACAAATGAACAAGGAAAATGTTAAGAAAAGGAGGCAGGGAGGCTCTCCCAGGTTTCCGTATGTTCTCCGTTAGATCTCTGATCTGACAAAAGCGCACAAAATCATGTTCATTATTCTTCTTTGTTACACTATTCCACTGCTACTTCCACACAGAAACACTCACTTAGGAACGCTTCTTTTAAAAAACGGACAAAGTTATCCATACAGCATGCAAATTATCATGGCTAAAGAATAAAATATATATTTATACATTTATAACAAGTAGAGTTTTTTGCACAAAAAGTGATCTAAAACTCTGGAAAAAGTTTAGAATTATATTTGCAGCATTTTCATGTGGCATCACGTTTCAAAAGGAAAACCAGAGAGAGAGTTTTTCTCTGCAGATAAGCACATTAC
This sequence comes from Adrianichthys oophorus, assembly GCA_036245035.1. NCBI lineage: Eukaryota > Metazoa > Chordata > Actinopteri > Beloniformes > Adrianichthyidae > Adrianichthys > Adrianichthys oophorus. Next base: position 9,501,679 of record BSAI01000015.1, read on the forward strand.
CACAGAGTTTTTGTGGTTCAAATAATGACTGAAGGAGATTAGCTTTGCACAAGTCAACATAGAAGTGTAAGAAGGAGTATGAAGGCGTGCTCAACTTAATCTGCTTTTAAATATTCAACAGAAAAGACCACAAACTGAATGTCAGGCATGCAAACCCAGGACTGTCACACTCATGCCCACCTGTTCTGTTTATCACAACCTGCTGATTTACAGGTGGCTTTGACAGCATTGTGGTTGAGAAAATAAAAATATATAAATATATATGGATTCCTTTACGACAGCTTCGTCAAGCCTGTAATCTCCACAGCTCCATCCTCCACATGCCTTGTTGTCACCGCTTTTATAGAATTTTAGATGAAGTTGCTTTTGTGAGATCATGTGGAAAATGTAGGTGATCAACACAGCACGTCAAAGCTAAAGGTGACTTTTTAAGTGTTTTTTTTTTTATATACTCATGATAATCACAAGCTGAAAAAGAAGCTAAGTGGGGTTTGCCTATTTTGTCATAGAGAGACAGTTGAAAAGCGGAAAGACGAATTAGGATCAAAGTGCGTGCCCTTTCATTGCGATTAACACTGATTGCTTCTTCATGAATCCATTTTCATTAAGAAATTCACACAGTGTTAGAGATAATGGTGGCTACCTCCTGCACACACTGACCTCAGCTCATTATTCAGCTATGAGCTACGCTGCTTTGCTGAGGGGAATAGTTATGTTGTCATGCTGCCTGATTTGAATGTCAGCACTGATTTTCTGGAGCAAGTTTTGAATGTTTGAAGAAAAAGGTGCAGAGTTTAAGTTTTGACTAAAAATGCAAACCTGGCAGAGAGATTGGTAAGTTGAACATTAGAGATTTATCTCTGTGTTCACCACACAGTTTCTCTGTAAGTTATTCATAACATTATTTATCCAGCTTTTTGTTTATCGCTTTTAACTGTAATAAAAAAATGTTTTCCTCCTGATAAAGGCTGACATTTTATCTGATTTATTAGTGTATTATAATTAGGCTTCTTAGCACAAGCTTTTAAGGCTGGTAAACCTTAATTATTCTCGCCTAATGCTATTTCTATTTATCCAAACATCTTCCATTCTCCGTAACTAAATATGAGAATAATATTAAATTCACCAATGAGATCTAACAGCAAGCACAGAGAAAAATGCTTTATTCAGGGCCATAGCAAACAACTTTCGGCATTGCTGTTTGTCAGTTATAATTAATAGTCCTCAAACAATCCATTTATGTACAAATACCCACACAGCTGTTTGCTACAGCTTCTTGGAGGACTTTGAAAACCAAAGGGACATTGTAATTGGAACTGTTGGATCAGGAGCAATCTTATTAAACAATGGCTTTAATCAGCATTTTGATAGATTTCCATTTCTTCATTTTAACATTTTTTCCCACACTGTCAGTTGTTCTGATCCTTTTAAGTGAAACTTTTTAAAATTTGCATTGCTGTGCAAAATCTCTTCAATTTGTACCAACGAAGCCTGGTTGTATAATACTGCAATAGATTTGATTTTTTTTTTGTGAATTTGAAAAAAAAAGAAAAACAACAAAATGACCCTCCAAAAATCTGTTTTAATTGAGTTCTGGTGAGAATTAGCAATGGATCTGGGAAAGAGATTCTTAGCTTTCAACAAGTCCTATGAGGATTTAAAGTCTCATCTTATAAACTTCTCAACTCCAAACATTATGTTGAAAACCCAAAGCATGGATTTATCCAAACATCATGCTTTGATTCTGACTTAGCTTGAAAGGCTTTTTTTTTTTTTCCCATTCTCAGGGTTTCTGGCCCCAGGCTCTTCTTTTGTTGAAGCAGCTTAGGTTTGGAAGACAGATATCATCTCTGTTTAAGAGCAGCTTAAAACAATGGCTTATGGTCTGAACAGGCATACGTTTGTGCAACTACCCATCAGCTATGCTACTCCACCCTGACAACTGAGAGATCTCTGTGTCATGTAAATCCATCCATCTTGCATTCCAGCTTTTGCAGGGTCACAAGGGTTCCTAGAGCTAATCCCAGCCACTTCAGGGTGTAGGGGGTGTACACCCTGGACAAATCAACAGTCCCTCACAGAGTCACACACAGACAAACTCAAATTCACTTCTAAGGGACAATTTAGAGTCACTATTCAACCTATGAAGCTTGTTTTTGGACTGTGGGAGGAAGCTGAAGTCAGTGGAGAAAACCCACCCATGCACAAGGAGAAGGTGCAAACCCTACACAGAAAAAACTACAAACCAGGGCTCTCTTGCTCTTAGACAACAAGGCTAAACACCACACCCAGTTCTCGATAAGAAAAACACGATTCCCAATTCCAAACACAGAAACTGCCCTCATGAGAATCACAAACATTCTTCTCATAGCAGTAGGCTTTGGTCTACCCTCCCGTCTCATTGCTGCCTCCTACCTCATCTCTCACTCTGTCTTCTCCATCGCCTTTCTTCTTTTGGCATCTTACACACCCTCCTACTGTGGTTCTGTCAAATAATTCACAGTTTATCTACCTCAAAACACTTTAATTCTAGCCTTCTCTTGTCATGCCAGGTATCCCCCAAGGCCCTCTACTAGGATCCTTCATCTTAATCATGCATTTCCTCCTACTTGACAACATTTTCTACACATTTAACAAATGTTTTTGCTGTTTCACCAATGACAATGAGCTCTATATTCCCAACAAATAACAATTCCCTCCCATATTTCCTCTCACAAAATGCTTGCAATCCTGGTTCACCTCAAATTTCCTCAGAAACTGCAAAAAACTTGAATCTGTACTTGTTAGCACCAAATCCACATCCTCCATTCTATTGAACATTTCTCTGTTAGTATTGATTCCTCCACAGTTTCCCCCTCCCCTCAGGTTGAGTCAAGGGGGTCATTGTTGACAACACTCTATTATTCCAATTGCATATCAATAACATCACTCAGTCAGCATATTTCCAAACATCCACCGCCTTTGTACTCCGCTTCAACCCCATTCTTCTTCTGTACTCATTCACAGCCTCATCACTTCCTTCATTGATTACCGCAACTCTCTCCTCTGGTCTTCCACAACAACTCCAAAGAAACTCGCGTTGGTCCAGAACTCTGGTGCTAGCACATCACAAAGACTCCATCTTCCCACCACATCACCCCCAGTCCTGAAAGAACTCCATTGGCTTTCTGTTCACTTCAGAATTCAGTTCAAATGTTTTCAAGGGCATTCACCACCTCTCCCTCTCTGACCTTCTGCACTTGCTCTCTCAAATCATCATTCTCCACCGGCCTCACTGTGCCTCTGCCCAACTCAGCACTATAGGGAGCAGGGATTTCTGTTGCTCCAACTCTCACTTCACTTCCTGTTTCTAAATTAACTCTCAAAACGCATCTGTTAAGCATCTGTTTGTGTCTCAATGAGTCTGTGAGTGTTTCAAAAGGCACTTTGTAAATAATACTGTATGTTGTTTATTGGGCTGCACGGTGGAGCAGTGGTTAGCGCTCCTGCCTCACAGCAAGAAGGTTCCCGGTTCAAGTCCTGGCTGGGGGACCTTTCTGTGTGGAGTTTGCATGTTCTCCCCGTGCATGCGTGGGTTTTCTCCGGGTACTCCGGCTTCCTCCCACCGTCCAAAAACATGCTTCACAGGTTAATTGGTTACTCTAAATTGTCCCTAGGTGTGCATGTGAGTGTGCATGGGTGTGTGATTGTGGCCCCTGCGACAGACTGGCGACCAGTCCAGGGGTGTACCCTGCCTTCGCCCATGAGTAGCCGGGTTAGGCTCCGGCAACCCCGTGAACCCGAAAGGGATAAAGCGGATTGGAAAATGAATGAATGAATGTTGTTTATTGGTATTCATTTACATTTTCAAGAATTTGACAATTTTGCCTTCAAGCAACATTTTGTGTTTTACTTTTATTTTTCCTTTGTCAAGTGATTTTGTTTTGTTTATTTTAGTAGCTTCATGCACTGAACTTTAGACACAGAGCTGTTTGCGTCTGACGAAAGTGCTGACACGACCATCTCTGTCTTTGTTACTGTGCAAAAATAAGATTTTATCATGCTTTCATTGCATTTTTTCACTTCCTATTTTCTCTTTTCTCTTTTCATTCAAGATTATGTTTGACTCTATTGCCCCTGTTCGAGTTTGTTGAACAGCAGCTAACATTTCTACACCGATATTCAACTGACAGGCATGGTGATAGACAGAGCTACTTATTTAGCCCTGTTTTGAAGTCACAACACGTGTGCAACAAATTATTTTTAATGCAAGAACCAGGTCACCTGTCTGAAAGCAAAATAAGAGAAGATTCATGAAACAGAAAAATGTAGAACAAGATCTGAGGCCCAGAGATAAAGGAATTCTCAGTTCTGCACCTAATATTTCTTATAAACTTGAAAACAATATTTTTCTTTGTATCTTCATGCACACAAAAAATGAGGAGGAATAAAAGCTAAATTATCAAAACCAAATAAAAACTTTTAGAACCGAAGTCCTCCGTCATTTTTTTTAAGTTAGTCTGGTGAAACCTTTTTTTTTATTGCCCTCCTGGCTCAATTTTTCATTTTCTGTCTTTTTATGAATCGCAAGATGACTCAATGATGTAGAAGTCAAGGTTCAGCTGATACAATTTGATCTCAGTGATGGTGCATCCTAAAAAATAAAAGTGGAAACTTCCTTTGTGCCTAGACTGTAGATTTTCCTTTTGTTTGTATTTATACAAAGTGTAAGGTGGATTTTTTTAAGGAGCTGAGCAAATGACTTTGAGAAACAGAAATTAATGTAAAATTTTGTTGACTTGTAGCCTAGTATTGCCTGTTTAGAATATCAATGTGTTGACAATTACGAATTAGAGTTTGCATTTAACCTCTTTTGATTCTTAAAATAATAGTGTGATATTGTTATTTTATTATAATAGCTTTTGTAAATTGAAAATGAATTTTAAAAGCCCAAATTAATTGTGTTGTCATTTCTCATAATTATCCGGGGTTGATTAAACTTGGCATCAACATTTAAGTTATTATACTAATTTATTTTTTGTGTTTTCAGTAATGATTAAGTTCCCCAAAACCTTTTCACCTTTGATTCCTGTATGTTGTTGGAAAAAATTCCAACTCATCAACTGTCGATTTTATTTGTCCCTTTCCACAAAACCCAAAAATTATGGTAAAAATTTAAATAGTTTGCACTTGTAAAACAGATTAGCCCCTTGGTATGTAATAATTGACTGTTTACATAATTACTGACAGAAGGTTTTCTGTCTCTCATTTGTCACCAAATAAAGACCAATACAATTTAGTCAGGCTTACTAAAGAAAAACAGTTACCAAAGAGACAGCACCGCATGTTAAATGAGCAAAAATAAGTAATTTGTGGTCAAAAGCAAGAAGGTAAAGTCACAAATAACTGGAACAATTTTTTGAATCTTTTCCAGCTTTATTCTACTGGACAAAAGTGAGAAAAAGACAAAGAAACCATGGAAAATAACTGTTTTAGAAAAAGAAATCCACCTACAGATACTTTTAGTAGTTACTGGACTATGAACAACAAAACATGAACACAAGTAATTATTATGTCTGTCTTATTATGTATGATTATGTCTTATATGCTGAAACTACAAGATTGAGCTAAATCAAATAGTGAAAAATAAATAAAGAACTATTTAATCAGTTAATCGTATGTCACAAGAACAGGTTATTTTGAGGTGAAATGATTAAACCTTCATAGAAGTCTTCACACAGAAGAATCAAAACCAGGCCAATTGTGGTGCAGATTATATTTAAATAGAATATAAATCTTTCATAGACCTCTATGAGTCAGGGAAGTGTGTGACTATTCCACTTTAATTACCTCTATTTGACTATATTTAAGCACCATTTCAAGGTTAATAAAAAAAAAAAAAAATCTCAATGTGAAACCAGCCGCTGCATAAAAGTCAGGCAGATAAAGAAATCGCTTTCTGACTTCAACTTAGGAAAAAGAAACTTCAATGTATTGTGCAGGTCTTTCCCACTTACGAATGGAGCAGTAAAGCAAAAGCACCTGAAGGGGGATGAATTACTAACAGAGGTGTAAAATATAAATGTTGGGTCCCAGAAGAGTTTTTTGCAGTTGCTTAGATGGGTTGCATTTCATCTCTCATATTCTGTTAAAATGATAGTTTTACGAGACATTTATGTTCAATCCTTTTCCAAAATGGCAATTTTTTATTTGCAGGAGTGAAAAAAGGCATTTCTTTCACCCAGCAGGAAAAAAGACAAACCACATAGAAAAACAAAAAAAACATTTTTTGTAAAAAAAAATCACGCTTTAAATTTAAATATATTACAATATCTGAACAAAAAACATAAACTTTTGACAAAGAACATTCTTCAATGACAAATGTTATAGCATAAAATGTGTCTTTGACATCAGTTGAATGTCCTGTTTCTTTAATTTAACCCTTACATAATCATTGCCAGGCATCCGACAATACCTACTAACCTACTATGAGATTAGACATCAGTAGGTGGATAGGCCTGCCATTTTTTTTAAATCTTTCAAGGTTTGCCTCTAATTAACTTGGATACCCTTCTTTAGGCTGGTTTGCCATCTGCCTCTGTCGCTGCATGTAGCAGTCAAAGTAGCAGGATCTATCTGGAAGTCCTTCATATCTCTTTTCAAAACATTTTTATGTCTCAAATGGGCTCGGCCAATTGGTCTTTTTTCAGGACACTGTGCAGGATGCAGCAATGAAGGTGACTTTTGGACATCCTGTGGACATGACTACCTACAGTCGCCTTTTTCCGCAGTGAAACTGTGACTGCCAGTATTTTTATTATCGTGTAATCTATCGTTTAAATGTTTATTTCAGCGCTTATTGACTGTGTCATCTTAGATGTTGAAACCAGATAACACTTGTGTCGAGTATGTGGGTCAAACGTTGGAAAGTAGTGCTCAGACAACTTCAATATAATTGATCCTTCATGAGAAGCACTCCACACAACTACACAGTGTGCATGTAAATTCATGTTTGTGTATTGTCAGGACCAAACCCCATCAAAACCAGCAGTATAAAGGAAGGAACCAAACTGGGACTCTTTTTAGTCCAAATTGATTTTTTTCATGCATAAGAAAATAATTCACTGAATGATATAATGAGTCATTAGGTTGTGTATGCATTATGGTTTATTTGTTGCTTGTGAGTAGTATTTCTTAGAGATGGTAACGCCATGTAAGCTCTTTGAAGACAGGAACAGAAGACTTGTTACAATTAAATTAAGAAAAAAAAAAGGATAAAATAATGGAGAAAAAGACTTTCAAATCATGCTGAAGATATGTATACGGGTAACTGGACCAAAGTGTTATTTGCACTATATGTGAGAGGCATTTTCTTAATTCACATATGTGACATTTGATTGATGGCACTCAATTTAAAAAGCTCGAGGTTAGGCTTCCTTGAAGTCTTGGGCATGACACATCAACATACATATACATATACATATATACACATATACACATATACACATATACACATATATACACACATATACATACACATACACATACATATATATATATATATATATATATATATATATAAGTATCAGAAAGGAATCAGACCTGTTGACACAGTGGTGGTGAAAAAGGTGAGTTGTTGATCATCAAATTTTGTTGCTTTCACTCTTTTTTTGTGCTTTTACGTTGATTCTGCGATGGTATTAACTAATAGTTACTAGTTACTAATGTAACTAATTTAATACCTGTCAATCCTCATTGCACTACTATAAGGATAATGCACTTCTGTATATATTTTGATAACAACTACACTACTGTAAATATTGTATAGATAACCATTTCACATACAACTATTATAATTTAAATACAAATATTTGACCATAGCTTGTATATATATATATATATATATATATATATATATATATATATATATATATATATATGTGGACATTGTAACATATATAATTTATACTGTACTGCTAAAAAGCACTTCTGGATGGATGCAAACTGCATTTTGTTTTTCTGTACTGCAGGTGCAATTACAATAAAGTTGAATTCTATTCTATTCTATTCTATTCTATTCTATTCTATTCTATTAGATTCCCTGAGCAGTTTCTTTCACACTACAACAAAACAGCCATGACCACAGTTTCCTTTTCTTTCGTTTATGTGTGAATAAAAATGTGATCACAATGATGATATTTGAACTGGCAGCAGAATGTTCTGATATTCATACTCATCACTGACTTCCTCATTTGAGCAAGAATCTCTCTCTGATTAAAAATAGGCAATACAGAAATGAGAAAGATCTTTTCCTTTTTCATAGAAAGAAAATGATAAAACTGAATGTTTTACCAATAAGAAACTACAATAGTTAAATAAAAAAAAACAAGCAGGACACAGCTTTTGAAGACAGCAGTGTTACGCTTGTGCAGTACAGGATCAAAACACAGCAGGTCGACCATTTGCAAACAAAACTTCTTCACAAAGGGTCACCTTTTAAACCCATTCTCACTGTCATGTCATATCTGTAACTACCATGGAACAGAATGAGACGCATACTATGACAGCACCTTTAAAACACACCTGTGCAGCAGGAAAAGAAGAGGAACAGAGGCATTATATCTACAAGTACTGTATCAGGAACACTTAGTGTCATTAATTACCACTAAGTTTAGTCCTGTGATTACTTTTATTATGACAGTTCAGCTTTTTTCTTTTAAATGACTGTCTCTTATGTCTTGGCTGAAGGATGTATGGTTATATATTTATATGTTTAATGCTTATTCAACAAAGCCCTAATGATGAAGAAGTCGAGTCATATTTACCATTACAGACTAAGATAGTCATAAATAACATGAGAATAAGTTAACATGTTTTTTCCAATCTATCACTGTCAGGTAAAGTAAAGCTTTTGTTTTTTATTAGTAGAATATATTTTTCCTAAAGATACATTTTCCTAACTCCTCTTTATAAATTTTAATCTGAAACATTACATTATTTTGAATATTTATCAAGAAGAATCATGGGGGACACTGGGACAAGACTAAATAGATGTAAAGATTTCCTTTCAAAGATATTAAATATTCACAGCAATGGTTTTAACATTCTTTGCCTTCAAGTTTTATTAGCCATTATATCAGTAACAAAAGAGGACATCTCAAGTTAATGCATATATATCAGAATCAAACTAAATAAGAAGAAAATGTTACATGTGTTTCTGCAGGTGCATGTAGAAAAATACAACTTATTTATGTGATTAAAAGAAAATTATACACAAAAAACTTATGCCTTGTCTGATTCTTTGTATCTTGAGTTGAAGCTCTTTAATGGATAATTCCTCCCACTATCCATCTCTCATAAAACCAACATAATATATACTTTGATAATCTGTCTTGAGCACCACCGCCAACAGCCATAATTATGTCCCAAAATGGAACAAGCAACAATAATTGCTGTATAATTCTAGCAGCTACAGCAATAATTTGTATCTCAGACTGAATGAAACTACAGATTCTTTGAGATGTGGTTTTGTTTGAAGCATAAACCATAAAAAAAGGATTGTAAAAAAAAAACCACACACAACAGGGACCTGGTATATAATACATATTTCAATGTGGTTTTGTGAAATAAGCAATGGCTTTATTGAATTTTTTTTTCAAAGCAGAATTCCGTCGTTTGTAAAATGTTATTTTATAGAAATAAATGCATTAGTGAAAATTATGCAAAACAGCAATAAAATTAGACACAAAAAAACCCAAAAAAGGTAAGTTTTTCTCTGTTTATTATGTAAAACATTCTATTTCAGCAACAACATGTTTCTGTGTTGTTTTTTTTTATGTTCCTCAACAAAAAATCTTTTTTTAAAACTATTCATCTGTTTTAAAAAAGTTTTTTTGTTAAGATATTTGCTCTAAAAGAAGCAATAAAGCTGTCTGTTTATCATTAGTTTTTTGGTCACTTCATTTTGGCTTCTTCAAAACACCAAAATGCATATCTTAACATAGAAATCTGCTTCAATTCATATTATGCAGCAGAATAATTCATATATTGGAAAAAAAACATTATGTGACGCATTAAATCTAAACATTATGCATCGATGTGAACTAACACTAACTTATATATGTAGGTTACATTGAACTTGGGTAATTGTTTAGCTGCCTTTATTCCTTAAAGTTTCTGAATTCTCTTAAGGATTAATTAAATCAAAAATAAACAAATATAGAAAGTAAAGAATGTTGAATGAGTGAGCGTGCATGTGTGTGTGCGTGTGGGTGTGAGAGAAGGGGAAAGTATATCTGCTGTTTGTGTTAGCTGAACAGGACAGATCTGGGACACGCAGCCATTAGGGCGGCTGCTGATCCACAGAGAAACGTTTCCACATGTGACATTCTGCCTGGCCTTAATTAAGCTCCCACATCTTTTTACATTTCACCATAAACATTAATGTATTTTTGCACCTCAATTTTAGTTGTGGACTTCATCTTTTTATGATTCGTGTTTCTATTCTTCATTCAATTCAAGACAGCGTAACAACTGTGATCACAAAGGAGCGTTACTCTTAGTAAATGCTTATAATTTCTTCTCTACCATAAAGTTATTTGTGAATTCTGATTTTGTCATCTCTAAACTACATTACGCATATCAATGCTGACTATGACCAAACTGCAATTATTATTTTCTTCTCCATGATCAATTTTCAAACAGTTGGCACTTCCATGAATTGAAAAGGGACACCATCCATATATCACTCATATGTGTTTGCGTCCCTTTTGGTCAAAGTTGAACCTAATTTAACTTTTAACGCAAATTTAGTGGATGCACTTTTTGTATGAGAGCTCATAAATGGTTGTAGAAACTTGCGTTACACGCATATATTTAATAGTTTTGAATGCAGAAACACAAACACGCATTTAGACACTTCTCTTTGGAAGAGCTTTGGCTTCAATGCGCGTTGCCGAGGGCAGTGTGACGATTGCTTTACTGCGTTATTTTAGGGCTGGGAAAGGCAACTCCAGGCCTCGAGGGCCGCATTCCTCAGACGAGGAAAACAAAGACATTAATGAATCTATTTGTCTGAAAGGGGAGGATTTTAAATTGGAGTGGAGCAGGTAGACTTTGGCCCACCCGTTGCAGTTGCTGAATCCCAAACATGAACTTTTTCAAATCACAGATTTTTTTGTCTGCTCTTGATCCATCAGGAGTTGAAATAAATAAGTCCATCACCAGAAAAATGCCACAAAAGCATTTTTAAAACACCAGAAGCACGGTTTTCGTTGGAGTGAGTCTTTCAGGAAATGGTAAGCGACTAGCAATTAGATGAATACAAGATGAATGATAATACTGCTTTATTAAAAAAATACTTTAAAAGTTTGACTCTTTAAAGAGCAAACGGCAAACATTCTCTTTGTAAGTGCTGCTTAAGAATATACATTTGTTGTTGTTGTTGTTCATGGAATGTAACATTTGTAAAACTAGTGATTTGATTTGTATTTCCAGGAATGTATTGTGAATACTGTTTGAAATGTGTTCAGACAAATATGAACTTTGAACTTTTATGAGAATGTGAGCCTGTTGTGTTGACTGCAGGTGAGCAGGGATCTTGCTCATGAGGTTTGCAGCAATTGAGTTAGAAGTTCAAGTTGAAAGAACAAACCTTGGATTTAAAAACACTCTTTTCTTGGCATGCAGAAATAAAGTACTTTGTAATGTTTGTTTTTGTGTTTTTCTGTGTCATTGTGTCCAACTGTGTTTATTTCCCCAAATGTTTTATGCTGTTTCATTTATAGTTTTTATGGCATAATGGTGCACACTGTAAGCTCACAAGAAGTGCGATGACGTTCAGACATGCAAACTTGTAAGTTATTTCGTCAATAGCTTTTTTTTCCCTCACTGTTTATAACCTTTAAACCGCTCATTAAATTTAAAGAAAGTAGAACAAGTAAACATCTGCCAATGAACCTTCACATGTTAGACACCACTGCATTCAAAAGCTGTCAGACTTAACTAAATGAAATGACCTTTAAGGTCTCTGAATGAAAAACATGGATCAAACTCTACTCATAACTTCAAAATTTTAAAGGTTTTTCCAAGGACAACGTCGACCTTTTGTGCTCTCATCTGGGATGAGTCCAAAAACTGTGGAAATAAATGTTCATTGGGATCCATAAAAATACTAGTTCTAGATCATTACTGGAGGAAATTGTCTTCTCCGTGCCGAGCTTGACCAGCAGCAAGTCCAAAACACAGAGTTTCTAATGGCTTACATTAGTGGCCTTATCAAAAAGGATTTCTGTGACAGCAGCACTAATGTAACAAACAAGATTAATGTTTAAAAGTCACATGTTACTTTCAGGTTGACTTTTTCTCTTGTCTGCCCCTCCCCTGCTTCTCTAAACTGAAAGTGCACTGACCTTTGTCCATTACAAGTTCAAGAAAAAAATCTGTTTTTGTGGCGACAGGGAGCTTAAGCCTCTTTAAAGATTTATAGATTTAAACATGAAGGTTGGAGATATCTTGAGACACAACGTGACTGTAAAAGGTAAAAAAAAAAAACTTGTCAGCTAGAATAAAATGTTTTCATGTTGTTGATGTCTGTTATGCTAAATTATATACTATAAATGTCAAATACTGAGATAGCCACAGTATTGGTAATGTGGGGCCACAAAAACGTCAGTGTTGGCATTGATTTAAAAAAAAAGGGGGTCTTTGATCCCCTTGAAGGAGCATCACATGATAGCTCCTTAAATACAGTGGAGTCGGATGCAAATGTTCAGTCTGTTAATTCTTGTCTGAATGCGTAAAAGCGCTCAATGGAAGAGACAAGAGCATAACTAATAGGGACATATTCATGAGGATAAAAAAAGAAGGGCATCTCTTTTTACTGATTTGTCATCTTGAGCTGAGAGTAAAACTGTCTTTTTCAGTTTTTTTTTTTTTTTTATCAGCTTTCATCCAAGACATTGCAGCTGTGTTTTTAATGTGCTGACACAGGAATCCTAAATGAGCAAAAAATAATTACAGCTCTCATTCAGGCATATTTTAGGGCACATATGAATATTCTGCTTGAAGCAGTGACTTGTTTCTGGCAAACAAAACGCATTAACATCACAAATCACTTAAAAATGTATCTCACTTCTCTTTTACTCTACTCCCAAATGACATTGAGATCAATGTAATTTTAGAGGCTAGAACCACTTTATGAGTTCTTGTCGTATGGTCTTGCATATTATCGCCCAGAGGAGCAGAGCAAAAAACCTGTGTGGTGTATGTTTGTAAAGATTATAACACTCACCCGCCTTTAATGTAATCGAGGAAGGTGTGCTCAGACTCCACGCTAAATGACAGCAAGGACACCTGGGAAAAAAAGAGGGTTCCAAAAGATTAACTCATACTTGATAATTAAATACAATACGTTCCAGCAGAATACACATTAACACCGATCGCTGGGCTAATCACCACTGTGCAACATATCAGGAAGACAATCAGCGGACATCAGCGCGGCCGCCAACTGACGGAAGATTAGCATGACGGATAACTACTTACAGAATTTAATTACTGCCCCAGTACCAACAGCGACAAAGCCATTTTAACAAGGATTACAACATCAAAAGGACAGCCAAGTGCCCTTCAATGCGTCTTTACAGACTTGATATTGCATCCATCATTGGTCAAAAGAATGGTGTCCCACCCTCTTAGATTCACCATCTAAATCATGAGCTCTGAGACTGAGAATGGAAAAAAAACATTAACAACTGCTTCATGAAATCCAATTAGTGGAAACGTCCTAATGAATACAAAAAGCCATAGGGGTAGGAATAGAAGTGCACCAGGAGATTTTCTCTTATCTTAGATCTTAGACTCACCGTCCCAGAGTTGATGTATCTCTTTTTCTTTAGCTTCTTCTTTGCGTTCACCACCTGGTATGAATGCAGAATAAAAACAAAGGATAATGACAATGTTAACTTGAAGCACAATTCTTTTCATCCACCCCTGGGCAAGTAATAAAAACATCTTTGTCCTTCTTTCCCGTGTCTTAAGGGTAATGGAGCAAAGGGAGGAAACCAACTATTGCACTTGGTGAAAATGAGATACCACTGATCACACATTCCCAGCAAGACAGAGCTTATTCAGGGGGGAGTTTGAATAATCCTTTACTCTGAATCTAACACCACTGTTTCCAGAGATGGTTTAACAATGGAGACACATTTCACCCTGTGATCAACAGAATGAGAATTGCAGAAAAAATTAATTAGCATTTTTTATGGATGGTTTCCTGCCTGTTTTCCATTACCTAAACTAATCTCATCCATTTGCCAACTGAAACAGGAGTTTCTACAACACTCATTGGCATGTAGAGACAACAGCAGCATTACTGATCCACTTAAGAAAGCAAGTAAGGATCTTTTAAAAGTTCCTCCAATTTGCTCAGTGTGACCCGTTTCAGCATAAGATCAAGTTCTTTCCATTTTGCTTTTAATAGAACTTGATTCATTTTGCTGTATCCGGCATAAAGTTTCTCAATACTAACGGTTCCTCCACAACCACCTTGATTCATTTCAGGCAAAAATACCACATGAGTGGTTGGCAACACTCACTATTTCTCTTGTTAAAATTTAATAACCTAGTTGTTTCTGATGTGAGTAAAATTTTGTAGAAGTGTAAACCTTCGTGTTGCTCTTCTTTCTAGAGGTTTCTGTCAATTTACTACATAAGATCGGAATGACACACTGAGGTGCCCTTCAGATTTAAAGAAAATAAATCTTTAAGCAAACATATACACCTAAAAATTTTCATAACCTACATAATGTATTTGGAAAATTAGAATCTTCTTTTTTTTATTCCAACTCTAACCCAGGCAGTGTAACGTAATGGTGTATAGTTATTGAAATAGTATGTTGCATTACATTATATGTTAAGATTTGTTAAGATAGTTGATTTTATATATATATATATATATATATATATATATATATATATAAATTAATTTGAATATCACATAAATTATACTTGTCTTAAATATTTCATGCTAAGGTGGACTCAACAAAAAAAAACAGTTTTAGATTGTTTATATGGGTTAAATTAGTTTTGTGTAAACTGCAAAAAAAAAGGTGACATTGTTTAAATAAGTTTGAGAACCTCCTGTGTAAACTATGGAAGAGCCAGAGGAGAACATTAGTTTGTCTCTGTACATTCTTTCACTATCATGCTGTTCTTTGTGAATTGTAAACAGGAATCCAACAAAACATTTGTAACTCATTGAACAGCTCATTATCAGAGCGATAACTTCAATTGTTAAGGTCCAAACTTGTTCAGTGCTCTTCGTGTAAAACTGCAAGCCCCACTCTAATAATCTTTTTATTGTAAAAGTGTTCCCAGTGGACTTTTATTTATGATTATGCCGTTTTTGGCCAAAATAAAAAAAAAAAGTCACTTTCTTGGACATGGTTTCTGCAGAGCGACAGGAGTTCATCAGAAACTTTCCTCTGAGATATGGGCGAAAGTTGGCGCGAAAGTAAGTCTCCACTCTTTTCCCATCAATCCTTTGTTTTCACTCTCTCCCGTTAGCTTAGATCTCCTCACAACCCCAAGCTATCAATACAAGTGCAATAAAAATGGCAATCAAGATTGGTGCAATCCAGCTGTACAGTTTTGAGCCAGAATCCAGCTCAGACGAGGAAAACGAAGATGCACATGGATCTATTTGTTTGTAAGTGGAGGCATTAGAATGGAGCGGAGCAGGGAGCTTGTGGCTTGCTAGTTACTTTATGTACATAACAACTGCAAGCTTTTTCAAACTGCATTTTCACCTGCACCTGATTCACAACAATTTGAATAGAAAAGAAATACTTAGAAATGCGGTTTTATTCTTAATTTACTTCATATATGCCAATCATGAGAAAAATGCTGCAAAAACCTGTCCAAAGTGTACCATATCTCTGCCCAATTTTGGCTGGGAAAGGCTCCAGCAACATTTTCATCAAAAGGTTTAAGCCGGTTTTGAAAGATGGATCAATTTTTTAATAGATTTTCTCCAACATTGACAAATTAATAATTATTTATCAGTAATAAAATATCAAAGGAAATGTATTTAATAAACATCAGAAACACAAAAAGCAACCAAAGAAATACAGTGGTGAACCTAAAACATTTTGTGATTGAATTTAATAGTAGTTACATAATAAATCTTGGAGCAAAATTTTTAAAAAGACATGAACGTAACAGTGAGCAAGGTCAAACATCTCTGCTGCTGCTCACTCTACATTTCTGTGCACAAACATAAAGCCTCGGCCCGGAGGAAACTGTGTTGTATAATAAAGTAAAAGGTATTCCACTCTCTTCCATTCTACCCCTCCTCTGCTCCTCCGTTCTGCATCTGCGGTGTCCAAAGCTACTCCACTCTTCCTAAAAAGATTGTGCCTCATAGCGCTATCACTCATTCCTTTTCGGAGTTCAAAAACATCATGGCAGTTACACCGGCAAATTACTATTTGCAGGCTTTGTGCACGTGAGGTCAAGGATAGAGAAAGCTTACTCCTGCATCTTGTTACTTATTCAAAGTCTTTCTTTTTCTGCAGTGAAAAGAAGGCTTTATGTGGCTCCCGTCCACATCCTGGATGTGATTTGATGTGACTGACCTGTCAAAGAAACCACAGAGAAACTGATGCTTCCTATTCTTTTTAAACTAAAGAAGGGTTTGGTGAAGGGTAATACATTTACTTCCTCTGCTGTGTCAGTAGAGTGAAAGGGCATTTCTGCATACAACTTACCACTTCTGCTATATCTCAATCCAACCTCACCATCCTGTTCCATGCTAACTCTTTTTATAGCACCTGCTCTTTTCTTTGACCTACACTATAAATGATTCAAAAGATAATGCAATGGAATATGTAGTATCTTTCTAAGCAGAAAATAGCAGAACTATTGCTTTACCCTAAATATATACATTTTTAAAACAGCATGGAATTAGCTGAATCAATGCTTTACATTTGTCACCTCAGTACAAGAAAACCTACTCCAAAAATCGCATTTTTGGCATTTTTTACATGTTTCTTGAAGCATTTTTCTCATGATGGAGGACATATATTTAGAGTTAAAATTGCGTTTATGAGTATTTCTTTATTGAAATCGTTGTGAATCAGGGGCTGACGAAAAATATTCGGTTGGATAAAGGTTGTAGCTGTGACGTAAGTACTCCAGTCTGCGGGCCACAAACTCCCTGCTGCGCTCTATTCCAATGCATCCACTTCCAGGTGACTAGATCCATTAACATCTTTGCTTTTTTCTTACCTGAGCTACCATTTGACTTAAAACTGTACACCTGGACAGCTCCAATATGGCTTGCTGTTTTTGTTGCACCACTAATGTTAGGTTGGGGTTGTGAGGGGCTATAAGCTAGCAGGAGAGAGAGTGTTAAAGGGATGATGGGATATCAGCTAAGAGTTACTTTCACACCAGCAGTCCTGCTCACAACTCAGAGGCAAACTTCTAAAGAAGTCAGTATTCTCTGCAGGAAATATAAACAAAAAACAACACAGGCTTTTTGATTTTGGAAACTTTTATATATATAATTGGAGTGGGACTTGAACCTGTCAGATTATTTGTGATATGTCATTTAGGATGGAACATATGGCTGTTAACTTATCTCTAGCAAACGTTTCCTCATAAGACAATATTTTTTGAGAAACTGAAGTGTTTCCGTTGCATCTTTACTTTGCAATGACATTATTGATGGCACATAGGCTTTTCCAGTCACACTATGCCTCATGCTTTTTATTTTCCATGACAAATAATGGTACTGAACTATTAGACACCGTTTCTATTGCACAGACATAAAATAGGTCAGGTTTTCAGTTCAGGGGAATTCTGGTTCACTCAGTTAAAGCAAAAAAAACTGAAAATTTAATGAGCAAAAGGATTCACTGATTAACAACATTTTCTGCTCCGAGGCAAAACAGAGGGACGGTTTTGAATGCCTTCATTCACACTCACCTCATACACATTAGACTCGCTCTGACCTCGGCACAGCTCTTTGTAGCTGGTGGAGAATTCGCCAATGAAATCGTGGCTGGTGAGGAGAGGCGGTAAAGTTCATTCAGATACTGTTAGCACAGAAAGATGGAAGAACAGCCAACTGACAAAAGCACATGACAGGAGCTCCACACATTTCCTTTTGATCACTTCATAACTGAATATTCTGAGAATCATTACCTTCCATCTCTGTCCCAGTCATACACTTCCACCTTGATCGTCCTGCACAGCACAACAAAACAAAAGAAATCATTTTTTAAGCATTTTCCTAAAACCAAAATATTTCTAAATTAAAATGCATGTTGTTGAGCAGAAAAAGCCTCTTGAAAATTCATCGAGACAAAAAAAAGGCAACCACAGCTCATTTTACTGCTAATGAAAACCAAGGGGAATCTTCGGAGGCCCTAAAGTGCAAATCACGCCAACAAAACACTCAATACAAAAACATATTAAAGATCACGACAATTTGCAAAACAAATAAAAAAAAAACAATCTTACATTTTAAGAAATCAAAATACAGTTCTAAAAATTAAACAAAATAAAGACGAAACGTTTCGGAAAGCAACATTTCCAAAAACCAAAATGAAATGTTAAAAAATGAAGTTCAAAAAGAAACCGGAAAAAGGGTAGGCACTACATCACTGATTGAATGATGACATTTGAATTTTTTTTTTATTGGTATGCAGTGTCCGCAGATTTATACATTTAAATTTAAATTATTCACAAACGCATACCAGGCCAGCTTAGCCCAGAGACGTGGTCTCTCGGCTGGCCTTGGAACACCTTGGGGTCCCCTCAATCCGCTCCAGGATGTGCGGAAGGAGATGGATGGATGGATTCACACATGTCATCTAATCAACGATCTCCCATGGTACCTACCTTTTGAAAAGTCTTTTTGTGTTTGGTTGTTTAACATTTCATCTGGATTTCTGGAAATTAATTTTGTTTTCTGAAATGTGTCAGTTTTGTTTTGTATCATTTTTTGTTGTATTTCGGTATGTGGAAATTTGTTTTGATTTCTAAAATGTAATTATTTTTAATTTGTTTTGCTTTTTTTCAATTATTGTTGTGATGTTCAATATGTTTTTGCATTGAGTGATTTGTTGGTGTGCTTTGCACTTCATGCGTTCCACATTAAAGACACCATCATTGTTAAGAAAAAGGTAGCAACTGTAACAATTTTTTTTATTGTTCTTATCTCCAGTTAAGAGTACAAATGTGTAAACAGGGAACTACCAGTTTCATTACTTGATAATTTAAAAAAGGTGAGTAAGCATCAAAATAATAATTGATAAACAAACAATCTCAGCGCCCACAGCGGTGACACAGGTCTAAAAGAAAAAAAAGAGTCAGAAAATGTTGGAAATGTTTCTTCTTGAGTCATTAATAGGAGGCAAAAGCATTTGGAGTCAGCTCCTCTCAATAATTTCCTGTCAGTCGTGTCAAAATGTGGAGCAGGCAGGATGTTAGGAGTTTATTGCAGTTTTCCTGACCTGAACTTATTCTATTGTTGCAGTTTTTAACATGGTTCAGCAGGGGCAAGAATTTCATTTTGTTAGCATAAACTAAAAAGGTTTCCATTCTCCTAAGCTTTTTTAAAGCTTAATGAGCATAGAAAAAAAAAATCATGATCCTGACTTATAAGAAAAAAAGGCACAGAACTTTGACATCTGTGAGAAAACTTGGGAAATTAAAGTTAAAATCATGATCAGATTCAGGAATAATGTATCAGACAGCTTAATATTAAAAAAAAAATCCTCCTTCCTCTCAACCCTCAAATCAGATACACTCCCAGAGGGTTTTTTTTTTTTTTTTTTTGAGTGGATGTAAGAGATTTTTCTTTCTGTTCACAAAGCCATATGATTACAAGAATTTTATCAAATTCAATCTGCTGAAAAGATGATTGCTGAGAGTCGGGAAGCAAAATAAACTAATCATGGTTTTCATCATTTCATTTACATGGACAAGAAGCAAAAGTAGAGAAAAAGGGGATAAAATGTCGCTGCCTTTTTCTGTCATTTTAAACTGTGTAATTTAAAATCAAAGAGTAGACTGTTGGTCAATGAACAAACATTATTTTAAAAAAAATCCACAACAGTGCAAACTTCTAGATTATTTGCTTCCTCAGATCCAGAAGTTTTAAATAAATGTTTGTAAAAGCAAAGCAAACTGTAAATGTTTTACAACAGAAATGGAGACCCCCTTATTGCTGTGGATTTCTCTCGCCATCAACATCCTCAAAGGGTATCAGGCATCTTTCATGCTCCTGCTCCATCTGTCTGAGCCAATTAGCTTCTCTGGGCAGGTAAGCTGAGAGACGAAATCCAAGCAGGGAATCTCTGATGGCACCTGGTGTGGTGGAGAGGGGACGGTTTAACATGCTTGTTTGCGCTTTTCTGACTGCTTGGGTCGACACTATTCCCAGGTTTTAGCACATGTACACACATACAAAGAAGCCCAACAACTATCAGCATTTATGGAACCCGTTAAAAAATATATATATAAATTATTTCCCACGACACTCGCATCATTTGTCATTTCATAAACTATTTTCTTGCCAAAAGTTCTCTTGTTCCTCAGGTGCCTTACAAAACCCTGAATTCTGAGGAGAAGCAGATGTGAGCCAGGATGGTGGTGCCAATCAGGAACCTGAAGTTTTTTTATGAGCTTGTAGGTAAATTAATGAACAGCAGGGGAAGCTGCCATGTGGTCACACAATCTGCAATAATTACAAATTCAGAAGCAGATGAAAGAACAGAACAAAATTAATGATTGTTAAATTTGAATCACCTCAGGCAGGACATATATGTAATAAAACTGACTTAACTGAAATTACAAAAAATACCCAACAGAAAAACATCACCTACCGGTCATAGTCTCCATTGCAAAGTGCTCTGACAGGAATGGAGAAGGGTTGCCACATGGGGTTCAGAGTGTTCTTCACCACTTCTGTTTTGTGACATATGGTGAACCTGGAGCAAAAAACAACAACAATTTCAATTCTTAAACGTGTCTGCAAAACAAAATACTCACAGAGTCACAGGAAACCTGTTCATGTGTTTCTTAATACAAAGAACTGATTAATTAACTATATGGCATCAACTCATTGACGCATCTAGATTTAATAGAGATGACTGGTTAAAGTTTAAACTAGGGGTGGGGACTGAGGGAGCGGTTTTCCTGCTTGTTTTCCAACAAACCATGCTCTGGCACATTATTAATTCCCTGGATACACCTGACTCAGTCATGAGTAGAGCAATGATATCTGGAAAACGCGCAGGGATGCCAGCCCTTGAGGACTGGATTTCCCCAACCCTGGTTTCAGCAAAGCATCAGTGGGGTAATAAGAGATTTAAGTGCCTTTGATAATGGCATAGGGCTGCACGGTGGCGCAGTGGTTAGCGCTCCCGCCTCACAGCAAGAAGGTTCCCGGTTCAAGTCCTGGCTGGTGGACCTTTCTGTGTGGAGTTTGCATGTTCTCCCCGTGCATGCGTGGGTTTTCTCCGGGGACTCCGGCTTCCTCCCACCGTCCAAAAACATGCTTCATAGGTTAATTGGTTACTTGAAATTGTCCCTAGGTGTGAATGTGAGTGTGCATGGGTGTGTGATTGTGGCCCCTGCGACAGACTGGCGACCAGTCCAGGGGTGTACCCTGCCTTCACCCATGAGTAGCCGGGTTAGGCTCCGGCAACCCCGTGACCCCGAAAGGGATAAAGCGGCTTGGAAAATGAATGAATGAATGATAATGGCATGTTGTTGGTGCCAGACAAGCTCATTCAGGTGTGGAAGAAACCACTGATCTGGAATTTTGAAGAACCAACATCTGAGCATCTGCAGGTGTCAGGATTGAGCCCTTTTTAGCAGTGATGGGCAGATGAAGCTTCATAAAGCTTTGAAGCCTTTTGGTTCACTCAAGTGTCATGCTTCATGAAGCTTCATTTGCTCTAGCAGGACATCAGTTTTTGTAGTGTGTGCTATTTTGCAGAAAGCCTGTGAATAAAACAGTCAGCAAGATTGGAAAAAAAGGTATAAAAATGTATATTGTAATGATGACAATGTGCTGATGTACATAAACTGGCAGTATGGAAAGTTTGGAATATTGAAATAGGTTTGTTTCAAGCAATTTAAACAAAAAAAGGACGAAGAAATATTTATATACACATAGCCTTGCTAAACCTAAGGATCTTTAGTCATGAACTGATTGAAAACAGAAATAGAAAAAGAAAAGAAGGTGAAGAAATCTGCACATATGTGCATATATACAAAAATACATGCCCATTTATACATCCACATACAAGATAACTCATTCTCATATATTGATTATGATTGGAACAGAAGAAAAGATCATTACATTAATCCAGGCGTTATTATTATTATTATAAGTAGTAGTATATTTTTTTGTAGAAACCGGTGTCCTGAACCACTGAAATTTGATGTTAAATGAATAGTCAATTTTCTGTAAAAAAGTCAACGATGACTCCAGAGTTGGTTCACAGTTGGAAATGATCAAACTCTAAACTATCTCTTAACTCTTCAAAAATCCACATTTTGAATGGAACCTGATTGATTCATAATGCTGTCAAACTGTACCACTTCATGAATCAGTCACATGGTACAGCCAGGCAGCGAGGCTTCAGACTCAGAAATTACTTTTCCACGACTGGGCACACGCCTTAAAGCATCAATGAAGAACTACTTTTCAGCTTACTGTAGTTTGTTTTAACTCAGACATGTTTTCTTGGTTAGTTTTTAAGATTTTAGGTTTACCTTCAGTCACAGTCTCACCTGGTTTCAATTAATGATTATCTACAGCTGTTTTCAGTCAAGTCAACTATCCTCAGTATATTTGTGCAGTTTGTTTCTCCCTAGTTTCCCATGCAAAAGTAATTTTTTTGCTTTTTTTTTTTAAAATTAAGTTTAAAGTTCTAGACACCAGCCCGGGCTCCTGCACTATCAAGTCCTACTGCACCAGTTCCTAACATAATGATCTGACAAAACTGGACTGAAAACCAGACACCCAAAAATACTGAGGAAGATTGACTTAATGAAGACGGATGTGGATGATTACTAAATGAATTTAGCTAAGACTTTAACAAGGATAAAACAAAACCTAAAACAAGAAAACATTATTGCTGTTTTGAAGAGGTGCTCGAATCTACAAAACCCCAGTGCCCTAAAAATAAAAAATAAAAAGTCTCTGTGAAAAACCAGTGTGCATCGATGCTCAATAGATTAGCAAATATAGACCACAATGCATTGCATTTGAGTGATGATTCATGTTCATGTGGGAAAAAAATATTTTAATTCATTTGTCACCATTTTTTTCCAGAGCACAGTGGATTTTAAAATATTCATATTTTTTAGGTTTTTACTTTGAGAAATCTGTGACGTCAAAAAAAACAAAAAAGTAGTGAGCATGGTGTTCAAATTGCTTTCAAATCCAGGGCACTAGATAGTGCCGCACTATATCTTTTTTTTTATTTGGGGAATAGGGAGGGAATTTGGACATACCCTCAGTTGATGTTGCTTTTTCTGTGGGTTCTTCTTACTTACTTTTCATAAATGATTGGTTGCAGGGCTCAGTGAAAGGCCACCAAGTTGTTGTTGTTTTTTATTATTATTATTTTGCTTTAGGAGGAGTTTCACATCAAACATTGATGACTGGAGCTGTTTAAAAATCTCATCAGAGTAAAAAGAAATTCACAGAAAAAAAGGACGAAGGGACTTTTTAAGAACTTACGTTCCATCTTCATTGCTTCTATAGAAAACCATGAAGGGATCAGATTTCCCAAAGAAGTCTTTCTTGTCCAGCTTGTTTGCACAAAACTGCATGGTGGCGTAATCCTGCAAAGCAAAATAATTTAAAAAAAAAAACAGTCAAAGAAGTAAAGCTGCCAAAACCATGAAGCAGTACAAGATGTGTCTGTTTGGCTCATGCTTTGTTATTACATCCTGTCCCAGGGTACTAAATAAAAGCAGTGAAGCACAAGAAAATAGGAAATAAAGATGACAAACTCCAAATAAGAGTAGGTCAAAACAACTGCACCAGTGTCCAAAATCGTAAAAGGCCTTTTCTTTTCTTTTGTTGCAACTGCTGCATGTGAAATACACTAATTTACTTACAAAGATTACAAGCAGAGATGCAACATTAAAGAGGCTGATAGATTGTAAAACCTGCTAAGTAAAGCGGTGGTGAGAAGGTTTTTTAAAAAAAAAAGACACATAGACTGAATTTAGTGATCCATGAGACAGGCTGGAAAAACCTTTAATTTTACTACTTTAGCAATCATTCTAATAATTGCTGAAGCAACAACGGTCTGTTCAACTCAGTTAATGTTCTAAATTTCACAAAGTCCCTCTGTGTCCTCTTCAAAAGTCCACATTACAGGATTTTAATCCTGCAGTGGGTAAATGTCCACATAACATTCACGTAGAAATTTTAAAGCTACTGTTTTGAGTTTGTCTTTAGCCTTGAACCATCCTGCAAATCATGCCACAGATTTTAGGCAGTGCTGTTGAAGCAGCACCTAGGGATGAACAGAACTTTGAAAAGACTTAAAATGTATTTTAAATGCAAATCCAATCAGCTTTATATTTTAAAAGTATTCTCAGTGGTCTTTAAATTATGCTCATGCATCTTTTAGTAAAAATTGTGAAAACCTCTGTTGTTTTCTAGGAAATAGTTTCCACATAGAGAAGCTCATTTGAAATTTGCTTTTGAGTTGTGAGCAGGACTGTTGGCACACAGTGAGCCCTCCCCTTCCGTCTGTTTACACTTCTTTCGGCTAGCTTAGAGCCCTTCACAACCCCTACCAAACATTACCGGTGCAATAAAAATGCAATACTGGAGTTATCCAGCCATACAGTTTTGTACCAGATGCCAGCTCAGACAAGGAAAATTAAGACGTGGATCTCTTTGTCCAGAAGCGGATGCATCAAAATGGAGCAGAGCAGGGAGCTTGTGGCTTGTCGTAGTAGCTTCTATGCCGTATCCCCAAGCTTTTTCAAACTGCTTTTTTTTTGACAATTCAAATAAAAAACATGTAGAAATGCTATTAGAGCTACATTTTCTCTATATATGTCCTCCACCATGAGAACAATCCTTCAGGAACATGTTAAAAAGACAATTTTCATTGGAGTGGGCCTTTAAAAAGCAGTACTGTCATTGGATCTGAATCAGCACTGTAGTGAGCAGAACCTCCATTGATTACTTTGACCCATATTGGTGTGGCTTGCCATACTTGTGACCTACCTAACACTGACCCTCATCAAATCACTTTATGAGCTGTACATACACAGCTCAAAAGTCCCATCCAACAATTTTTGTTATTTAGTTTTCTTTTGATCTACTCTTTTGAAATAATTTCCAAGAAAAGATTTAAAACTGGAAGAATATTCTAAATCTAAAGCTGCAGATCTACTTTCATTTCTGGCTCTCATTTTCACTTATCTCCTCTGCTTCTAATCAGTATGTAATAAAGGTGGGGGTGTGTCAATGGGAAATTGTCTTTTTCCAGCTGGATGCAGATCAGAAGTCATCTTGCCACCCGCCGCCCGTTATTACATCCAAAATGTGGCAGGTTCTCTGCTGACTGCTTTTCTCAAGAAAATATCATGAAAATCTAATAACTCAATCCATCTTTTTGGCCGTATCAAACAAATAATATGACACTACAATCAAGTTGTCAGTTGCCAAAGCCTTTAAGTTTCCCCTATAACTGTTCTGTACAGCTGTGGCTGAGCCTTTGCAAATACACTATCATGGCAACATGGTGCTTTATGTCTTCATTATGCACAGATAACACTGGCAGACGAGCGGTCTCCTCTCTTTAAGGGGGGAAAAGGGAGAACATTAATTTCAGCTGCTGATGTTCAGCAGTAGCAGCGGGGGAACGCTGGCTGCAGCTTGTGTTGCTGTACCAATATGGCTCTGCAGGAGGTAAGAAGCGGAGCAAAGACAAAAGCGGGGCAGACAATACCTGAGTTTGTGCCTCATAAATGTCTTTGACATCGTCAAGAATGCAAACTGTAATGAATCACTGAATAAAACGTGTGCCAAGGGATTAAACCAGCCCGACGTTTGCACAGCTCCTTTGTATACATTCAAGCACGGCTCCATTCATTCTGGTGTTTGTTCATTATGAAGGAGAGTATTAGGGCGGGATTTTCCTTTGTCACTGTGACATTCAGTTTTCTATTTGCAAAGAAAACAATGAAACATCAAAAGAACCAAAGCAGTTCATTCTTTGGGTTTCTTGGAGTGTTCACCATAGAAACAAAAATATTTGTTGCAGATACAGCTGAGTCAACAGTAAACTAAGATGGATGTAATTAGGGCTGTGTATTGGAAAGAGTCATGGTGATACGAAACGTATCACAATACATGCGATATCCCATACTATCCCGAGACTGTAGCATAAAAAATAAATCAGAATTTTTCTAAGAGAATGACTAAAACACTTTGTCTGAATACTAATACACCTTTTACATAAAAATAATATATAAAATACCTTTCAATTATCAGAATATTAAGCACTGCAACTGTGTCCCAAACACACGTTGCTTTCAACCAAGCAATGCTTTTCTTTTGAAAAATAATGCTCAACATTGTCTGGTTTTCAAAACAAAATATTTTTCAGTGGGATATTAAAAACTAAAAAAGAAAAACTTAACCACTGGGCCACGGACTGGTACCAGTCCTTGGAACAGTTTGTACCGAGCCACAGGAAAAACCACAACCTATATCTTTTCATTCATTCATTCATTTTCCAATCCGCTTTATCCCTTTCGGGGTCACGGGGTTGCCGGAGCCTAACCCGGCTACTCATGGGCGAAGGCAGGGGACACCCCTGGACTGGTCGCCAGCCTGTCGCAGGGGCCACAATCACACACCCATGCACACTCACATCCACACCTAGGGACAATTTAGAGTGACCAATTAACCTATGAAGCACGTTTTTGGACGGTAGGAGGAAGCCGGAGTACCCGGAGAAAACCCACGCATGCACGGGGAGAACATGCAAACTCCACACAGAAAGGTCCCCCAGCCAGGACTTGAACCGGGAACCTTCTTGCAGTGAGGCAGGAGCGCTAACCACTGCGCCACCGTGCAGCCCCTACATCTTTTCAGTTTCATCTATTTTCTGATTCTAAAGGAAGTTTCTGTGAAAACAGAAAACAGAAAAGTGCAAGTAAGTAAACAGAAGAAGAGCCTTCAACTTCAAGAAAAAAGAAAGCTGTATTTAAAAGACATAAAATCAGGAGTTTTTCCTCAAAATTTCGATTCATAGCGACAGTTGTTCCCACACTCCGTAACAATAATGCATAATATTCAGCGACCAGCTGTCTAATGTTGCAAAGATGTGACTTTCTTCGTGACTTTTTTTGGGTATTTTTTACAGTCGCACCTTAAAAGTTAGACGAGACTGAAGTTCGCGTTCAATTTTTTAGCTTCTACTTTGACAGTCATGGATTAAGAGAAAACTATATCCCACTTCAATGGTTCCTAAACAACATTTAGTGTTCAAATAAAGTTTAGGCTATCTGCAGATATTTTACAGAGGATGAAAAATGAACTTTTTTACCCTCAAAAGTTAAGGAAAATTGGAGGCTAAAGTTTGTGAAAATGTTGTCTGACATTAAACGGGAAGATAGCCTAAAAAGGTTGGGGATCACTGCCTAACTTATAAAAACCTTTAATTATGACTAGGTAAATAAATTACCCTGTATTTCTAACATTGCCTAAATGTACTTTAAGAATTTAGCAAAAGGCTACTGGATTAAAAGACCAAAGAAACAATGAGCAATCTCTAACCATCTGCCTTTTTCAATAAAAACTGTTTGTTGTGTGCATAGGTGTCACTGAGTTGCATGACAACAACCACAAGACTAATAAGTGAACATCTACTGCGAGATGGTTCTCACAAGATCTTGTTGTTGTTTTGATGTGATACAGAGCTGCTGAAAGAGGCTAACCATGGTATGCTGCCAGCTAGTGGTTGGAGGTTTAGGTGGAACATAAAAGTAAGATACTGCAGAAAATGTTTGCTTATAATAATAATAATTTTAAATGGTTTTTGCAGCATTCAAAATCAACACCAGTTTTGTCCAATAAAATTTTGCAATATTTGTCAGAATCAATTATTCCCCTCTCATCCCTAGATGTAATGCATACACAATTGGCAATTTATCACAATTTTTATTTCTTTGTAAAACTTTTATATTTTTAACCAAAGACCTCGAAATAAAATGATAGAGAACTTTTTATAATTCACCAATTGAGGAAAAAATAGATTGTTCTTCTTGGCTGAATATATACAGTAAATCTTTCTTGATTTAATTTTAGCACAGATATGCACCATGGTTTCCAGCTGCCACATGTAAAAGTATCTTTTATAGATCACCCAGAGCTGCAGGAAGATCAGGAAGAAGATCTGAAAGTAAGCCAGGCACTGCTCAGCAGTCATATTTGCCAGAGATAATGACAGCCAAGAGGAAGCCTTTGAACCATGCAGAGACTGCTGCTCAGTCTAATGATACCTGGCAAATTCACCACAAGGGCGATAGTCGACCCTCCACACCTTCCATGTCAGTTCTTCCTCTGCTTATCTCCCTTTCCCCCAAACAACTTGCTGTGTTTACGCCAAGCAAACAGCAACTCAGCTGTCTGTATTTATTAGTCACAGGTGGATTTGAGAATAAACACCATTTAGATTGATGGGAGCACTTAAAAACAGTCATAATTCTCAGATGTTCAGCCTTTGCTGACAGCCGTGTATTCCCATTTAACTACTTTTCTGTCTTTCTTCTCACTTTTAAGTCTTTTTTCATTCCTCAGGTGATGCTGTCTTTCAGGGTTAAATTGATTTCCCGTATCGTTCTATCTCTAATTAACTTTAGTGGGGAAGAAAACAAAACAACATTTGCAAGAGTAATGATCATTTGCATTCATATAACTTAATGATTTCCAGGAGTGGTGCTTATCACTTCTGCTTCTGACTCCTATTGCTGCAAATGCCATCCACCTTATGACTCACGGCAGCCGGTCTACGACTATCAGCACCTACACTTTAGTTCAGCAGGGAAGAATCAGTACTGGCAATCATGGAGCTGCAATCAGCAGCACAGCTGTTTAGCCTCAATCCAACTCTGTTTTATTTGTTTAAAAGTAGAAAACTTCACCAAAGTTAAGTAAAACCTCTGTAGCACTAGTAGTGCTACATGAAATTGACACATTCAAATAATCAGTGGCAATTTGTCTAAAACATATAAGCAAAAACAAAGGATAAAGTCAATTGTTTAAGTCCATAAGTCTTACTGCAGCACTCTGCCACGCTGTCAGCTCAATAATGTGATTATTTACTATCTGCATTTGGATGTTAAAGCAAAATGGGCTTTACCACAGCCCATATCACGACAAATGCCTGATTTGGTGATAAAAATGAAGGAGGTCTCATTAAATAGCCATTGAGACTCATTTTATATTCGCTGTGAACACAATTTTCAAATGGCAAAAAACAATTGCGTGGTAACACAGCGTATCCTCCTCATTTAATGGAGACGTTTATGATGCAATATATCTCACAGACAGCTAGTACGTACAATAAAAACCCCACTCCAACTCAGCAGGCTTGTAACCATTTCCAAACACGCATTTTTCTGGTTTAGTTAGATTCTGATGTGCCTTGCGAAGTAAAATCCGTTGACACCGTAAAATATTTTTTAAACAGCGTGAACAAATTTGAGAAGTGGTAAAACTCTTTAGACATACTCTGCAGTTTCCCAGCTCTTCTGCAGACAGGATTATGGTTCCACATGTCTTCCCAGGTATCCCTCTGTGAAAACAAAAACATCCGTCACTTTTCTTACACCACCATATAGGCTGGATCGAACAGGTATCATAAAAGATTTTGAAAGTTCCATAAGTCATGAAAAAGTCACATCTTGATAGGATTTATCAGACATGCACATACATCAGTGTGAGTGTCTTTGTGTTTTAAGATAAACTTCCATTAAAAAATATCAGTTGTATCCAGAGAAAGTTAGAAAAGAGTTTGAAGGCTGTTTGAAATAAAGTTATCTTTAGAACTCATTTTGGAAATATGTTTATTTACAACATGCATATACAAAGGTTTGCAATGAACAAATCCCTTTTATGAAAGTGGCAATAAACCTTTAAACAACTCAGCAGTATACATTTGTTATACAAAATGACTTAGAAACTTCAAAATATGACACAAAATTGCCAGTGTCTGGGTTATTCTAATCAAAATACTGTGATGAAAACCACAGTAATGAAAGTGTAAATTGGACATAAACAATTTTTCTTCTTTCTCTCCCTTTCATTTCCTTTGTAATAGAACTTGTGCAAGATCTTTTGTTTTTGTTGTTTTTTGGAAATGAAAAGAAATAAAGAAATTGGAAAATGTACCTTTGGTGAAATTTCAGTACTTTGATCTAAATTGCAGTTTTTCTTTCTGTCTCGTTTTTTAGTTTCTACCAGTCCACCAGTTGGATTAAAGAAAACGACAGCATTTGATTCAGTGTAATTTTGCTATATTTTTGAAGCATATTTGCTATCTTTTGACATATTGCACTCATCCATAACATTCACTGTAGCAATGAACAGCAGGAAAATTCCTTTCAAAACACACAAAAAATGTCCATCAGTTTTCTGATCATGCAGCGCCACTCCAACCGCAGACACTCCTGTCATCTTTTCCCATAAAGAATGAGATTACATGCAAGATCCGATGGGGCCTTAGCAGGAGACTAATCATCAGAAGGTCAAACCTGCTGCAAATCCTCATCAAGCTGTGACAGCTGAGCTGACTGTTCTTTATTTTAGATTCTATTGCACCAAACTAGAAGCAGGCTGTGTCTGCAGCACACACACACAAACACAATGATAACATTCAATACTAGCAGAGCCAGTGTGAGGCCTAAAGCTGGAATCATTGAAATTTCAGCTTCAAAGTAGAAATATGCTTGTAGAAATTGTGTCTTTTCACCTTTGCTTGCATAGCAAATAAATGCATTTTTTAGGTAACTGGTGCTTCCAACAAAGTCTCCCAAGATGATCGTTTGTGCAGCAGAGCTGCCTGAAAGCAAGTGCTTTTTTTCTAAAATATTAACATTGATCAGCAACTCAGTACAAGCTTGGCAACCAAAATAATCAGCTGTAACAGCAACACCATCTTTATGAGGCTAAATGTGGAATGAAGCCATTGTACTCCAAAGGCAGGCACACTTAATTCTCTGGCTTTATCTTTGAGGTCTAAGGAGACCAGTTTCAAGGTGAATTAACTACCCTTGAATTATTGATGTTTCACTCCAAAGCTGTTGCTGTGCAGTTTGATGGTGCTTTAAAGAGCCAGTAAAATGTTCACCAATGAGGCTAGTAAACCCTGCACACTTCCCTGGTCAAATTATCTCCCTGAGGTCACAGCAATGACTGCCACTCCTATCAAAGTGGCAAATTAGATCCGGTGAATGGTCAAATATGAGCTCCAGGTGCACACCTCCCGCTCTCACCTCTGCTGTAGATCAGACAGTAGGTAAAGGCAAAAGCGCCTCCAAATTATTTGTGTTTTGAAGGAAGGATACACACAAACTGATCGAGCAAATGTAAAGGGTACCTGTGGCTCATTCAACTGAAATGAGACTAGTACTTATTCTCTGACAGTCAGTCATTTATGAAAGATTGAATTAAAATATGCTCCATTGCTTCTCCACATGACAAAATAAAGCAGCAGGACTCTGGCATTCTGCAATAGAGTTGTGTAATCTCCATGTAACCAGAGTATTTTTGAGACATTTTTAGTGTTTCACTTGTGTATATTGAGTTTTTTAACCAAAACTAGCCTTGACAGGGTTCTCCTAAAAAGGCGCTGGGACAATCACAATGAAATAGAAATAACAGGCCATAAATCACTCTTAAGCTGAACAAAACGTGCATTTAGCATATGGTGTTCACACTGAAGACTGTCGCTACCCGATATTAGCACATGTCCACCACCTACAGTTGGAAGAGGTTTGTTGCAAAATGTCAACGCGATGAAGATCTCTAAAATCTTCCTCCAAGCATTTTATTTCACAGCTCTGTTCCGATATTTGGTCAAAGTTCAACCTGGTTTATCTTTCAACGCCTGTTCAATGGCTGCACGCTTTGTAAGTAGAGCTCAAAAACATTTGTAGAAACTTGCGTAAAAACTTGCGTAGCAACGTGAACGTAAAGTTACATTCACACCAGGCATGTGTTATGTGTGCAGGAACGTGCTATATTCAGTTTCATGAATACGCATTCAGCCTGTGGTGCTCACAGCACCAGACCACCAGACAAGCAGGGAGCGGCATGGAGGGGCTTCTTCTTATGGTTTTGATTCTTTACTAGCGCTTGACTGCCACCTGTAATTGGAAGAGGCTTGGTATAAAATGTCAAAGCGGCGCAAATTTTGAAAGTCTTGCTGCAGGCATTTGCTTTCACTGTTAAACTTGGTTTCAAATAATTCCAGCTGGGCTCAAACTACAGTTATTATTTGTTCTTCATGATCATGTTTACAACCGACTGGCAATTCCACGATTCAAAAAGAACGCCACCCCCACGTCACTGCCAAATCCGAGTCCCTGATTGTTTAAAGTTCAGCTGTTTCTCGATTAACTTCCAGCCTGCAATTAATGAACGACCGTTTTGTATGTAGAGCCCAAGACTGGGCTTAAAAATGTGCGTAACGACACGTGAACGTAAGAGTTCAGAACTCAGAAGCCCAAAACAAGGATTTACGTGTGTTTACATAGACTTTTCATTGAAAGGTTCTCACTTGAACGTGCATTTCCAAGGGTGGTGTGAACGTAGCATAAAGAGTAGCATCAGAAAATCTGTTATCTGCCGTGGTTTCTGTGCTTCCAGGGGAGTGGTGTTCACGCGCTCCGCTCCATCAAAGCACTACAGATGAGGAGGGAGGTCATGACCATACGCTAAGGAACCTTCATAATTAGGAGCATTCCCAGTCTCCATAATTCATACAGTCACTTACAGGCTTCTGCAAACACTGTGCGGCAGGGTCCTGATGCAAACCTCGGCAGACCTCATTTTGTCAGACAGGTTTGCATCGTGTCGGCTGTTATCTCTTTTAACAAAAATCCCATTATTAAACAAATTTCATAAGGAAAACAAAATAGAAGCAGACACGAGGGTCCCGTGTTGCTAATCTAGCATCATTTCTTTGCTTAACTGCTGTGATTACAACTAAAAACAAACAAGATCAAAGTTTACTGTGCTTGTATGTTATATGAAGATCGATTAAAGCCTTTTTAGTCGTAAAGCAGCTGCTGCCTGTACTCTCAGTTACCTATCAGGGCTGAGCTGAAGAGCTTCTTCTGTCTGTCTGGGGTGTGGCAGATTTAACTTTCAGAAGACAGAAGGAAGTCATTGTGGATGCTGCTCACAATCGGCTCATTTGGATGAAGAATGGTCTTGATATTTAACACCAGAAGAATGTGTCATGCATACAAGAGTGAGGCCAAAGAGTGAGTCCAACACAAAGCTCTTTTTCTTCCATGCTGCAGTTATTTCAGGGTTGGGATTCAACTGTTTAAACGACCTGAGCATCATGCTGGAGTGTTCGTTTTGAATTTCACTTTCTAGCTGGGGGAAAGAAAAGAAAGCACTTTATCAAATTAGATACAACCAATTTCTTTAATTGAACAAAATAAAAGATGGTTTGTCCATGTCAGAAAATCCAGTAAATTGGTATGAATGACAAGCAGATTTAGGATAAACTAACAAATCTGACTGGTTTGTTTTAGTGGGAGCTTGAGAGGACGGGGAGACAAATTTTGGCTTTTTGCCACTGTAAACATTTGGGATAGCAGGCAAATCACAGTTGAGCAGCATTATACAAGGTTGCCAGAAACTATGTGGGTTCAAATGGGATTAAAGTACTAATCCCTGTGATCTACACACCCAGATAAGCATTGATAATCCCTCACCTCGTCAGAATTAAAAAAAAAAAAAGGGTGAAAAGTGCATAATCCATTTCTAAATGACACCAGAATATATCAGAGTAGTAACTGCAGAGGAAAGAAGGGATGCTTCAGCCTTGTTTTGTAAAATGAGATAGTGTTATAAAGTGGTAGCTGCAGGCAAACAGTGCAAAACTCTTTAAATCCTTGTTCAAATAAGCACAAAGCAAGTAAACAGGGTGAAAGCAATGCAAAAAAAATAAAAAAAATAGGACATATAAACAATGACCAGAAGGAAAAATGTTTGCCCTTTTTTGACATCTGGTTGAAAAAATATTACTTTGCAACAAAACACTGTCCTTGATTTGATCACTAGCTTCTGTTTGCTGTGTATACCACATGTGAGTTACATATAAAATAAGGTCCAACAGAGGAGCAGTGACGTAACATCAGCGATGAGACAAATCTACTTGTTAATGGAATCACACCAAATAAACATTAAATGTAACATCCATTAAATCACGGATGCTTTGTGAGTGTGTTGTAATGCAGCTTGACCAGTGTTGACATTTTGATTACATAAATTACAACACAGTTTTAATTACTATAATACTGTTTGATTTCTGGGGATTCTAAATAAATGGAGCTTTCATCAACCACCTGCAAGCTTGTTTT
This sequence comes from Adrianichthys oophorus, assembly GCA_036245035.1. Taxonomy (NCBI): domain Eukaryota; kingdom Metazoa; phylum Chordata; class Actinopteri; order Beloniformes; family Adrianichthyidae; genus Adrianichthys; species Adrianichthys oophorus. The sequence goes on from BSAI01000015.1 coordinate 9,536,323, forward strand.
GACAGCGAGGGAGATTAGGAGAGGCTGTCAATCAGCAGGACTCTTTTCGGCAAGAACTCTTCAAGCAAAAACAGGCAGTTCACTCCAGCTCAGCTGACATACATGATTCTGAACATGTTGACAAAAACACATAGACGTTCCTTTTGTAGGAATAGAACGATTCACTTTTTGAGGGGCTCCACTCTCTGAAAGTGATTTGCTTCACTACAGCTTTAACCCACACTCAAGATGAACACAGGTAACTCCATTTACATTGCATTTGGCTGTCCTCACTAACATAGTTTAGGATGGAGAAATGGATGCTGAGGACTGAGTCATAGCTTTACAAGTCCCCCTCCCCTCCTTTGCTTTCCAGCAGGCTGAACATCTGGCCGTGACACAAATTAATATTTCCTTCCGTTCCTTGGTGCTAAGGCTTCAATTAACAGGAATGCAAAGACCTACTGCTTAACATTTTTGTTTTGACGGAAGAAAACATAGTTCTATATATTATGTGACAATAATGTCACTAACCAAACAAAGTAAAAGTAACTGAGAATTAAAAAACAAATCCCAGGGATAATCAAACTAGAAGGAGCTTGTACACACTCAGTGGGGTTTTGATGGTTTGTGTTCTAAGCAGGAATAATTGCTGGAGTCAGGGGATTCTGGGTTCATCCTTGAAGCTCAAATTAAGATTTACTGCTGATGCTTAAGGGACATGTGTTCAATTTCATCTTTAGGGTGTATCAAAGCTCGACAATAAAACACAACATGGTCCATCAGTTAGATAACTGTTTTACCATTTTTACACCAGGTTTATGTGGCATAACGATACTTTTAATTTCACACTAAAGAAATGTATGTTCTAAATAGGGCTGTCAAAGCTAACGCGTTAACACACTCCGCGAAGCAACCGGCAAGTTCAGGCTCAGGTTCAGGCTTTCCCGGAACTTCTTCCAGATCACCCAGCAACCAATCAGATTTGAGTATTCACCCGGACCATTTAAAGTGCAGAAACACAATGTTTGTTTCTTATGGCTGTATATCAGCATCTTTGTTTTCTTGGAGTAACACTGCAAACATTAAAGTCTTTAGAGTTTATTAGAATTCTGCTTATCTTACTATTGTTATGTTTTGTGCACACAAATTAAACTTCTGAGTTAGCACTTTATAAATGTAAACATTTCAGACAGTCGGTTGACAGCACCAATTCTGAACAAAACCATGACTTGTAATTTGGTTTTTATAAATGTCTTAACTGTGATTGGTGTAGATTCAGATAAAGACACATAAGGGAGAGAAATGTCCACCAATCAATTATCTATTCCCACTTCATTCTGAGTCACAGTTAGTTAGTAGCAAGACACACCGGTAGAATGGAGACGTAACTGGAGTTGAAATTTGTGGTGAAGCTTTAGATTGAATTTTAAAGTAAGATCTACGGTGGCCTAGAAGTGCAAATTACACCAACAAAACACTGAACACAAAAACTAGCAAAAGAGGAATTTTAAAAAAGCAAAACAAATGAGAAAAACAACATTACATTTTAAAAATAAAAATAAAAATCCATAACCAATTCCAAAACACAATTCCAAATAAACGATACAGAATAAAAAGGATAGTTCCAGAATCCAGAAGAATCCAGAAAAGATGAGTAAAAGGGACATCAGTGATTGAATGATGACATTTGTTCACCTATTGATGAAGAAGTTTTTTAGCATGGCAATACCTTTCTACAGACAATATTTCTTTAAGCTTCTAGCCATAGCTACTGCAAAAGTTCTGCAATTGCTCCATCAACTTTTTACCAAAGTTCAGTTAAAACTTCCTTCTGCTTTCCCTCTACTTCAAAACTCAAATGACATCCTCCAATCAGTTACATCTCATAACAACTACCTTTTCTATGTTTTAATGCATTCATTTTACACTTATTGTTTTGATTTCTATAAAGGATTTTTGTTTTTCAGAAGGTTATTATTTTGGATTCTGGAATTTTGTTTTTATTTACAAAATGTAATGTTTTTATTATTTGTATTGCTTTTTTAATTGTCATTGTGATTTTAATGTGTTTTTGCATTGAGTGTTTTGTTGGTGTGATTTGGACTTTAGGGCCACCATAAAGATCTGTCAGGGACTCTCAATACTTTTCAAGACACTGGTGTGTTTTGTGGCAGATATCCGTGTGTTGCACAACTGGCCTTTTCATATGAAATATGGAACAGAAACAACAACAGAAACAATCAGAAAGTCTCTAACAATTGTAATCCCTGGAAAGTTTTTTTTTCTTACAGATTTTTTTTTGTTGTGTCTTGTTCACACAGACAACTCAAAATATGGAGGATAAAAACAAATCCAGACTTCTTTTCTTGCCTCCTGGTATACAATAATGGACAAAAACATTATTTTATTGCAAATTAAAATGTATGAGGTTTTTTTTTTTAAGTTATCAATGTATTGATTTCAATCAATAACGAACTCGTTCTGTCTTAGCACATACAGAATGAAAATGGTGTTTGGGATAAATCACACACCCCTGGACTTGTTGTTCATTACTTTTTGGTTCCCCACAGATCGATTTTGCTGACAAATAACCACTTGTGTGGTTATCTCTTATGATAACCGTAGAAAAGCAATTGTTTGCCCATCAATCTGTGAAGAATTTGAAGGTTATTTCCAAACAATTTGGGAACCATCATTCTACAAAATAAAACGATTGTCTTGTTTTGTGAGGAAAATCACAAGAAAAAGAATAACATTCAGCTCAGATACCGTTTTGACAGGGGTGTACATCCTAGCAGGTTCATTCAGAGGTGTTCTTATAGGAAAAGCAAATATTCAATATTTTCATTTCAATTCAACTCAGTTTATGTGCCAGTTTCTTTTACCCAGAATGACCCTCAATCACTGTGGCGGCAGTGTTTTTTCATTAAAGACACAGAAACGACACAGCATTGATAAAAGGCTTTGGCGCTGAGAGAAATATAAAAGGTAAAAAAAGGCTACCTCTCAGAGCGTATAGCTCTAATTAGCATTTGAGTGACAAACTTTGTAGCAGTAAAAACCAAATAAAATAATTAGAAGTTAAAAGAATTGCTTTCTAGCTGAAGCTTTTCCTTTTAAAATAAAAGTCTTAAAAGACCTTTATTTTCTAAAGCTAAACAGGAAAAAATGTTAGAATCAAGATAGGCCATGTTTTGTCAGGTTTTTTTTGGCCATGTTTACATTTATAAAGTATTTTAAAAAGACTATTTTAGTAAAGAAGATCAAGAAGACATTGATCAAAAACACCAGAAACCACAATTTCTGCTTCAATTTTTGAAACTTTTCTCCTTCAATGGTGGTGGGGCTTCAAATGCACTAAAATTGAACTCTTTTACACCCACTCATTATTTAAATCTGCAGTTTGTTTCATCTCAGATGAAGAGCAGCTGCTTTGCTCCTCATCTCTCTGTTAACTACATTAACCAACTACTTTAAAGAACTGTGAGTCTCTGTAGAGTTGAGTCAAGTGATACCTTTGCCTTTAGCGTCTCTTTAAAAAAAACGTGCACCACTGACTCCTAAAAAAGAAGATTGAAGTCTTATACCAGCAACATTTTTTATTTGGTTTTTAAAATCTATTTCAGCATCATGTATGCAGGCTTACTTTTATGAGTCACACTATCTAAGTCAAGGAGAACTGCCCTTCATTTTACCCTTTTAAAGTCTTGGCAGAACCTTCACTAAATCTCTTTCAAGCCAAAGTTGTCATAGAGGTCATTCACAACTCACGAACGTCAACAGCCGCTCGCCTTCAATGCCTGTCAAGTTTTGGATGGTGTAAAAGCGAACATGATATAAAAAATTTTCAGCATTCAAAAACGTTAAAGTTGTTTTTGGAAGTCCAACACAAAAAAGGCCAATGTAAAAAAATCAAGCTGAATTTTGAAGACACGCTTAGTGGACTTACTTTATTGATACCACAATGCTTTTTTTTGTTGTTGCCATCTCTAACATTTGAATTTAGAATAAACAACTTTGGCCTTTTTTGGTCAATAAACGGATGAAAAAACATTTTAGCTGACATCTGTTTCTTTTTCTAAACCCCTTTAGTATTGCTATATGTTGTATGTGTCTCTCCACAAAAGGACTATTGCTTTCTGGGTAATTCCATGTATTTATAAGTTTTCTTTGGCTACAATGTTGAACAAAAATCCTAGAAAGCTTCCCTTTTATCGTTCAGGTCATTCTTTTTAAATTACATCCATTATATTTGTGCATCCTGAAAGTTTAATTTTAACAAAGCAGTCCCACTGTGTTTAAGAGATGAAGAGAGTATTCAGACTGCAAAGTCTGTTAGTCTGGACTGAGTCCGCTTAATTTGGTCCGGATCAAGTCCTGAACCTTGCATTTGGTCTGTATTCAAACTGGTGTCAACCAGAGAGTTCTGTTTCGAACTAAACCCTGTAACCACGTGATAACACCACGTGATAACACCACGTGATAACACCACGTGACGAAAGATCTCTTCACTCATTGGCCAGGAATTATAAGAGCGAGGCAAAGCAACGAGAGAAAGAATAATGGAATCATCACGCTTTACAATCCTTGTTGGAATAGTTCTGCTCTGAACTGGGAGCCTATTCAGACTGAGGAAAGTCAGAGCGACTGAAGCTCAGTCTGATTGGAAACAAACAGAGACCACCTCAAAAAATGGGTCTGAGAGCAGTTCCTAGTCCCAGTTCCTAGTCCCACTTGGGTGTTTTTTGATTGAAAATTTGCTTTGGATTATTAGGGAAAACAAATGGTTCACTTTAAGCGAAGCGAATGTGTCCAGTCTGAATCCACCCTAAATGTAATACTTAAATCGAAATTTGACCAATCTAATAAGACTGCTAGTACAACATGTTACAAAAGACTGCCATCGGAACGACATAAAGCAAACAAATCAAGCACAATCATTTTTCTCCCTATTTCATTATCACTTTGCACAAATTACAGGAACAAGGGGAACAAATCATTAACTCTTTTGACAACCAAGTCTTCTCTTAATGGTGGAAATAGTTCAGGCGAGTATTTGGTGCAAGTTTTGGTTTTTATTTCTTTACTTTTCCATTTGGCTTAAATGTTTTCCCCTTGCATTTTTTTCAAAGTTCAGAAAAATAAATTCCTTCCGTTCCCTGCCTCCCAAGGGTGCAGTCATCCCACCCACAACAGTTACCGTGAATTTGCTCGTTTTCAGCCTCAAGCATGTTAAAGGGGCACAGTCACATCGAGATAATGCGTTTAACATGCTAATGTTGTGCAGTGTTCATATGCTCCAGTGTGTGATATAATTCACAACACTGACAAAAAAAGGGCTACTGCCATTTATTTAATGAATGTCATTTTCATGTTACCCATAAAACTACTGCATAAGGCTTTTTTTGTTGCTGGTTATCACCAGCTACATTACAGCCGTTTAGATCTTCTGAAAAACATGCTTTTTTATGGGCCACATTACTCTCCATTTTCTCCTCCATCATTACATTCACACGTCTTGTTAAAAAAACAAATTGATACATAAACACACAGTGTCAATTAATTCCTTCAATGGCTTTCATACCTTCAACTGGTATGCATTTTTATCCTAATAAAGACATATAAGGAAAGCCAGTTGGCTTTTTATGATCTCCAGAACAATGAAATCTGTAGTAAAAAAAAAAAAAAAAGTAGCTCTGTGATGGAAAATAAATTCATCAGATCAACTCACACAGCACATAAAACAAACAGATTGAGTTAATATTTCTATAAGGAGAGTGTGGAAGCATGAGGAGACTTTACACATACATCAAAGTCTCTTCTCTTTTCAAAGGTTTAATATCAAAATAAATATTCTTTAGAATAAATCCTCTACTTAGATGCACCACAGCTCTGGATGTCAGCAGTGATGAGTTTTACTGACCTTTTTATGAGGAGAGACAGTTATTAGTCTTTGAGTTCCTGGCATTGATGCTCTCTACAGCTCACCAACACCCACACACACAAGCCCGGCATTTAGCATTCACAGGATTCAAAACTAAAACGTACAAATACAGTGTGTATGCTTAGTATGAAATACGATGCAGTAGCTACCAACAGCAACAATGTTGAGAAATTATTTTTTTGTAGTATGTTATGAGATGTTATTATGAAAGATTGTTGGGGCATGTGTTGGTGCAAAAGAAGACCCACTCACATCTTCTTTTGATCTATTGTTAAAGCCTTCTCAGTGGTCTTTTAATTATGATTAGACTATTTTTAGCCAATTTTTTAAAAGTAATTTTCTAGGTTTTAGTTTCTGCAGAGCAGCAGGAGTTCATTAGAAATTCTCCTCTGAGATGTGTCTGCTCCTAATTCACTACAATTTGAATAAAGAAATACTCAGAAATTCAATTTTGAGCCTAATTTTCCATATGTCCTCTATCATGAGAAAGATGCCACAAAAACATGTTAAAGCACCAAAAGCAATGTTTATATTGGAGTGGGTCTTTAAAAGTTTGCTTTAGATCCTGAGTTCCATGAAGGTCTCATGACAAGATTTTGGTTTTTGATTTGTTTAGCATCTATTCCATTCAAGTTACTGCTGTTTGCTACATGAATAACATTCTTATATTCAATAAAACTAGACATTTTACTTAAGTTTGGTAGTTAAATTATCAAAAATGTAACATGCAAATCAAGGCCTGTAGTCTAAGTTGAGGCACTTTGATTTATTTGCTTGTTTTACCATCTGCGCATCAGAAAAAACAACTGAGATTTCCACTTTAGAGGAGACTGATAATTGTCATAAAATTCCTCTATTTGCAAATAATGTTTGTCATTGCAGAAAAAACACTCGACACCTAGTTTTGTAATTGGGCCTCCGAAATTTGAGGAAAGCAATTGTCTCTTTAAGATGACTGCTAAAGCTTTCCAGTTTTAGTGAGTATCCATAGTCATACCAGTCAATCAAAGCTGGACATTTAGAAAAACATTTAATTACTGAAATTGTTTTATTGAGCATTACCTGGAGTGATTTGTTTTGTCTTTGTAGCTATTAATTTACTTTAATGCTTTGACACTAATAGCAAAAACTGGACAACAGAAATGAGTTTTCTCAAATACACAAAATCTTTTTTTTTCTGGACTGCATAAATCAAAACTAATAATATAAATGGCAGTTTCCTCCAATTTGTGATGCTCTTTGTTTCACTACATGCTGTGGTCAATTTAGGACACATTTGAAGCACCCAAAAGTTTGTATTATTTTTAATCAGTTTGTTCAGCCAATTGTCATCTTCTGTTTAGCTTGTGTGACAGATTTACTGTACTCGTATTCACGAAAAAAGTTAGAAAAAAATTGCTTTCAATGCTCAGAATTGCAGAAACAGTGATTGTTTGGGGCACCAGTTAAAACAAAGTTTTTTTCAGCAATATGGGGAGACTTCTGGTTCTAGATGTTGTTGTCTGCAGCCAGGTCCTTTTGGGAAGATGGGATCCGAGCACAGATTAAACATTTTAAAATGCGGCCTTATGTTATTTTGAAATAGTCAAGTATTACATGGAGAGCATAAAAAATAAATAAATGGAGTTACACTCAGGGTGTGTTCAGACTGGAAAAGTTCCTTGGTCAGGACTGAGTCTGCTTAATTTTGTCTGCATGAAGTTCTGAACCTTGCATTTGGTCTGTATTCAAACTAGTGTCTACCGGCGATTTCTGTTTCAAACCAAAGCCTGTAAACAAAACCATGTGACTAAAGATTTCTTTGGTCATTGGCCAGGAGTTATGAGGCCCTGAGTCCAACTGGAAACAAACTAAGACCACCTCAAAAGATGGATCCAAGAGTGGAGTTTGTTTCCTTAAAAACAAACACTGGTCTGCTTAAAGCAAATTTATCTGCATATTTACAGCCCACAGTGACACAACACTATTACAGCTCTAGAAAGCATTAAAGCTCATTTCTTTTAAACATTAAATCAACTTTTCACTTTTATGCCTAGTAAAATGATTACATCACATAGGATTTTATCAATTAATATGTACATTTGTCTACGCAACCTCAAGCAATTTTGGCATTTACTGTAGGTTTCCCTTGGAAAATGTGATTCTTTGTGATAGTATTTTAGCCTTTTTATTTTAAAACTATTCGTTTTTTTATGTTAGTATTTGGAATTTCACTCATGGAAAATTATCAATTTAGATTACTAGTTTTATGAAAACAGTTTTTCATAACCAAACAAATGAGTCAAAGAAAAGAAAATGGAAAAATACATTATTCAAATTGTGTTGATTTGGAAAGGAAATGGAGCAGTGAACTTATGCATCAAATTAATTCTGTTAAGTTGGCAGTGACAGCCAATCTTGTTGTTGTTTGTGTTGAGGCACGGTTTGTTACCAAACCACCTCGTGTGGAATTCTTCAGTTTAGGCTGCACTTATTTATATTAGGTTGTGTTTAAAATAGTGCTGTCGATCGATCAAAACAATCAAATTAATCACACTTCTGGGATGTGATTAATTACGAATCATCTCAATATTTTTTTTGTTACATTTTATACAGCATTATGCAGATTTTGAACAGAAAAAAGACCAGAGAGAAAATGTTTTCCTTCATTCCTATTGTCTGAAATGTTTACATTGACAAAGTGTTAACTCAGAAGTTTAAATTGTGTGCACAAAACACATCAACAGTAAGATAAGCAGAACTGTAAAGACTTTTATGTCTGTTGGATTATTCCAAGAAAACAAAGATGCTGATATACAGCCATAAGACACAAACATTGTGTTTCTGCACTTTAAATGGTCCGGGTGAATACTCTATTCTGATTGGCTGTTGGGTGTTCTATATACGCAGGCTTCTTCAAAACAAACATTTTTCCTTTGTGATGTGGACAAAAATAAGCGGTAAGAGGTGAACTTTTTCCCTGATCTGATGCTTTATTAAACCTATCGTGACAATCAGCTTATAATATCACTTTCCTTTGCTGCTGCAATTAAAGGTAGTTCCCAGATCAGTGACTCATTGTGTTACCTTGACAACGGAGTATATTACGTATCAAATAGTTCACCTTTTGTGAGAAAGCAATCTAAAACATAACAAGAATAAAGTACTAAAAGTCAATTGAATATTTATTTCTTTTGTAAGTGACCATGTTATAAGGGGGATTGTGCCTGACGAAGTGTGTATTTTCAGAAATTGATGCACGCCGCGTAAGCATGAACTGGCGGAAGACGGTTGCTTCCCTGATTGTAAATTGTCAGCTTTAATATATTTCAACACATTAATTTTTTTTAATTAATTGCATACGTTAATGAGTTAACATTGACAGCTCCAGTTTAAAATACTTTTTTGGTGTTCATCTGCTGTAGAAACCAAAAGTCAACCTAAATCAAGTCACATAATAAAAGAAGCATTGAAAGATCCTAAGACTTTTAGATTTGATCTGATTTCAATCCTGACATCAACCCAACACACTGTGCAATCCCGATGGACACCATGAAAGACACAGTGATGGAGGTTCAGCGTACCATGGAGTACAGTGAGGAGAAAAGAGGTCAAGCTAAAAAAAAATTTGGTGGATAGAAGAAAGAGGAATAAATGAAAGATGAGCTGTGGAAAAGAGTGAAACTGGCACTGAGGTGCCTTTTAAGCAGGTCATTTGATGCAGTGTGCCTTTGGAAAGCGTGTTTAAGCGTGACTAACAGATTTCCTCAGTCTCTGCAAAGATCTGCTCAAAGTTACATGCAGAGAGGCACTGTCAAAGAAAAGATGCATGACAAAGAAATAGAGCAATGGGCTGTTAAACAGTCCATGGGCCTTTGTCTGTCTCACAGGGTGAGAAGAAAACTGATTATTACTGCAGGCAATTTTGAATGAAAGTGTATTTTAAAATGAAATGCATCAGCTACATAAGAGCAACATAAAGTTACTGACAAATTTGACGTTTTGTAGTATGTGGTGTGAAATGCCAACTAAAAAAATTTGCCTTGATGCTTTTAGTAGGAATCAAGGTGGCTTGCTGAAGCTGCAGGATCAATACTGTTTACCATCTTGTCTGCTTAGCACAGCTGATAATGCTGGCTTCCTTTAAAGTCTACTTTACTGAATGCTGGTGAGCATAGCCTCCTTTTCATTCATATTCTACACTGAGAAACCCTGAGCTCTATAATCAAGACTACAAGTCCTTGGCAGAGTTCATGGTCAACACCAAAGTCATGCTGTTCTCACAGCAAGAAATACAAAAAAAAACCCTGTGCTCTTTTGCTTAGCAAACCCTTCTCCCCACTCTCAAAACAGACACAACACTTCGAGCCACCCACAGATTTTTTGCTTCAAGGTATCATAACTCCCACTTTATATCAATGTAACGCTTATCGCGCTGACTTCAGTATATTCTCCGTGCTGAACAGGCTCCATGAATTGAGAGAGTGTTTGGTCATGTTCAATTGCCCACTTCCGTTCATACATCTGGACCTAATCTGGCGAAGTAATGTCCAATATGTACGACTGCAGGAGAAGACTTGCTCCTCGTGATCTCATCTCCTCTAAAATGAATGTTTTTTTTATCATTTGATAATATCAGAAAATTGGGCTTGCAAAGTTGCTCCCTGAGTGACTTTCCTTCTTCTCACAGAAGCTAAAGGCTTAAGCTGCGTTCACACCGAACGCAATTTGCGAGGCAGAGCTGTCTAGTTAAGGTTAGGTCAACAGACACATTCTGATCTGACGCGATTTGAGCACCGCAGTAAGAGTTCAGATATCTGAACTTTGGCGAGGTTGCCGCATTGCATCAACCAATCAGCGACTCAGCTTTGGACACGTGAAATGTTTAGTGAGTCTATCAGCGGGTAGAGTGCATGGAGGGCCAGTCCAAGCGGTCTCAACCTAAACTTTTATCCATCCATTTCCTTAACCCGCTAGTTCCCTTTCAGGGAAAACAGAGTTGCCAGAGCCAGTCCTGGCTACTGTTGAGAAAAGGAGGGGCACACCCTGGACAGGTCGCCAGTCTGTCTCAAGGCCCATGGAGCAATCACATCGGCTATGCTGGCCCCCAGGAGGCAGACTAGTGGGCAGATGGAGGAGCAGCTGCAACATGGGGAGGCAGCCTGCTTGGGCCTCTTGAACTTTACGATATTTTTCTTAATTTCATTGAGACAGTAAAAAGATCCTAGGATTTTATTCTTTTTTTATTTTTTTCCCCCTCTCTGGTTAACGAAGGGCAGCAAGTTTTCAATCTGGGTCAAAGAGATACGGAAACACCTCGAGAAGCGGCTGTCACTCAGACGCCTCTCCCACACCAGGAGTGAAGCTCACCGTACTGGGAAAGTTTCTGAGTGATTTCATAATGACCACACAAATTATGCTCTGATTGTCAAACTTCCTCATTACTAACAGCCAAGCTTTGCACAGGAGATGCGCAACGGGCGCAAACTCAATATTTTAATAGCACTAGCAGGCTTCCTGCGCATTTTGCAGGATTCAGGGGGGTTAAACAAAAATGAAAAATCTGTATGACATGCCTACATCTCACCTACTCCCCCCCCCCCCACACTGCCCAACAAAAAATGTGCATGGACATTTTTGTCTTTCACCTGAAGCCCACACAGATTTGCCAATTTGTACTTGCAGACAGCCCATATCCACCTGTGAGGGCAGTTGTGACATTGGCTTAAACAGTAAAAGCTGCAGGGCATGCAGAGAAAGAAAAGCATGCACCCACCCAAGCGGTTTCTCCAAACGACTGGCAGGTGAGCCCACAATCTCTCCCAGAGTGCAGTAAACCTGACCCAGGAAATCCTGCCATGGGAAGGAGGGCATAAAGTAGGATGGAGAGAAGACAGGGCCATTCAAGTGGATCACAGGAGGGCAACAAGGTGAGTCAGTGAGGACTTCAACACAGGTATATGCATTGTACAGTTATATATTATGACGGCTGAGGCAAGCACGTACGTTCAAGTCGGTGGGCTTCCAGGAAGGAGGAGAAGGGAGAGAGAGAAAAGAAGGCAGAGAAAGACCAGGCAGCAGGAGTGACACAACAGAGCATATCATGGAACAAAAGACACTTGACTCAAATACCAAACTGTCATCACCCATGAGAAAGAAAGATGGACAAAAGTAGATTTGTGAAAGCGCAGATTCACACAGAAGGAACGGCAGAGTGGCAGTCTCAGAGGAAGAAAAAAAGCGAAGTCAAAATGTGCAAGAGAGCAAACGTGATGGAGGCAAAGGCGTGAACACAATCGAAGCACAATGCAAAGACACAAATATTGTAAAAATGCAACACAAAATGAGGATAACAGGCAACAAATGACATCAAAAAAGATTTGGTCATATGCAAACCAAGTCAATAAATTAAACCCTCACTGCATGTTTTCTTTTATCAAAGCTTTCAGTATAACTGAAACATACATCCATGTTGATGAGACTTTGTAGGGATGTATGCTTTTTAGGGGTGTAACGATTCATTTTAACGATTCAATTCATAACATCATTTGTGGTTGATGATACGATTCCGTCAATATTGGTTCCTTTTGAATGATCCGATTTGCTGACCTACGGAAAAATTGATCCAGGACATATTTAGTCAAAAATTTAACTAGTGTGACTCAGAGACAAATACCTGGTACTGAACAACGCAGGTGAAGTTTTCCAGATTCTTTCTATTTCTTGCAAGTTAATCAGGTGTATATTAAATATTTGTCCAAACAAACAAGTAAACAAGAATTAGTGACAAATCCACTCACATTTTAGTTTTATAAAGTTCAGCTCACTGTTGTTCTTCCACATTAAAATAATGCAAAAGGAACATTATGAGAACATTCTATCTCACTGGATGGTCACATGTCTTTGCAAAATTCAAAGTGCTTCCACACATCGGACAGTAATGACGGCTTGATCCTTTTTTGCTGCCGTCACATGTGTGTTATCCACTTGGTTGTTTTTAGTGAAATAAACTACTGTGCCTCAATCCAAATGGTATTTTCCAATATCAATTATAATCGATTTATTTCATTTTGAAACGATTTTATTATGGTGTAGGTCGATTGAATTAACAATTTCCCTCAGACAGATCAATTTGGTCGGATCGTAGGAAAATAAATCGATTTATCAATTCATTGATTAATCGTTACATCCCTAACTGACATTAAGGCTGCCTTTTTTTTGAAACAGAAAGTCATTGAGAAAAAAAAAATACATCCACACCGGTATGAAAAACTGTCAGGTCTTGGGAATACAAATTTAAAATTACATACCACACAGGGAAATATGCTGAATAGCTTTGATAGTGAGGGTAAAGCATATGCAAATCAAACCTTGATTACCATTACTCGGGGGCAGTAAGGACTCCCTAAAAAAGCCCATCGCTGCTAAAGAAAAACTGAGATTTTGTCAGATGAAGTTTAATTAACTCATTCCTTGAAATGATGTTAAAGCAACTCCATGCTACAAACTTTGATTTGCATAGAACCGAAACACCAGAGGCATGCACTGACAAATCAAAGATCAGGTTTAACTCATCATCTGCATAAAATAAGATTAAAAATTAAAAATAATAAAAAGATGGCTACTTACATGTTTTCCCAGATCTGGACTTTTAGAATCAATGTCATACCTGAAATCACAAAAGAAACCACAAACCATAGAGGATGATGTGTGGGCAATAAAATGAGCATGCCACAAATATCCTGACTGAAACAAATTGCCTGAGAGGTGATATTACCTCAAAGGGGCAAATGGGAGGTGCTCAGTGAAAAATGGGTCAGCAGTAATCTGACAGCTAGCCAAGTAAATAATTCTATAGTTTATGGATGCAATTTTGATACAGTACCAGGGGGGACATATTGAAAATGCTCATCAATGCAGACAAAGTTTGGAGAAGACAAACTTGATATAAAAGTAATTAAACTTGAGTGCACCCCAGCTCCCAACTCTGTGATAAAATAAAGATGTAAATGAGTAACACTAATTGCAAGGGGATCCGCACTCTCCTTTCCTGTTCTGGTGTTGCATCACAAAAGCACGTTGAATGAATTCATTAAGAGTCTAAAAACCCTCTGAGACCTCCGCCTCAGCTCTGGATGCACCTGCAAAGTCCACTGGAGACTTCATGCTTGAGGGGTATAGATTTTTCTTTCCACCTACTAGAAGATGTGAGGTGTAGAGAATTACACTGAGTTTGTGCAGAGAGAAATTGAATTGAGGCTGCGCCTTCCTGACCTCCTCCCTTGTCTGGCCTTTTTCAGCAGAGAAAGGTGGAACAGGGGGTCTCATTGAACTGCATTTCAGACATTTGCTTTGCAGCAGATTAAGGATAAAATATTGATATGAAATATTTCTACCATTTATACCACTTCCCCCTTCCTAATATAAATGACTTCTGACACACAGCACCAATGAATAATTCCTCAGAAGACATATGAACCACTTACAAGGAGGAGGAAATGGGGGGAAAAGGCAAACAGAAAGAAAATGAAATGCAGGAACAGGGATGAAAAGACAGAAGGGGGACACGGGAGACTGATGAAAAGTCACCTAAAGTAGAAAAAAAAGCAAATTGAAAGACTAGAAAAGGGCAGTTCTTCTAATACACATACACACACACACACACCTCTGAATGTGTCCTCAGGGACTTAGATCAAACAGAATAACTCACACGTCAAAGCGTAGGTTCTGCTTCTCCTCAAAGAAGTAGTCCAGGATGTACTTCCTGACAAAGTCTGGGTTCAGTGTGTTTTTTATCACCTCTGTCCTGCCAAACTGGATCAGAACCAAGAGAAGGAGAAAGGAAAAAAAAAAAGTGTTAGCACAGAGCTCTCTACAGTGGCTCTAAAGTGCAAATCACACCAGCAAATCACTCTACGCAAAAACAAATGAAAGATCACATCGATTAAAAAAAGCAAAACAAATAATTTAAAAAAACAAACATATTACATTTTAGAAACCAAAACACAATTCCAAAAAATTAAACTAAAAAAAATGAACGTTTTAGAAAACAAAAGACATTTCCAGAAATCTAAATGAAATACTAAAAAACAAAACACGACAAGAACATGGAAAAGGTAGGTACTATGGGACACCACTGATTCGAGGATTGCGTTTTGACATTTGAGTTTTTACTAATGTGGCTTCAATGTCTGCATATTTGGAAAGCAAAATGATATCTTTTTTTTTTTTTTTTTTTACATCACAGTGAAATGTAAAAAAGAAACACAATAAGATCCTGGAAAAAGGAGGTACTATGGGACATCGCTAATGAGATGATAGGATGATTGTCCACCATTTCAATCAAAAGTTATTTGGCATGATGCGATACTAGATATGCTCTGTAGTAAGTATGTGGACACTAAAGATTTGAAAAACATCAAAAATCAAACGTCATCATCCAATCAGCAATCAGTGATGTCCCATAGTCCCTACTTTTGTGGTTTCTTACTGTGTTTTGTTTTTTTAACATTTTATTTTGATTTTTGGAGATTACTTTTGTTTTCCAAAACGTTTCCTTTTATTTCGTTTAATCGTTTGGAATCGTGTTTTAGTGTCTGTAATTTTGTTCTGATATCTAAAATATAAAGTTGTTATTTTGTTGCTATTTTAATTGTTGTTGTGATCTATAATATGTTTTTATGTTGAGTGATTTGCACTTCAGGGCCACCGTAGCTTTCAGTCGACACATGACACAGTCATTCGTGTGCAGAACGTCGCTCCATCCTGTTGATTATCAGCAGACAGCTGCGTGAGTTTGGTGAATCTGCTGAGATTATGTTTTATTAAGAGTTCTCCACCTTCTCTGACCCAAACTTATGGTAGCTGTCATAAAGAATATTACTGCAGACACCGATTTTAGGGAGCTTTTTTCAGAGTTTGATTAAATTGACACTACATTCACTCAACAGTCTTTCTGCCTGACACTTCGAAATAGACCCTGGAAAATAATGAGAGAGAAGCACTGAAAAAAATGCTGACTTTCAATAGAAAACTGTAAACTTCTCCCACTGAGATTAAGCATAAATTGCTAGGTCGCTCATGGACGGACTAAATAAATAATTTTGTTACATTTGAATTTCCAAATTATCGCTGAGCATTGTTGTGCTAAAAACATTATTTGTAATAAAATGAATAAGTCAAAGTTTTTGAGTTGATGCTAAGCCTCATAAATAAAACAGTCTATATTAAAAAGTTATCACAAATAGAGTAATAATAATAGCAAGGAGATGGCTTACTGGGGAGATAAAGTTTGAGAATTGCAAATTCATTAACTGATAAATAATATACAGTAATATAAGTATATCCCTGATGTGTAGCATGCTATCACGTATCAGTGTCCAAATCAATTCATGATGAAGTCTTTTGTGTGAGCTGCATCAGCTCTTTCTGAGGTCCTGATTCCAGCTGAAGCCTAAGAAGTGAAATCTCCTGTGGAAACTGAACCTATTTTTAAGGGGAGATGCTGAGTGTTCAAGCGGGGGGTCTGCAGCAAATTCCCTTTTGTTCCAGGCCTTAGCAAAGGCTGAAATTATCACCAGAGCACTGCTCAGCCATGCAAGGCAAGCACATCCCTCCTCTCCCTCCATGCTTCCTACCTTGGCAAATAAATGGCTGAGCTGTAAAGCTAAGGATGCAGGGGAATACAAATAACTGCCAATGAAAGATATCTTAACAAAGATCTGGGCACAGTGGGTCTGCGCTCCGCCCCCTTTTGATAACACTAATAAGAAAAAGTGTGAGCTCGAGTGCTGGAAAATGCATCTCTGTAAAAGATTACAGTCTATGAGTTTGAAGAGGAAAGCCCTGGCTTTCTGTGAATCCACTGTTTAGATGCTGTCATCTGCTCAGCTGAGTGACTGAAACGATGTGGGACAGAAATTTAAACTTTTTAATTGAAAATTTTACTTTTTTTTTTAAATACTAGCATATACTTCAACATGGATCCTCAGAGGAGAAGAACTTGGAGCAGAGAACTTAACGTCCACAACATTTGGCTAATCTTTGTACAATAGAGAGTGTGTATGAGACAAAAAGACAGAGGGTGAGTTTGATCCATAAAAGAGGGAATGAATTAAAACCGTTGGTGGCACAGTGAAGGGCACTTCAACCAGCCATATCCACTCCCAGGACAACCAGAACACATTAACCGACAGAACAGCAGAAGAGGCTCTTAGCTTTATCAGTGCTCCACAGCTTGACTCCATCACTTAGCCAGCCACCATTGGCACTGAAGACACCACAGAGACATTTAGGCTTCCCCGACACTTTCTCCTACTGAGGTGGGGCACAGCAACCAGCACTGACAGATGTGAGTTTTGTCTGATAGTGCTGCTTGACGCCTGTCTGCATTTCAATCTGTAAATTAGTTCTTCTCTTAAAAGGGAAATCCAGCTTTTTTTTTCTCTTGCTGTCACAACTATTGACTGGTTGTTTTGTTTGGTTTGGTTTGGGATTTGAGAAGTTGTAAATACTGCTGTCAGTCTAAAAGTCTTACTTAGATACTTTTGATCTACTGTAAACATTGTTCCCAGTGGTTTTTAATTACGATTATGCAGTTTTTAGGCAAATCAAAAAGCTTGTGTTGTTTTCTAGAACATAGTTTCTGTAGAGTGACAGTAGTTCATCGGAAATTCGCCTCTGAGTTGTGGGTGGAACCGGTAGCACAAATAACTGTAAGCATGTCCTTATTTCCCATCATCCCTTTGTTTACTCTCTCTCCTGCTAGCTTACAACCCCTCACACCCCCAATCTAACATCAGCAGTGCAAAAAATAAAATAAAATAAAATAAAATAGCAAGCAATATTGGAGCTGTCCAGATGAGGACAACTAAGACATTCATGGACCTGGTCATCTGCAAAGAGGAGCTTGAGGCCCACCTATATCACTGCTACAAACTTTTTCAAACAGCCTTTTTCCATTCCCCCCTGATTCACAAAGATTTTAATAAAGAAATACACAGAAATGCCATTTTAAGCGTATTTTTTTAATATGTACTTCATCAGGAAACAAACGCTGCAAGAACATGTTAAAAACACAATTTTTATTGGAGTTGGTCTTTAAAAACAACAGATTTCTTTTTTTCAGGGCGGTTTTCCACTTTATGACTGATATTATAGGTTCATTCTATTTATTAGATTACGTTCATCCAGGCTCAAACAGTATTTAATGCTCTCATCTGTATCTACACCACGCACTCATCTTTTTTTTTTTATTTCTATTGCTAGCTTGACACTGATAAATATGTGATAACAGGCTGACAGCTGACCCATCACCTGTCAGCACTGCTGCTTCAGAGTCTTCATGAGTTTTGGTTGGTAAGCTGGTTAATAAAAGAGAATGTGAGCATTTTCTTCCTAGCATGCAATTTCTAGCACAGGAAACTCAGTCATCACGTCTGTACATCGCTCCAAAGAATACAGCAACTCAATTGGAACTGAATAAATGAACACCTCTATGTCTTTATAGTTTTAGGCATTCATGGATAATTTATAATTCTTGTTGACTCCTACAGCTTTTTTCTGAGCTACAGCAGCACATATGATTTTTTTAAGTATCAAATGTATAAATTCACACACCAAAAATACATGAGGTACAGTGTTTTTTTTTAGTTTACTTATTGAGTTAAAATTACAGTTTGAGTTGCAATGTTTCAGAAAAGAACATGTGTTTATATTTCTCAGAATGTTTCATTGTTTTTAAAAGAATGAGCAGATTTACTGGCACTAAAGCAGACTGTTATACTGCATGAACACAGTCCTAAGAGTCCATACCCATGGTCTTAAAAATGCATGACTTTTGTTACATAACAAGTGAGCATGCTTCTCAGACTAAATGTTTCTGTATTTGGTTTGCCATGCTGCAGTTTTAGGAGGGGCTTGTGAACATTATGAGAACTGGAGCCTTTGGAGTTCTTCAATTCTGGAGCATAGACAAGCAGATGTTACGTGTTAGGTTCCATTCTTCGGTGCTGTGTTAGTTTCAGGCAAAGATTTTCAAAACCATTGATAAACATTTTATTTTTTCTTGAACAGGCAGCTATGCTTGGGACTGGATATGGTTTCTGACGTATCACTCATTCTCCTGGGGGCCGTGCTGCTTCTTCAGACATTCTACAAACAGACTCATATCTGGTATTTTTGGCTTTGTGGGGATCCTGGCTGCTGTTTTACCACAGCATTTCTCCATTTTACTCACGTTAAACTGTTTTTGTTTCTTCTGGGTCACACTTTTTTTTTTTGTTTAGTTCTTTTTTGACCCATGTGACTGTGTTCTAAATGTTCTGAGACAGGAATACAGGGAGATAAGGGACAACATGAAGGCAGAAGTGGCAAAGGCCAAAAAAAGAGGGCTTGTTTGAATATGTACATGTTGGCTGAGAAACAGAAATAGAGAGATGTGCAGTAGAGTGATTGAGGACAGGGATGGAAATGTGTTGACAGCTTCTAAAAGTGTGACAGAAAAATGGAAGGAGAACTTTGAGGAGCTGATGAATGAGGAAAATGTTAGAGAGGATAGAGTAGGTGGCTGTTGTGGAACAGGAAGAAGCAAAGACAAGTAAGGATGAATTGGAGAAGGTATTGAAGAAGACGAAGAGTGGAAGGGTAGCTGGTCCTGACAACATACCTGTAGAAGTGTGGAAGAGTTGACAATAGTGTTTCTGGCTGAGCTGTTTGACAAGATCTTAGAGCAGGGATGTCAAACTCCAGGCCTCCAGGCCTCCAGGCCTCGAGGGCCAGTGTCCTATGTGTTTTCCAACCAACCTGCCATTGAAGCTCCTTATTGGCTAAACACGCCTAATCCAGGTAATCAGCAGCAAATAAGGCAGGATTTTTGGAAAACCAGCTGGACGCCGGCACTTGAGGACTTGAGTTTGACACCCCTGCTCTTGATGTTCTTCCACCAACTCTGCAAACGTCATGGTCCACGGATGTTCTTGTCTAACCTCATCTGTCAGTCTGTCCATCTCCACAGCAAACAAAAAGGGCCTCAAACATGATACTTGATGCAGTCCCATCTCCAACTCTGCCCACTGTCTAACACACAGGTGTCAAACTAAAGTCCTCAAGGGCTGGCCTCTTGCTGGTTTTCCAGAAATCTTGCTGAAGTCCCTGATATCGACACACGTTCAGTGGTCGCAAATGTAGTATATAGAGGCCGAAAACAGCTGTAAAACTTCCTTAGCGATGCGTAAGCACAAGAGTTTTGAACATCGAAGCCAGAAACGCAAGTGGTCACTTGAGTGCGTGTTACCTACGACAGTGTGAATGTAGCTTTAGATGGAAATGGATGGCTTGTATTTTTATAAATATATTTTTCCTCAAGTATTTATTATATCATCTGATTTGTGGATAATGTGTTTTTAAGCTTCTATTGAAGCTTGAAGCTAACAAAGGGATGAATAACATGTGAAGCAGTGAAACAGAAACACTTGAGGTGGCTTTTTGTGCTCTACTCATCTTTTCCAACTTAACATAGTTTGGTCTTTAACTTCAAATTCTCTGTTTTGCTTTTGCATAATTCATAGCTTATTAAAGCACATTTATAGCTTGTGAGATATAAAAAGTAGCCTGGTAATAGCTCTGCCTTTTGCTTCCAGCTTTTGACAATCATTTACATAAACTAAAATGGTTTGTTATATTCTGGCTCAATAGGCCCCATCATTTTACTGTTAAAATAGAAAATAGAAGAACGACATAAAACTGTTGAGTGTATGCTGATGGAAACGTTTGATGAAGTATGTTTTGATGTAAATGTTTCTTTTTTTTATTACTCCAAAACTATCAAAATACAGGGGCTGACTGAATTCTGGAGAAGAGGTGCTAGTTGTTCCCTACTTTCTAAATCTTACATAATAACAGCGTGCAACAGCAACAAAAAGATGGCATTAAAATGGGTGTCACGAGTCAACCAAAGCACTGTGACCATTAAAGCATCTTCTTAATCTGTAATGGTTTGATCGCGATCACAAAGAACGTTTGACTTGCTTTAGATGAGAAGATAGAGGCAGAGAGGATGTGGGGGGTGCAATAGGACGGTGAATGTAATTCAAGTTGGCGCTTTTCGGTTTTTTCCCGTTCATTTGGATTGCAAGCGCACTTAAAAATTCCACAAGGACCTCAAGAATGCTTCAACTTCTGCCAGCATTTGTGGCCTCCGTGTTCTAATTAAAGCACTAATTCCAACAGCAAGAGGGGAATCAGGCGCAGAAGTCCCACCTTAATCAGTCAGTCAATCACAGCTAAAGCAGAGCTGATCACAGGATCAATGGGGTACAAATGACTGGGAAGCAATATTTACCTGTGACTGAGTGAACAGGGTTTTGTGAAGCTGCCATGAAAGTACGAGACTGAAATGTGATGACAGAAGGAATTGAAGCAACCTCTTACCTCTCTCCACTGTTTGGATTCCACACCCTGGGTGTACAGCACAATCACTGAAATTTGAAGAAAGAAAAGGAGAGACACCAGGAGAACACGCCGTCACTGAACTATTTCAATCAAGTATCCTGCACCCACAAATGATGTTTGCTTTGTTCAATCTTTGCTAACATCCATCATTAATTATCCTTTCACACACTGCAGAATAAAATGCCAAGCACGATGATCCACAGAATGACAACCACATGCACAGAACAAAGCTCTAAAAAAGACAGAGGGCTCCTGCGGCACAATCTACTGTAATCCCACAACTTCTTAATGATCTGTTTCTCCTGCTTCCTGTTTAATTTCGCAGCTTAAGATGACAGGATTGAAGGTGATGTGACCTGTCATACAACCTGAGGCTTTTCTTCAGACACATAAAAAAGGATGAATTTGATATTTTTCCCTTAGCTGATTTAAACAAAATCCTCTTTTTTTATCTGAAATGGCACTTCCATTCTCTATTCAAGAGGGACTATAACAAAAAAAAAAAGCCTTTATGGCATTTCCCAGTGTCTCCTACCAAAATACAGCCATTTGTATTCAAGGAATGGTGTTTATATCCTGCATGCATTATGGTATTTTCGCTCGCAACGAGGAAAGGTTGTCACATTACTGTGCAAATGATATGCATTTATTGACGAAAAACACTTCAAAACAGCAGAGTAAACTGAATCAAAGTTGAGCTCAGCAGAAATAAAAGGAGAGGAAGTTTAATGAAGAAAAAAAAAAACATTGTAAGCTTTAGTAATTCCTGCAGCAAAAACACTGAGGTGGTTTTATTGTGGAAAAACTTCAAACTCACTGGGATCCGATTTGGAGAAAGTGTCTCTGTCCAGAAGGTTCCTGTAAAACACGAAAACAATGATGCATCAAAACCAAGGAGCGTAAAACCTGTGAGAGACCGTCATTACTGCCTTCTTTTTACCACAAGATAATTCAGAATCACTTTTAAATCAAGATGTCCTCAACGTTTCATCTGTAAGTGCAATGCGATACGCATTGAGGCAGAGGTCAGAGAACACATTTACACACACAAGATGATAGATACTAAATTAATTGTCTTATTTATGCACATTTTGATGACACCAAAATAAATCATTACAGGCCTTGAACTACAATTTGAAATCAGGTACAAAACTGTAGAAAAACTGAACTGCCATCTTTTATTTGGCATGGGCTGCACGGTGGAGCAGTGGTTAGCGCTCCTGCCTCACAGCAAGAAGGTTCCCGGTTCAAGTCCTGGCTGGGGGACCTTTCTGTGTGGAGTTTGCATGCTCTCCCCGTGTATGCGTGGTTTTCTCCGGGTACTCCGGCTTCCTCCCACCGTCCAAAAACATGCTTCATAGGTTAATTGGTTACTCTACATTGTTCGCAGGTGTGAATGTGAGTGTGCATGGGTGTGTGTTTGTGGCCCCTGCGACAGACTGGCGACCAGTCCAGGGGTGTACCCTGCCTTCGCCCATGAGTAGCCGGGTTAGGCTCCGGCAGCCCCGTGACCCCGAAAGGGATAAAGCGGATTGGAAAATGAATGAATGAATGCATGATGTTTTGGGTCTATGCTTCCTTTCCTCGAGGGTGTTTGAAAGTTTGCCCACGCAGATTTCAGTGACTTGGAGAAGTCTCCCCTCCTCTATGTCCTCTGTGTGCTGTTAGAGGTACTTTAAAAGTGTTTAGTATTGGAAAACCTTGTTACAGCCCATTAAATCCATCTCCAACCAGACACGGCTTAGTTTTTGCCTGTAGCAACTAAGACATTATTTCTACTGTGTTGGACTCCAGCAGGGCTCCCTTGGTCATAAATTCTTTCAATGGATAACATTTCAAGGCACAGAAAGACCTTAAAGGTTTTCAGTACATTATATTCTTGCAGATTCTTCCTTTATGGCAAAGAGATCTTCTGAGAATTACTTGAGAGTAAGAAAGATGTGCATTCCCAACCCATTTATCCCAAATGGGAGGAATATAATATTAAAAAAGTATACTATATCTGTTTTGTTTTGTTCTATTTTCATATTTGAGAAAACATTTTTACTTTGAGGGAGACGTCAATCAGAGGAAGCACTGATTGTAAAGAGAAGAAATTATGAAAAACATAGTACTTTTTTCACTATCATGTACTAATAAGTGTCCTCTATAAGACTGATGCATGAGAAGGACTCAAATGAAGGAACTGTGACTTCAGAACAGGATTTTAGCATTTGAGATAAAATAGGGCAACAAACAACATAACAACAAAACTTGTAAAATGTCGGGAAACAAAAGGCCAAAGATCTGGCCAAAAATAAAACAAATCAGGGTATGAAAATTGTGAAAACAGAAAACCTGAACACAAAACATTACCTGAATGAAAAGAATAAAAGAACAACAAAACAAAGCCAGAAAAACACCTTTAAAAGATTTTACACCTCATGTCACATATAGCTTCTCGTTACACTTCTACATTTCCACCTTAGCCTTTGTAACATGTTGATATTCAGCGATCAAAGATGGGAGCTCTTCTGAAAATGGATGGGATAAATAAAGTATTGTGATTCTGATCACATGGTAAGGGTTTGATTTAAGGCCTAATTATTTTCTTTGGTTTACATTTACTTTTTGATCCATTGGACAGTCTATCCATTCATACATTGTTAAATCATTGCAGATTTCACTGTCAAGTGAACCTAGAACCTGGTTTGATGTTTGGTCCATATTAGAGTTCAGATTCACTTTGATACCTGTCAAAAATGTGGTTTATCAACTGAAACAAATTCTGCTCCAAACCAAACAGCCCGGCGTGACAGCATCCTGAGACCGTGGTCTCTAATAGGAAGAAGGATGAACTGCCCTTTTCAAATGCAGAACTGAATGTCTGCTTTAAGAAAAGAAGTTTAGGACCGTATTACATTTCTGTTTCTTTGCCCTTTAACTACCCTTTCCCTCTTAGACTATAGGCAAAGAGAAGCACTAAAAATATTCCCTCAAGAAATATGATCAACTTTAGCAATGCTATAAGTCATTGGTTTTCAAGCGTCAGCGAAAACACACAGGAGTTAATAAAATGTGAGATGTTTTTTGTTTTTTTTTTTGTTCTGCCGGTCTCTATTAGGATGCTTACAGACATATATTTAGGGCTGTCAACAGCAAGACATAAATCAACAAGAATTCCTTTGATGATGAGGAATGCTGTTTGTTTACATCAATTTTATGTGTCATCTAATGTCATTGCAGGAAAAAAGACAGAGATTCCTTTGTTGCACACTTACAACAACAAAAAGAAGGCTAAAATAAAGTAAACTCACTGGATTTTGAGCATATTTGAAATATTTCTTGTTTTCAGGACATAGAAGCAGGGGTGTTGCGTAAATCAGCAGTAGGATTTAATGGAACAACAGTTTTTTAAAATGTTTTTTGGGGGTTTTTTGTGGAGAGAAAATCAAACAAATATACCGGTAAACTCAAATATTAACAAAAAATAACACATTACTTTAGTTTCAAAATCTTCATTATTGTTGAAAATACAAAATGTTTTAGGTCCTTTGTTTGCTTGTGCACTTAGACTGCCCCACAAGCGCATTCTTTTTAAGTAATGTGGGAAAAAATTCTTCATTTAATGGACTGCAGTCATGAGCCCCGACCCTGCAAAGCACAGGTGATTTCAGGGTGAATTATTTTTGCAACCGCTTTGTTTGGTCTCTGCCAACTACAGATTAATGGATGACTACATAATCACTTTGATTTGATATCTGAAACCATTTAAAGACTGTTTTACTTAGTCACATATATGCATATTTCTATCAGTTTTTAAGCTAATCAATTGTAAACTATTATAAACTGAGCAATCATCAGCAATATAACAAATAAAAAATATACATTATATTAAATGTTTTTTTGTTATTTAAACAAAAAGCAGTGTAAGACAGCAATGCCTTTTTATTTAGGATAATGAAGCATTAAGTCCAGGCTGAGCATTTCTGTAGTTTGTTCAAATATTCAGAGCATTGGGATTTTTTTTATTTTTATTTTCTAAACTTTAAAAACAGAAAACAAATCTATTCTGATAACCCTGAAAGTCTTCCAGAGTGAGAAAAAAAAAACGGTGTAGAGACCCGATAACTGGACTTAGTGGCTTGAACGGTCTTAATCAAAGTCAATCAAGCAGCAGCATTTTGGACCAACTGTAGGTTTTTAATGGACTTTTCTGGAGTCTGTGTTAAAATAATAAAGACAGACAAAGACAACAAAGCAAACAAGCTGATAGTAGTCACGTTGATTCTCATATGTATCCTGAAGGTAATAACCTTTTGTTACACCTGGTTTTCTGATTTAAGACCCACTCCGATTATTTTTTTTAATCTATTTTCAAAGCATTCCCAGTGGTATTTTAATTGTTATTTTGCTGTTTTTAGCCTTAAATAAAAACTTTGTCATTTTCTAGAACATAGTTTCTGCAGAGCGGCAGTTCATCAGAAATTAGTCTCATAGTTGTGGCAGGACTGTTGTTGCCGCTTTGTTTACACTCTCTACCACTAGCTTACAGCCCCATCACAACCTCAACTTAACATTAGTCGGTGCATTAAAAATCAGGAGCAACGTCGGAGCTTTCCAACTGTAGAGTTTAAAGCCAGATGCCAGCTCGGACGAGGAAAACAAAGACATAAATGGATCTATTTATCTGCAAGTGGATGCATCAGAATGGAGCAGAGCAGGGAGTTTGTGGCCCATTGATCATAGTTTGTACGTAGCAACTACAAGCTTTTCATCTGTTCCTGATTCACAATGATTTGAATAAAGAAACTATTTACTACTATTTAATACTTACTCAGTATTACTCAGAAACGCAATTTTAATCTTAATTTATTTATTTTATTTTATTATGAGAAAAAATCTACAATAACTTGAAAAACTTTAAAAACACTGTTTTCTTTGGTCTTTAAAGAAGGAAGCTGAGGACTAATAATCAATCACTCCCCTTCTATACAACAAACTTTTTCTTTTTCTTTGCTTATAGAAAATTTTGGCACATTTAGACAATATCGAAAGCTTAATATTTCAGGAACTATTCTAAATTAGACTCAATTTGTATAGTTATTTTCCTGCCTTTCTTCTTTTGTTTTTTTGTTGAGTTTGTGACTTGGACATTTTTTTTATACATAAGCTTCGGTCTAGTACCTATCAGTATCATGTTTTATATATTCAAACTTTCTGACTGAGTTCAGAGTTAAGGAGTAAAAAAGAAAAACAATAAATATTCTGCAAGTGAAAAAATGGCTTAAATTAAAAAAATAAAATAACAAAAAAAAATTTGAAAGACTAGTTCATCTTTAAAAAACGGTGAATGGTAGAAAACAAAACACATTTTCATTAAAAGTTCCAGTAATTTTCCATCACAAAATAAAAAAAACCTTTTTTTTTTGTGTGCGAAAAGTTCAATCACAAGAAAAGCTTATTAAAGTAGGGTCCAATTTCAAAAGTCATTTTGCAACAAAGGTGAAATTACAGTTATTGAAATAAATATTAATAGCTTATTTAAATGTGATGTGAAAAGTACCAAGACATTTTACTATCACAACTCTCCAAATACATGGCCAGAAAGTAATAACCTTTGCCTTTATGAATGCAACTTTCCTTCACTTTACTTTTTAACTAAATCTTCTTTTTTTGAGAAGAGCTAATTATTTTATCACTTTAAGAAAGAAAAATGCATCTACATTGGAGATATTACCCACATCAGACTGGCATACTGGAGCTTAGGTCTTTTTGGATATGCTTTAAGGTCATAAAGGTACATTTTTGTTGAGGGATTTTTGCAAATTATCTGTGATTAAAGTGGAGGGACAGCTCAAAACAAAAAACGAGTAGAGGTGTGAATCGTTTCTCTTCTTTCTGATCATCAGAGAACCAAATTAGAAGCCGATTAACTATTGGTGACGTGTTTTGAACCTTTTAAATTAGCTCATACCAGAATTTCACCAGCTGATCCTTAAAAATGGTCCAAATGATTGGATTAGATCACAGCAGTAGAACATTTTCTTGAAAGTGTGTTTGCACCTTGACCAATCCCCAACTCTGCACGTATGCAACAGTGGCTCTTTTTTTTTTTTATTAATCTCCATTTTGTTTCATTTAACTGAGAGAAAATGTCAGAGCCTACAAAACCAAAGTAACAAAGTAACAAGGGTATCTATAGTATCTATAGTCCAGTAATTGTAATCAATTACCGAAATTTGAACAGTAATTAATTCCTTTGTAATCCGTTTTGTGGGTGGAGCCTGCATGTTCTCCCCATGCATGCGTGGGTTTTTTTCAGAGACTTCACCTTCATCCCACCATCCAAAAACATGCTTCAGAGGTTAACTGGTTACTCTAAAGTATTCCTAGGTGTGAATGTGAGTGTGCATCGGTGTGTGATTGTGGTCTTGTGACAGAGTGGGGACTTGTCCAGGGTGCATCCTGCCTTCCCCTATGAGGGGATGGTTTAAGCTCTGGCAGCCCCGTGACCCCGAAAGAGACAAAACAGGCTCAGAAAATGGATGGATGTATGAATTAAATAAGTGCATCACAGATGTAAACGGATGAGGTGATTTAAATGATGGCATCAAAATGATCATTCTAACCCCTTCATGGTGTATGTCATTAATTCACAACGTACCATTGAATCCAGGACTCCACTTATGCTACAGTCACAAATACAACTGCCACTGTGCAATGGGAAGGCATCTGCAGAATCTTCAATATTTCATGCCGCTGCCCAATTTTTTTCAAAAATCGTTGGTGGGGCAGTCAGATGTCCATCAGGTGTACAGGTGTGCGTCATCCCCACCTGTCACTGGACTGCTACCGCACAACCTCAAAATGTGCCTGGGCAGTCACTGACCGATGTCAACTTCTAGATCCTAAAGTTTTACATCCTTTCGCCGGAATATTTTAACATTTGTTTAAAACCTCCACGCAGCATGTAAAATTGCAACTGTCGCCCCCTGGTTACAGACACCACCGTGCAGCCACCTGCTGAATTTGCTGACAAACATGCATTAAGATCGCTGCGCAGTGGCTTTTAAGGATATGTGACGGTAGTCCTAATTTAGCATGATCTTACATGGAAAAAACATGAAGGATATGTTTTTTATATAACTGGAAAACATAAAAGGGTTAAAAGTACAATTACAACAACATTTAGAGTAAAAAAAATCTAGACTTTAAACTAGTTAAAATAGCAGAGCTGATCATGCAGAATGCTTGCAACAAAAGACAGGTTTTCAATGACTTTGTTGATTCCTTCTAATATTGTTTATGTTACTGCTCTTTCTTAATATATTGCTGCTATTGTTCATTGTTACTCCTCAGTGTTTTCTGGATGTTTTTCTTTAAATATATGACAGTAATACATCGCAAAAGCACATGTGCAGACGTGTCTCACAGTTCCTGACTGTAAGCAGCATCAATAAGTAACTTGAAATTATTAGAAAATAAATTTTGTCTCTCTTAGGGACAGCCAGATTTCAATGAATATAGATGAGAGTTTAGGACAGAATTCAAGCAGCATGACATCAGTCATGTGCATGTAATTCTGCATTCCTGAACATAAAATCTTTTGTCTTGGGCTTACAAGAGAAAATGACAGATGTGGTCTCATTGGGTATTAGCCTCGGGCTGGCTTGACAGTTGAAAGATTGTCAGAGCAATTACCACTGAAGATAACAAAGCCATCCATGACTCTTTGTAGCCACCTGTTACTGTCTGGCAGCAACTTTACTGCAGCAATATGTTTGTATATTTCCATAACCTCTCTCTCCCACATGGTTTCGGGCAACTTGTTCTTGCTTCATTGTTTGCTCTGACAGAACATCTTTTTTCTTTGAAAAACAATAATCTGGTAGATTTGTCAAACAACACAAGAGAGTTTTCTGCCTAATTATGGTCAGAGAGCACACATCTGCACAGCAGGAGGGCACAAACACCTCAGTTAATATGTCTGTTTTAAGTACAGCACATTTCAAAGGTTATTTCTGTCCAAACCCAGTGGGATGAGAGAACATCATTATCCCAAAACTTCACACAGCACAATTTGAAGAGAAAGTTTATTGAAAGTAGGACAGGTGTAATTAAATCAACATAACTTTTCACTTCCACCTTATTTAAATTTTCAAACTTCTTTCTAGCCATTTTTTCTTTATAAAGATCATTTTATTTTCAGCTCATTAATACAGGTGGTAAAGAAGACTTTTCTTTGTCCTTTAATCTCATCACTTTTGCTAAAACTGAGAGAATTAATCTCCTCAATTAACTGGTATATTCAATTGTTAGTGAAGCAGCACGCAGGGCACTTACAGATGCATAAAAATGCATTCAATTTAGCTGTGCAGAAATAGAAAGTAACATTTACACCTTCCCTAATCTGCCCAATCGTTGCTAAAATGCAGCATTAAAAAAGGAAACCCTATGATTGATAATACAGAGCAATTTTTGGACAGGAAATCCTCAATTTCTACACTTGAACTCTGTCAAAGGCATATGAATTTGAATCTACTTCAGGGGAAAGTGGTTTGTAATAATTAGGAATCTGACTTTCCAATGACTTTCAGGCTTTTTGCTGCTTACAGGAACTCCACAAATGCAGAATTAATAGACAAGTGTCTGGTTGGGTTACAGAATGAAAAGTCTTTATGTTACAGTACAGACAATGGAGATGGCTTGGAGGAGAGAGTGAAAGATGGTTTTCATTTTGATTTCTTAGCTGGCAAACCACTATCTTTCTTTGCCCCGTGGCCCCCTCTCCTTCAACCAGGGACAGACATTGTCTTTACACACGCTGTGAGTGGTCAGCAGGCTGCTTTTTAGCTTATACACCCTAAAGCCGTTTTTAGGGGTCAGACTCTCAAAGAGCTCAGCAGAGGAAGAACGTGCTTTTGCAGAGGTTAGCTCATCCTCAAATGGAGTAACACATTATAAAGATAATATCCTTCTTTCTTTAAGGGAGATTTTTGTAACCAAGAAACAATTTTATTAAGAAGTCAGATAAAACATGCACTTGTTTCTTTGAATTAAAACGTATTAAAGGAAATTATTTGCCTACGCTATTTTTCTGCCATGAATTTGTCTTTGCTTTCAAACCCCCTTAAAAATTCAGTGCACAATCTGGTCATTTTATCACTGGAGAACCATGACTTTCACCAGGATTTCACCAGATGTCTTCTTCTGCTCGTCTGTTTAATTATTCAGCTGCAACCTGGGATCTCTCCAGGTTGACAATACCTGCAACGGAGCACTCCCCAGGTAGCCATCTCACAGGCAGAGACCAAACTTCAGTCACAAACCTGCTCTTTTGCTGGGATAATAAATGGCTGTGCACACACACACCGACTTCCCATTCCAGACAGGTTTTGGGTGTGAAACTTGTGTCTGACTCAGGAGCAATATCACTGCTAATTACATTCTGTGACAGCTCAGGGTGAGTGGGGTTTTTTTTGGTTTTGTTTTTTGAACCTGAGGGGAAGCACACACATAGATTGGATGTGGCTTTTCTAATCCTGGAGACCTGCACTCATTCAGCTGTGAATTTAAAGCAATTTTCCTTCGTCTCTTTGTTCCATCTGAACACACATAAGCTGCAAATACCTTTGAAGACACACCAACACTATCCATGTACTTCAGAGATAACTGACAAAGCTATAGAGTTCTACACTATATGAATATAATCAGCTGCAGAAATGCATCCTTTAGCTCACACATACTATGAATTTTAAATGATTAAAAACAGGTCAAAATGGAAAAGAGTTCAAACGTGACTGCATGGATTCTGATAAACTGGAACAAAAAAGTTAGGTTCAACACTATTGAGCTGGGATGATAGAATCGTCATGGTAAAACACAAATAAATTGTTTTATTGATTCTGGTAAAGGATGCATGCAATGTAAGGAAAGTGTATCTCAGCTTTTGGGTTTTTTGTAGTTTTTTTCTTATTTCTGGAAACCATTCTCTCTCTGTTTTGGCTTCTTCCTTTCAACTGTCACACCTGGTTTTAGTTTCAATCAACTCAGTTTCCTCTTGTTGCTTTGATAAAAGCATGCTTTCAGTCACTCCTTGTTAGAGCCTCTTGCCACCGTTTGTTCTCTTCGTTTTTGTGATGTGGAGTTTTTCATTTTTATTTTCAGTTATTTCGGCTTTTAATTCACTCTCTACTTTTTCTGTTAAAATTGTCAATTAATTCCCAATAAACTATTTGGATCAAGTATGATTTTGGAATTTAAGCTAACTATAATATTTTTTTCTTTCAGCTTACAGTGACAGCTTACAAGACTTACAAGAGAGCTTACCCAAAATAAAACCACGCTACACTGCAAAAACAGGTCCCTTTGAAATAAGTCTTAATTTCTATCTTTTTTTAATTTTTCTTGAAATGGGCAAAAAAAATATCTGACAGTGGGGTTAAAAAATTATTTTATTAAGAATCATTGTTTTTAGAAAAAAAATCCAATCACTAAGGCATGTTTTCATAAACTTAGATTTCTTTTTGCTGTTCAAAACTTTCTTGATAAGATCATTTTTCTTGTAACACAGAAAATAAAACAATTTTCCTTCAAAACAAAGGTCTTTTTACATTCTACTCAGTGCATACATTTTTGACATCTTTGCACTGCCTCCCAGTCACCTTAAAGAACAATTTAAAGGTTCTAATAATGGTTAATAAAAGTTTAAATGTAATTGGACCCTTCATTTTTAATCAAATTTACTTTTAGTTTTTGACCCTATCAGAACCCTCAGGTCCTCAGGTGCAGGTCTGCTGGGGGTCCCAAAGGTCAGTACAAAAAACCCACAGCAAGGCCACATTCCAGCAGTGTGGACCAGCCTAAATGAGGATGTGAGGAATTATCCACTGTGGAAGTTTTTAAGAAAAAACTGAAAACTCTTCTTTTTAGCATTTAAGTAGTTCAATGCCCATATGTTTTAATTTGAATTCAGAAGTGAATGCATTTAACTTTTTAGAGATTTTAAAAAAACATCATATATTCTATGAATGGATTGTGAGACGTAAAAGTGATTAAGCTTGGTGTTTCAACTATGCATTCTAGTGAGTACTTGAAGATGGGTCAATTTGGATTTATTAAGTCAATAATCCATTCAGGTTGTTCCAGCCTGTAATGGTTTCATTCATAAAAGCCTCAAAAACAAACAGATTTGCTTCGAGTTGGCATCTTTATGCCTCGGATCTGTGACCCTCAAAACAGATAAGACGCCTCATTCACAAACTTGAGTCAACCTGTAAGATAACAGCTAAGAGCTCACCCCGCAGGTCACTCTGCAAATTGATATTTTTATCTTTCTCAGAGAGCTCTTTCATTAATATTGCATGCTCTTGCACAATGCAAACTAGCTGAACTCAGATTTTGCTGCCTAACAGAGTAAAAGAAAAAGATGTTTCAGCTGGAAAAATTCAAAGTGCTTGAATGAGAGGGTATCCAAGACTGAATTAGGGCATTAACAGTGAAGCTACGTTCACACCCCTCTCGGCAGAATGTTTCAGGCTTCTGCGTTCAAAACTTTTATGTTCACACATCACCACATAAGGTTTTAACAACCATTTTCATACAAAAATGCGGAGCTAGTGAACGCGTGTTGAAAGACAAACCAGGTTGAACTTTGACCGATCGAGGACTCCGATTTCGTAGTGATGTATGGCAGGCGTCCCTTTTAATTCACAGAAGTGCCAACCGTTTGAAAATTGATCATGGAGGAGAAATATAAAATGGCATCTTGTGTCCAAATGGAATCATATGACGCCAAGTCTTTTATGTATTGGAATAGAGCTGGGAAAGAAAAATCCTGGAGCTAGACTCGTAAGATTTTCACCGCTTTTACATTTCACACCAAGCCTTTTTCCAACTGTTGGTACATGTCCTATTATCAGGTAGCGACAGTTCAGTGTGAACACCATAAGCTAAAAGCGTTCTTGAACACGCGACACATGCCCTGTGTGAACATTGCATCACAAACATTACCCATCAGTGAACTCAAGTTAACTTTATTTTGGTCCTGATACAATGACAAAAATCTAGAACATGACTTACATAAATATAAAATTATTAAAAAATAAATATTAGAGAACTCAGCTATGATTTATTGACTGTTTGAAGTGCAACAAGTGAAACCTAGCCGTTTTTGAATGTGTGTCACATGGCCGCTGTAAACGTAGAATATCAACAGCACAGTTGGACATCAGAACACACCCAAATAAATAATGTTGGCTGCACAACTCTAACTGCTTGCTCTAGCAGTTTTTCTCTTTACACATCAAGCAGCCATGCCACACATCCTAATCATCCTAAAAATTACATTATTGGCTTTTTTCAGCTGCAGGGATTGTTTCCCAAAGACACCAGATGCAGAAAACATGCCACAAGTGCTCATTTCACAACAGGGAATTGCAACCAGGGAGCCTCTCGTGTTTCCAGTTAATGAATTGCTCTGGGCAGATCGGCCTTGAAGAGAACAAGTCCAGCTATGGGGTAGAACGAAATGCAGAGGTTCAATGCAATGCCCCTTCTGACCAATCTAGCACAAACTGAATCACAGGGGACCTCGAAACAGCATCAACCAGCAGGAGATGGACATAAAAAACTACCTCACGCCAATGTTGTCTGATAAAGTTTCATGGTCAAGCTATCAGGTGTGAAGCTGCATTGGGAGGGAGGGAGGCTTTGTCAGTTGCTGTCAGCTTGAACAGCAGGCCTATAGTAAATGATCCAATAAAAACTTACTAGTGTTGTTGAATGAACCTGTTTTCTTCAGCTGTTTGCCTGTTTTTCTACTCTCTATATTTTAAATTACTCATACTTTATTTCTCAAATGTAAGATGACTTTTATGTTTCTGAAGCAACATCTACCAGCCTCATCACCTTCTAGCAGATTCGGTGACGACTGGAAATTATTTTAAAGATTAAAAGGCATGATCTGGGTTTTAAATAAAACTTAATGTCGATCCTTTAACATTTCTGTGGTTTTCATCACTTTCCTTTCTGAAAATCACAACTAAAAGGAGTCTTTGCAGCCTCGAGTCCCAGTCCCCCCAAAGCCATTCTTCAATCCTGAGAGCGTCTGCTAAGCTGAGATAAAGAAACGACATATTTTACAATCCGGTTGGATTCACATTGACTATTTCACTCATAATTAAAACATGATGCGGCAAACCACATAGACAAGAAGAAGAAGAGGAAGAAAAAGACATAATGAAACCATTCATTAGCTTCACTTAAGAGGTAGGGTTAAGAATGTGAACCACCAGAGGGACCACTAACCCCAACCCACTGAACTGAATTCACAGGAATTTGTTCAGTCAGACAGATGTTAAAAAGAGGCTACTTATGTGAGAAGAGCCATCTTATCACTCAGGCAGAGAGCAGCCCCCAAAGCCTGAAAGATCCTACGGCTCCCACCTGAGAGCAAAACTAATCACAGCCATGCTATCACAGTGAGATGCGTTTGTTTTGATAAGCATCCACCAGATTGTTGGGTGAATGAAAGTTGGGGGGGGCTTGCTACAATATTGGCAATGGGTTATGAAAACGCCTGTGGGGCTTCACGGCAAGAGTAAGCTGTAATCTCAGGGCGCTCAGACTTGCTAAATCAATTACACAGTTAGGTGGACCCTGCGTTATAGTATCCTCCATTTCTATGTCTCTCTATTGAATAAATGCATAACTCCAGATAGGTATGGCTGGGGATCGTCCAGATCGTGATCAGACTGCAAGGATCTCCACAAAACACTAGCCTTTAAATCTTTAAATGTAAAGCACACATCATTTTACACTCAAAGTGCAAACAATGGTGCCTTCCTCCTTTTCTATTTCAAACTATGTCCAGGAGCAACTTTTCTGTTTTGAAAGAAATGAATGACAGATAGGAAAGCAGCATGTCAACTGTGCCTGGAGGCATCCTGGTTTATGTTTGAAAGTCTGAGGGTTGGGATTGTGGGAGAGGGGTGCTACTACTGTGTACCTAAAGGCATGGAACCCCACTGGAGCCTCCAGCTGTAACGCATGCACCACAATGGATAAAAATTCATAAAGGATTCATGGCAGCTCCACACATCAGACTCCAACACTTCCTCTAACTAAAAGTTTACAATTCAAATCCATTTTCGAAAAAAGCTAGACTTCAATCAAGCTGAAATTTTAAATGCATAAAAATAACTTTTTTTTAAAAGGCCCACTCCAATTAAATTGTTGTTTTGGTGTTTTTAACATGTTTATGTGGCATTTTTTATTATTGAGGACATATATTCAGAAAATTCAGACTAAAATTGAATTACTGAGTATTTATTTGTTGAAATAGTGAATGAGGAGGAGACAAATAAAAAGCTCATTTGTGACGTGGACCACAAGCACCATACTCTGCTTAGCTCCAATGCATTTGCTTGTAGACACAAAGATTCATGTACGTATTAGTTTTCCTCGCGGCAGTGGCGCAAAGGTAAGGCGGTTGACTTTTAATCAGAAAATTACACATTTGGCTCCCGCCTTACCACCAATGTGTCCAAGTGTTCTTGTGTCCTTTGGCAAGACCCAGAACCCCATCTCGACTCTGCTGGTTATAGGTTAGCGCCAGTGTTCGGCAGCAGAGCCGAGTGTGTGAATGTGCGTGGAGGGGTGAATGGGACTGGGACTGAAAAGCACTTTGGGCTTTCAAGGAAGGTAGAAAAGAGCATTTACCATTCCTCGTCAGAGCTGGCATCGGTCTCCAAACTGAATGGCTGGATAGCACCTTTTTTGTTGCACCAGTAATATTAGGTTGGAGTTGTGAGGGACTGTAAGCTGGGGGAAGCGAATCCAAAAAAAGGAATGACGGGAAATGAGGGAAGGCTTACTCTGCCCCACAATTGAGAGGTGAATTTCTAATGAATTCCTGCCGCTCTGCAGAAACTATGCCCTAGAAAACAATACCTTTTTTTTTTGTTTGTTTTGTTATTTTGCCACCGGGACCATTTTGAGAATAAATCAAAAGATGATTGGAGTGGGACTTTAATAGAGTAAAATCCCCCAAAATTGCTGTTGAAGTCATCCACCGTATGCAGCTCCACTGGGTTTCATCATCCTCCATGCAAATAGAGAAACTAATAAGCAAAAAAAAAAAAAAAAAAAAGACAGATTGTCTTCTTTTAGCTCATTGACACAAGTTGGAATTTTTAGGAAAATCAATATGTTTTACAAAAAAATATCTCCCATGTGATGCTTCTCCGTAGCCAGAAGGTAAATTAACACTGATAATCAGTACACACAGCTGTGAAGACCATGGAAGCTGGAATTAACACCATCTCCCATGTGAAACAATAATTAAAACTGCTAAGCCTGTCAGTCTTTTCTGTCAGTCTTTTGAGGAATGCTGATCTTCTCCAGCAGCTCTCTGGAGCTGACGAGGTGTCGGTCACCCGATGCCCCACCCAAAGCAACCGGCGGCTCTCCAGTTCTCCGTGGGATTCTTCAAGTGAATCTTCGAGGGGTTCGTTTTGAATAGGAAGCCACGCCAGCGTCTCTGCGCCAACCTGGTGTCTCTATCGGAACCTGGAAAGCGGTGACAGAGGTTGACGGATGACGCGCCGCCTCTGGGGGGAAACCACTCGTGTCCGCCAATTAACTCACTGACGGTCGACATCCCCCGTAGTGCACAAAGTGGATGTGACACGCGCAAAAAGCACTACACGGTGTGTTACAAATCAGCCTGGCAGTGAACGAAACAAGCGCCAAAAAGCAAATGTGAGGAATTGACCAAACAAAAACGCGTTTTATGTTTTATCTTTTATTTTTTTAAAAAATATTTATCATCCAAGGTGTCAATTTATTTATTTTTCTGATGTCTAAAATAGTTTTTCGGTCAATGTTGTCTAAAATTAACTCTGCAGTGGTGATTAAATGTGATTTGCAGTTTGTTTTTTTAAATCTGTTTTGGTTTTACCCTTTAGATGTTCAATTACACGTAACTTCACATTTTTAATGTCCATCTTGAAGCGCATTCTTCTGTGTGTGACCGTAACGCGCGGATTTCACCAAACACTGGAGCAGACAGCATGACCAGCGCCCGCGTGCACTCACCTGCAGGACACAGTGATTTCCACTTTGGTGGCCGGAATGCTGCCACTGTTGGGGTCAAAGTCACCGACCGTGGCCGTGGCTTCGACTTTTTCCATAACGTCTCCCTCCATGCCTGCAGGAAACCCGGTCCAGCTCTACTGGTCGAGTGAGCCCTTCAGAACCCAATGAGCAGAAGGTGGAGAACCGGAGCGGTCCAGACAGAGCTTCCAGATGATGCCCGACGAGCAAGCAACAGCATGTAAAGTTTAATTAAAGGCTGCAGCGGAGAGATGAGGGACTTCACCCGATAAGGACCGCGCGTCAGGACGCATCAGCGCCTGCGCTGCTGCTTTTCGGGCAAAGAGTGAGCTTCTGCTTTGTCTGTGCCAGAAGAGCTTTGAAAAGTAAACGCAGTGAACTCCACCCCTCCTGTCCGCATTCTCCGACTGTACACAAGCAACTGTGACTGACTTCCGAAGTAGTTTCAGACTATTGGTCTGTCGGATCGTTTTTTTAGAGCAGATTAATCTGAAGAGCATCTGAATAAAAAGCAGAGCTTAAAGGGCATGAAGAGCCGTAATGGGTGCGAAGTGCTCCTCATAATTTGTAGACCCAGTTTAAGCTTTTTTAGATTCAACCTTAAAGGCTGTAAAAGTGCCGAATTCTGAGGAACTATTTCTCCTTTTATAGTTTTCATCGACACGCGCCCATCTCACTCCAATTAACGCCAATTTTGAGTGTTTGAGTGATTTTGAGCGATTCATTTTAAGCCTTTCTAAAAATTACACTACAGCGTGCAGATGCTAGCCTTCTAATTAACTGAGATGGTGCCTGGTGCGATTTCAGCACCTGGACAGCTCCTCAAAGGCTTGCTTTTTGGAAGGACTCTTA
Source organism: Adrianichthys oophorus (assembly GCA_036245035.1). Lineage (NCBI taxonomy): Eukaryota > Metazoa > Chordata > Actinopteri > Beloniformes > Adrianichthyidae > Adrianichthys > Adrianichthys oophorus. Next base: position 9,574,628 of record BSAI01000015.1, read on the forward strand.
TTGCCTAAAAGATCGATAATTAATGTTGGTATTATGATAATTTTAGGTAACCTCTGAGTCTGTATTGCCCCTCCAATTTAACTTCCCTCTTGAACAGTTTTTCAAAAGCATCAATATTTGTGTGTGCATGCAGGAATGACATCTTTTGGTAACTATACGCACTAGTGATATCACGAGGGAGCCACAGAATAACTCTCTGTCTTCATGAAATGTCGTCACTCCTCACTGAAACCCAGCACACATTCATTTCCAACCACCGAGCTCCCCATGGAAACTGCGAGCGCATGACATCCATTTACACACAGATGCGCAGAACTGCTCCAGTTTCAGAAAATCCTGTTCCAAGTAATGCGCCTAAAAAAAGAAAAGTCATGCCATAAACATGAAGAGTCTATATGTGGATATTGTTGTTGCTGGGATCCAATCAGGCGTGAACTTTTACTGGAGCGGCGTGCATATTTTGGACCTAAATGCGCACTGATTTATCAGTATTCAGGTTGGCAGTGATTTTCAACCACCAAAGATCCTTGCGTGTACTGTTGGAAATTGTCCAATTCACCTACATCTATATTTTTCAACAGATTCTATTGTCTAATTAAACCAACATTTTTCTGTATTTTCACAACATGAAGCGGATGGATTCCCCCCAAAAATGAAATTTTGCTGTAAACAGCTTTTACCTTAATGGCATCAGACAAAACATGGAGGTTGTCGTCAAAGATGATCAGTGCAACCAATCAATAAGAAAAAACTGCCAAATGCTACCATTTTGAACATTTGTATCAATCCAATCCAAAATGTCTTTATGTGTTTTACACACTAAGGACCAAAGTCTAAATGGACAAAAAAGACACGAAAATTCTGAAAGACTCTTTCAAATGTAAATAAAATAACAACAGTTTTAATTGTAGATTACAACAATTATTTACAGATTATTCAAACTTTAACCGGCTAACTTTAAATGTATCTTTGAATGTAATAAAGTAACTTCGAAAACTTGAACACTTCAACTACTCTGATTTCTTCGACTGAATTACTTTACACAAAATGTAACCTACCTATGAATACTTTTAATAAAAGCAATTTCCTTTAATTGTATCCAGTTATTTCAAATATGGCTGATTACAATAAATATATGTTACTTATTACCAGGGTTTGAGAGTTGCTGCATACCTGTGGGAGTAACAAGTAATTACTACTGTTTACACTCTCTTCTGCTTACATGGGTCTATTTGTCTGCAAATTGATCCATCAGAAGGGAATGGAGCACTGAGCTTGTGGCCCACCAACTGCAGCTTCTATGTCACAGCTGCAAGCTTTTTTTAACAGCATGTTTTTATCTGCTCCTGATTGACAACAATTTTTAAATAAATAAATACTCATAAATGCAATTTTAATCTTCATTTCCTTTTTCTTGAAAAAAAATGCCACAAGAACACGTCAAAAACACCCAAAACATGATTTCTATTGGGACGGGTCTTAGAAAATATTTTTGCTTGATGCTGTCATAAAAATCTTTTCTTCATGAACTGTGTTTAAAATAGATTAGAAATATGCTCACCAACAGTGTGGTTTCATCTACAAGCTTTGTTAAATTCTGCATGCTACTGAGTGATTCACCTCATCTCTACAGGATACTTGCTGCTGGAAAATTTAAAATTAAAGTTGGATTTAAATTTCAAAATCGGAATCAGATTTTTCATCTGCCTTCACACCAAACTGTCTTCACAAAATGTCTGTTTCTGTTTTCTAGCTTTACTCATTTTTATTTCTCACAAAAACTCAAAAGAAATTTAACTTTCCTTCATTTAATAGATAACAATGCAGAATAACAAAATAGTATGTTATTTTTATAAATGGTATATATGAAAGAGGTGGAAAGCAGAAAATTTGTTGGAATTAGTACTTTATGCTAATCATGCAGGCAGTATTTTTCATCACTGAGGGGGAGGGGGAAATAATTTACACAACTCCAGAGAACTTAACAATACACATCCTTATCTTTCCTTAACAAATGGGGAAAAAGCAAAAATCAAAATAGTTTGTTCTTACCATTTGATTTATTCACCTGTTTACAAACGTTTTACTGCTTTTTGTAGACAGATATTTGTATTCCTGTATTTCAAATTTTCTTGCATTCTTTTGCTATATTTTGGGTGACTTATGAATCAATGGCAATGGTAAAAACAAGGTTATTCAATAATATATTAATATTGTAATCATATGGAAATTGCCAAATGGACGGGCACATTATAAAACTTCTCCTATGGCATCATGTTGGGTAGGGCTGGTTCTGTCAGCAAACACAGTCCCTGAAATGCTGAAGGAAGTCATTTCTGGTGTTGTGGGAGAAACAAAAATAACCTAATCATGAGTGGGGGAAAAAAAAGTGTTATTCAAAAAATATATTGTGTTCATGGAAAAAGGCAGCAGCACTCTCTCCTACTAACCCCTGACAATAGATATTATTGGATTTTTGGTTTTTATTTTTTCTACATCTCTGGTGAAGATCAGAGTAAAGCAATCAAAACTAGAAAAGTTGCATTACCTGCTGTAATGCTAGTGTGACTGCTTTTTGCTGAAAGTGGTCGCTGAAGATGATAAAGCTGTTGACTGAAGATGGTGAAAAATATTACTGTAATTGTTGAAGGGGTTTGCGGAAAATGCTAAAGCTAATTGCATAATGCTAAAGTCTCTAAAGAACATAAAGTTTCAGAGATTGCAGAAAGCGCACAAAAAATTTGAAGAATTTTTTTAAAAATCGCATAAACTGCGTAAAACTTTAAAATGCATAAAAGGTATGAACATCAAAAGTCCAAGGAGGAATGACCTGAATGTGGTGAATGTTTTGATACCAGTATTGCATAGGTTTTTAAAGTGCACAAAAGAATTTAACAAAAATTGCGTAAAATTCTTAAAACACATTAAAAAACTTGCCAAATTAGTCTATAAAAGCTCAGTAGATGCCAGATGAGCTAGCATAACACTAATAAAACTATACAAGATGAAAACATAGCCCATAAAGCAAGCTTTATGGTAATAACGGTAATGGTTGCTAATCTATGTAAAATACTGATACAAATTGAATCTATTTCGAACACGTGTACCGAAGTAGATCTGTTATGGATTTACAGCAAGCAGTGAATAAAAACAAGCATGTGTCATTGAGAGCATCAAAGGGTCCCATGGAATTGCTTAAAGCATTTATCAGTGTGTCTGAGTGTGTGTGTGTGTGAGAAAGAGAGTGCTGTTGCCATGGTAACGAGTTCAAAGTCCAGGTCTGCTGCGTGAGTGCAGCTGCAAGTCATCTACTTAATCACACACACGTCTGAGATGGACAAACGTGCAGAACAAATTGACAGTGTCTAAAGAATAAGTCAGATCAAAATAATTCTTTCAATTTTGAAAATCTCACAAGTTGAGGAATTCAGTGATACATATTTTATTAGTCTCAATTATAAAAATTGTATGTAAATTTGTTCAGAAAAAGGAAGATTTTTTTATTCTCTGCTGAGCTAAAAATGCCATGTTATCCAATGACACGGCTTCAGTATGTGCTATCTCTAAAGAAATTATCATATCTTAAAAACTCTTTCACTATCAAAAAAGTTGAGCCCTCGTACAACTCACAAGTCTTTGGGCTACAAGGTGTGAAAGTTTCATGTCTGTAGGTTCAACTATGTTCTCACAATTGCAAGTTAAAAACAAGATTTGGTGTAAAGACCAGCGAGAAGACTTAATATGAGCGGGAAAAAGGGAACAGAGTGAATTTTGTGCCAGACAAAAAACTTTAGGGGCAAATGTGTTGCCCCACAGGTTTGATTATGGGTCACATTTTTCTACGTTTTGCTGAAAAGAACATGACTCTGTGACAAACTGTGTTTGAGTAATGGCAGTTTGTTGGGAAAATTTTCAACTCAATAAATCAAACTGCTCCACTCTGGCTAGCTGTGACAGCATCCGCTCTAGATCCCAAAATGTCCTAAAATTTGCATAAAACTTGAACTCTGTGCATAAAAACCATAAGGTGTTTTAAAAAGCTGAATACACCGTAATTTGCTCAATCTTTGCTGAACATTTTAAAGTTTGAATGGTGTCTCTAGCTGAAAGTTTACAGAAGTTTATAGGTGTGCACAAAGTTTTTGAAGGGTTTTAAAAATTTCGTATTCATTTTCTGTGAGGCCTATTTTGCTCAATAGTTCAAAAACTATAAAGTATACGAATACCAAAAGTACAAGCAGTAATGTCCTGAACGGGCTGAACATTTTGATACCAAGATTGCTGAAATCGATGAAAGTATAAAGGAGTACTCACGTGCCAAAAAACGTACGGAAGAGAGCAGGAGAATCACTATAGTGTCAATGCTGCAAAGCATTCACACAGTTAAATCAGTCAAACCGCAAATATTAACAGGTGGAAAATGCTATTTGTGTGAGTTTTCATTTGAAATTGAGAGAAATAAATGGATCTTGGTTAGTAAATCAAACATCTTCATCTAATGGCCTGAACATGCATCTGTGGTAAAAATGTGGCATTAAAGTTGACATGAAGAGTTTACAAGCATATGAAAGGTTTTTACCAGATGTGTTTGCATCTGTAAACAAACATGCACATTTTGAAACCCCGCTGTTAAACTTTATTTGACCACCTGGTTCCTGTAAATTTGTTCATGACATCCAATATACCAAATTATGGGGAAAAAAAATACACAGCGAAAATGATGCATTAAGTATTGCGCCCACAGACACAAAAAAATATTGAAACCCCATGCAATAAGTCCAGTATGTCCATCAACCTAAAATGGTTATCTCTAATTTCAAAGCAGGATCTTTACAGATGAGAACTTTGTTTTCTGGCGATTTAAATTTTTGGTGTTTCAGGTGGATTTTTTGCCTGTACATTCAGAAAACAGGGCAGAACATCTTTTTCTGACACTTCTGTAATGATCTTTCCATCCTTTTTTAATAATAATGCACATTTAGTCCTAATATATGAGAAGATTTGCTCAATTTATTATTGTCTTCTAATGTTGGACAGAAGACAGGTTGAAGGGGAATGATTAGTTTTAAGCAGCACAATGTTGTCACTTTTGCCAATTTTCTTTTAATTCTTCTCACTTAAAAATGTTTTATTGCATTGTAATGCAGACATATAATTTCTTTTTTAAGTTTAAATCAGAAATTAAAAAAAAAAAAAAAACATTTTCAAAAGCAGATCTGACAATTGACTCCAAAGAGAAATCTAGACTGCACCCTAATTTTTTGACCCCAAATCTAAAGCTATTGTTAATTCAGTAGACGGTAAATGACTTTTCTATCAACAACGTATCCAGCAGTGAATGTTACTTAAAATAAAAAAATAAAACTCCAAAGCCCCTTCTCATGAATCATTGACTTTTGAATTCAATAAATCTACACTAATCCTCATGGTAAAAAGGATTTGTAAAGATGGAGCTCTCTATTACAGTAACAGCATGAGCAGGAAGTGTCCCTCACTTTCAACTGGAAAACCACCAGAAGAACCTTGACACTTAAAAATGAATGATTTTTTTTCTCCGGCAGTAACATAACATTTTCTTTCGAAGGAAACATGCAAGAACTCAAGTTTCCTTCCTTGGAACTAAACAGCAAAACATTCTGAGAGCGGCAGAGGAACATATTTGCAGTTGTGCCGCTGGCAACCGGCGAAAGAGCTCACAATAAAGACAAAGCATGCTGGGAAGTCTAATCTCTATTTTTCAATGCAGCCTGGAAACATTCCATGCATCTACTTTGAAGTGAACATCTGTGAGGCAAAATATTCAAAATGTTGCAAGAAAGAAATATGAGAAACCAAATCCATATTTTCTTTTGACTGGGAGCAAAAGTTACTGGTAGCTTTTAGTTTAGCTCTAAAACTGCTTGCTTCCTGTTGAACAAATGTGTCATTCATCACAAATATATTTTTATAGACCAAAAGAGTGATCATTATCATTGTCATTTAACTGTTCCTTCTCTATGCTAAGTTTATATCTTGACATTTTTTACAATAAAATCAAGATATTGAAACAAACATGTACCATCGACTTTATGTGCAACAGGTTGGACCCTCTTTTGCCTTCAGAACTGCATTAATCCTTGGTGGCGTAGATTCAACAAAGTACTGGAAACATTCCTCAGAGAGTTTGGTCCACATTTACATGAGAGCATCCCACAGTTGCTGCAGATTTGTCGGCCGCACGTCCATGATGCCGATCTCCCCGTTCTACCACATCTCAAAGGAGTTCTATTGGGTTGAGATCTGGTGACTGTGGAGGTCATTTGAGTCCAGTGAACTCATTGTCATGTTCAATAAACCAGTCTGAGATGATTCCAGCTTTATGACATGGCGCTTTATCCTGATGGAAGTAGCCACCATAAGATGGTACATTGTGGTCATAAAGGGATGGACATGGTCAGCAACAATACTTAGGTAGGCTGTGGTGTTGTAATGAAGCTTAGTTGGTACTAAAGGGCCCAAAGTTTGCCAAGAAAGTATTCCCCACACCATTACACCACCACCAGCCTGAACCATTGATACTAGGCAGGATGGATCCATGCTTTCATGTTGTTGACACCAAATTCTGATCCTACCATCAAAACGTCACAGCAGAAATGGAGACTCATCAGGCCGGGCAAAGTTTTTACAATCTTCTATTGTCCAGTTTTGGTGAACATGTGTGAATTGTAGGCAGTGGCAGTTCTTTATATGGATGACACAGGCGGTCGGTATGGTAAGATATTGAAAATTGTTAACGTCATTATTTAAGCCTAAGACAACTTCATTAAACATGCACAATAACATTTGAAGAGGTAGACTAAGGCTATTGTTAGCCTATACTTTTAACGTTTAGTTAATCCAAACTCAATTTTGTGCATTAAATTCAGCTAAATAATGCAATTTTATGTTCGCTCATATCCAACCAATTTTGATTAATTCCTTCACTCATAGCATAAAACCATATGATGACCTGCTGTCAAGTTATTCAGATATTTTTAATTACACATATTCAGTACTTTGTCTCTTATTCTCAGCATAATTAGAATTATTTTGTGGTGGTTCCTCAGCTTGTTGTCAGAAATTGCATTAAAAATATACAGGTTCAATGCCCCTCTACTTTTGCATGTTTGTCTAAATATTTAATATTTATTTTATGAGAATGTTCAATTTTTCCTTTCATATTAGATTTACTTCTAAAATATTTGGAAGCACCTGCTGTAAATGACAGCAGCTGTAAGAGAAACTTATAGAACTTACAAGGCACTAATAGAAGTCAGGGACAACTCCATGGACCCAGTTATTAAAACTGAGGCACAGTCACTGTAAGAGGAGGTTGGCTCCTATCGATTTAGTATTTGAACAGTTGTCTGATATGACATACTAAGCCATATTCAGTATGTCAGCAAAATGATGCAGTCTGAAATCACAGTGTCAGGCTCTTGGTGCAACATTACAGCACAATGTACAATCTGACCTGGATGGGGATGAGCTGGTTAAAGATTTAGAAAAAAAAAACTGTCTGACCTTCCAAAAAAAGACAATGACACTATGACTTTCTATCTTGCCTTCATGACTCTCAACTGACGGAAATTTATCCAAATCTGTGGACAGCTCTAAAGATTGCTCTGACATGACCTGTTACTATGGCAGAGAGAAGCTTTTCTATGCTTTAGTTTATCAAAACCTTTTTACGATCATCCATTGCTCGATCAGGTATCTGGTTCAGCGATGAGCATAAACCACACCATTGCTGAGAAACTAACATATGAAGATTTGATTGATGACTTTGCCCGTATTAGGGAAAGACGGGCACATCTTTAGTTTCTACAAAGAGAAGCAGACCAAGTTTGAAGTGTATTTTCCAGTTTGATTTGTAGTATTTGTATTTTTAAACCTCAAACAAATGTGTGATGTTGTCCTTCTAAGAGTTGCTATTTTTTCCATTTTAAGTTATTTATTGACAGCCTAAGCGATCAGAATGTCTAAGCTTTGAGTTGCACTACTTGTATATAGTTTTCTTGCATTTTATAATTGAGGTCCTATTTTTTAACAGTCCTATAAGCTGTAAGAATTTACAAGCCTCTAGTTGTACTTTTTTTATAAATGGTATTTTTTAAATATCAGAACAATAAAGTTAACCAAAATAAGCATCCGTAGGTTTCTTGGTCATACTTCCGTTTCAAATGTCCTCGGTAGTGTGTCTTCTCCAATTGAAATTGTCAAAATTTTTGCAGAAACATGTCCAAAAACAGCTTAAAAGTAAAAATTAAAAAAACTATCTTGTTATTTAGTAAAAAAAAAAAATGTTACCAGTTCATTACATATTTGCGATTGATTCACATTTGCAGCCGACTGAAATGAGTGTGAGCCTAACATCAAAGATTTGCAGTTCATTTGTGGCTGAAATAAGTGCCAGACATTTTTTAGTCAATAGGGTGTTATGTTAGTTCATTTAAAAAAGACACATCTCTCTTTGTGGGGGTGTAGGATGAGTGAATCATTTAAAAGAAGTCCTCAAAAAACATTTTGAAGAAAGTCAAATTTTTTAACAGAAAAAATTAAGTCTGAGCATATTGCAAAAAATAAGAAAAGCTATGATATAATGAATTTGAAAGATATTAGCATGCATTTGTCTTAGAAGATACTGCTTAAGATGTTTTACAGAAATCCTTGGGGCAAATATCCACATGCAAGTCTACAACAGTACTCTTTATTCTTTGATCAGTATCCATCTGTCAGATGGATACTGATTCTGTCAGAATGACTGTTTCTAATTTTCTTTTGCTGGAATGATCCATTCCCTTTTCTCAGCTTCTCTATAAAGAATGAAACAGGATTCTTTAAATCCCAGCGTGTTGGGAACATCCCCATGTGGATATGCACTCACTCATTCAAGGACAAATCAGCAGCTGAGCTGAGAAATGGTGCTCGGTCCTTTGGCTGCTCCACCAAATCGCCCAACTGAGCTGCGCTGTGGTAAGGCGGTGTCAGTTTGCCTGCAGGGAGGAAGAGTGGCAGATGCTGGCTCATTTATCTTCCACGTGTCACGGAGAAGACGAGATGTGACCACTGCAGATGGGATCACAGAGCAGGGTTTCTTTTTGTTATGCATGCAAGTGTATCACCGTCGTAGCAGCAGGCACTCAGCTGCTTCATCGATTAAACTCCACAAATTGAATGTCGCCGGCATCTCCACGACACCAAGATATTTTTTCCTCCAGTGACATGAACCAGCCTTGTTTTACTTCCTTGTCATGGAGTTCATTATGTTGAGTCAGATTCACTGTCCCATAAAGTGGGGGACAATCCTTCGAGTGAAGTGGATGTATTGGATGCTGTTACCTGCTCTTTTAGAATTTCTGTGAGAGCATCTGGGGAATTCACAAAATCCTTTTGTAGTTTAAATGTCTGACTTTCTCCTGCGATAACATATTGAAAATGTCAATCTCACACGCTGTATTCCAAGTCCACTGGTGTCATTTTTTGTGCTTTTTCTTCTGGAGTGTCATGCAGAGATCCCAATTTAATTCATTCAAATATTTTTTAAAAACATTAAATAAACTATTTACAAGATTTATTGAGAGCTGTCATGCATGCAGGAATTGTATCATGCTGCAATATTCCCACGAGTGATTGCAATGGATAGAAAGTGAGGATTGCACATTTTAATAAAAGAAAAATAATGGAGGGGACATTTCTCATATCCTCTGACAGATCAGTTGATGAGGCATGTGTGACTGGAGGAAGGAAGACTCAGCTGCGTGACAGCCAGTATTTCCTTTCCCTTTTTCTAAATCAACGTCATATTCAAAACAAACTTTCAGTTGAATTGTACGTTATCAGGTATTAGTATAAAACCAACTTTTTGGATGACTTGTGATCTTTAAGTTTTCTGACCTGTCACTTTCTGTGACTGTAAAATAAAGGGTGAAAGTCACCTGACTCAAAGACAGTAAAAAAAAGAAAAGGTCACCACTTTTTAAAAAATCTCTGTTAAAATTTAAATATTTAAAATTACTTTTCTTTTTTTTCTATTTATTTTATTGCATAGAGCAACCAAACTGCTGTTTCCCATTTTATTATGATAGTTTGATTGCATTTAATCTTTTTTTCTTTTCTGTTTCTTATTTTTCTTCTTCTTCAGTGTTCCAATTCAATTGTACATATTTTTGTCCATTCATATTTTTCGGAAACTGCAGCTAATTTTAAGCTACTCAGTCACAAAGGGGTTCAGCTTATTAAGTGCAGTCAATGGTTTCTTCAGCCATTTTTTCAGCAACTTTCATTTTTTGGCAATACAGCAAAATTCCAGCAACTTTTCCCCATGAGAATGAATATCTGCAAACTTTCAGCTGCTTTAACTTCAGTAAACTTTTAACTTTGTTAATTAACCATTGTTTTGTTCAGCTCTCATTTGACTTTTTTAAATGCAATGTTATCTTTAATTTAATTGAAACATAATATTTTATTGGTTTCGACATATCATGTACTGTATGCTTAGGAGCTATTGGTTGGGTGTAGGGCTGGTGTGCAGGAATTCAGGAAGCCTGGGTTCAATTCCCAGGAAGAACAATGAGCTTCATGCAATGTAGCAAGACTCTTCACCCTCCCTGTGCCAGTCCCCAGCCCAGTAAAATACAGGATTGTGTCAGGAAGGGCATCCGGTGTAAAACTCTTTGGGATGTGCCAAAAGGTCAACAACAACACGTACAGTACATATTTTCCAATCTATGTTATGATCCTATGATATATCTCTGTATAGACATATATTTCTATTGTTTGTCTTGCTGAGTTTATTTTTGTTTGATTGAAATAAATCATTTCCAAATACATAAATACAAATGGAAGCCAATAAAGCTGTTCCTTTAATGTTGTATTCTTGTATACCACTTTTCTACCTTCCTTGAAGGTCCAAAGCGCTTGATAGTCACAATCACACATTCACACACTGATGGCGATTCCACTGCCGAACACTGGCGCCAACCTATATCCACCAGAGTCAAGGTGAAGTTCAGTGTCTTGCCCAAGGACACTTGGACACATGGGCAGACAAGCCGGAAATCAGGCCTGCAATCTTCCAATCGCGGGTCACCCGCCCCTCCGCTGCATCTCAGCCGTCCCTTTAATTGCTTCAGCTTTGGCATGTATCTCCTAACGCAGTTAGACAAAGGAAAATTTTACCTTTACCTTACAGATTTTACCTTTCCACTGTTCTAACTCTTTCATCTTTTTTTTCCAGATGAATTTTTTATAGTAATGTGAATGTATTTTGGGATTTGTTTTTACCCAGTGTAACTTTATCCACAATTTGTGAGTTGCTGAATTTAAAACTACAAACCTCGACAGCTCAAGAGTTCTCAACATTTAATTCACCCTACAACAAATATTAGTGTTTTGGGAATTTTTTATTTTAATCTGTTTTCTATTTTAAAAATGTGTCTTCCCCTTCTTGTTTTGCAGCCATACCTGTGAAGATTTCCATTAATCCAGGCTGATACCATCAAAGTACAAAAGCAGTCAAGTGGACTTATCTTTTATTATTGAAGACATTTCACTTCTTCTCCATGAGGCTTTCTTTTATGACACCCCCATGGTAGACATAATGGTTTTGCTTCTGCTCAGCACATTTCAAACATCATCAGTCTGCTTCCCACCATGCAAATGTTCTGTCTGTTTCCTTGCACAGAAATGACAAGCTGCTTGTAATCATAAAGCACTTCAAAGCATCAGCAGCACAGTGATAGGCAAGTTCAATAAATAACTGACACATACAGGCATTAGGATAAACTCTTCAATATTCCTCTGTGACATTTTTGGGATAATCAGAGTTGTGCAGCTTCTCCTCAACCTTCTTCCCCTTTGTTCAGCATCTGCATTTTCTTCCAAGACATTTAGCAGAAAATGCATTGATTTAATTTTTATATATTCTTCTTATTACATGAATAATATTTACAAACAAGTCGACTTCAAATGCTTTCAGATATCCATGTGAAAGTAGGACTATTTCTGTGAACTGTTTTATATTCTGTGCAGAGCCCGCGTCAATATGCTCATGTATACAAATGTCAATCTTTAACTGACAGAAGCAATCCCCAGAGTGGTAATTTAAGGCTCCTCAGCTGCATAGATCACCTTGCTTTGAAAACCAAACTTGTTAAAGATATAATCTGGAAAAGTGTAGTTACAGAGAATGTCCCTGCTTCTCCACACTGGGAACATTTCCTCCACCGGTAGCCTGACCTACATCATGTCATCTCTGTGCTCAACTCAATACATATTCATTGGGCTCTCTTAATCATAAGACAGCCCCTTGAGCAGAAGAAAATCTCTAATTAGCTGTTATCATCCAGTGGCAGTTCATGGGGCTGCGTTTGTGTCGTGCATCACCTGTTTTTGTCCCAGAGTGCTTCAGTTTTTGTCACACATGGTCAAGCTTGCTGCCTTGGATGTGGTAACATGTCAAATAGAAGCTGTGATGAGCTCCTGTTTCATGTTTAGATATTAAATCTTACTTTTTCCTTTCTGTTTCTTTTTTTTCAAACTACTGAAGTAACAAGAGAGGCCCAGTCAAATCAGCATGCCATGGAGCACAGTCACTTGTGATCTGATCTGATTTGTGGCCATGTCTGTGCAATCCAGATGAAAGGCATTGCATCAGAATGATGGTTGCAAATAAAACCTAGAGTCTTGTTTGTGTTTGTAAAGTCCATTAACAAGTCAAGAAGAAATTGGACTACAGCAAAATCCGCATTTCAGTGTTCTCCGGAATTTATTGTTGTTTTTTAAACAGGATTTAGGGACTTGTGTGGCAAAGATGAAAGATTCACTTCAGAACAGATGCAGACTTCAACCCAGGTATGGGTAAGGCTAATGTATAGCTTGTAGTGTTCATCTACACCACATTTCTCCTGTTTTTCTAAAAGCCAAATTTTGGTAAATTTGCACGTCTTCCAGCTAAGACCTACATCTCTGTTAAATTGTCGCCAATTTGCTTTGAGTTAAAACATGCAGATTCTGCACAGATGTTTATGGAAAAAAACTTTTTTTTTTTTTATTTGAAGTGCACCACCTTTAGTATTTCAAACATGTTAAATGGATGAAGCAGCTCGGTAAATTGCAGATAATAGGAGGCAAATGCCTGCAGTCAGGTTGAATAGGTCACTAGGCTTCGATTGCAGAGGTCTGAACGAGACTATCCGCACAAATGTAATTATCTACTAAAGTCAAAATGCTCCTGCAATTTGGGGACAACATTTTCAGCAAAAAGTTAGAGTTGCTCTTTTCTATTACTGAAAAAAAAAAATTTGAAAAGTCAGAGCATCAAAAGGAGAGAACAAATAGACTCAAAATATTAGAACAAAACTGCAGACTTTTTTTGTGCTCTAAAGAGAAACTTTTAAAGAATGTTTCTGCTAAAGAACTTCTTCCTGCAAAAAAAAAGAAAAAAACATCAATTTATTCACTTATTTTCTGATTTAAAAGGAGTTAGTTTATTAATGTATTCCCCATCATCAAGTCAGCTGCTCTTACTCTGCTGTCATCTTTGTGCAGCCTTAAAGACCCACCCAATGAAAATCATGTTTTTGGTGTTTTAGTTCTTGCGGCATTCTTCTCATATAGACATATAGAGAGAGAAAATTAAGATTAAAAATGCATTTCTGGGTATTTTTTATGTGAATCATTGTAAAATTAGGAGCAGACAGAAAGAAATTCTATTTGAAAAAGCCTGTAGTTTATACGAACAAACCACAATCAGCTCCAGAAGCTCCCTGCTGCACACCACTCAGATGCATCCACTTGTACACAAATAGATCCATGTATGCCTTTGTTTTTCCTTGTCTGAGCTGGCATGTAGCTCAAAGCTGTACGTCTGGATAGCTTCAATATTGCTTGTCATTTTTGTTACACTGGTAATGTTAAGTTGGGGTAGTGAGGGGCTGTAAGATAGCTGGTGAGAGTGTAAACAAAGGGATGATGGGAAATCAGAACAGGCTTCCTCTCCGCCCAATAGTCCCACCCACAACACAGAGGTGAATTTCTAATGAACTTCTACCGCTCTGCAGAAACTATGTCCTAGAAAACAATACAGAATTCCTGATTTTGTCTAAAAAAGCCCGAATCATAATTAAAAGACAACTTTAAAAATAGATCAAAAGATGGATTGAAGTGGTACTTTAAAGGTTAAAAAAGCAAAAAAAAAAAAAAAAATTAAAGTTTTTTTAAACAAAGACGCTTCTAACTACAGAGGGGAAAGAAATGTTTCCAATGCTGTCAAAAACCCAAACCTTTGAGCTGCAGGGTTTACTTCCTTTTAAACGAATACCTTGCTCAGAGGGACAGATGAAATCATCTTGTGTGTTTAAATAAGTGTCCACTGTATTGTGTGACATACCCGATAAAATCACTTCTTGCCGTTTCTATAATTATATTTAATTTTACCCTTGAAACTTCAAAAGCTGAAGACCTGCCAAAATGTTTCCTTCTGCCAAACTGATTGATCCTCACAAAAGCAGACGTCCTACGCCGCACACATAATATTACTGTACTGTTGGCACACCACAAGTGACTACACATTACCCCAAACAAGCCCTCGAATGTTCTCCACAGACTGTGAGCAAATATACTCATTATTTTTAGGCCGGTTGGCACAAATATAAAAAGATGAAACAGAGACACTCGCCAGTGTTTCTCATCTTTCTCTGAGCTGCAGTTTATTTTCAGAAGCTGAAGATATTCCCTCATTATCGATGCCTGCAAGCATAAACCGTAAAAGTCACGCTGTCAGGTGTCAATCAATAAAAGAAAATGAATTCTGTTACCTTAGAGACAGGGAGGCAGGGAGAAATATAACGTCTGTTCTTCTGCTGAACTTTAGCGTTCAGCATCATCTACATTTTCTATTTTAGCTTCCTCTTCGGCAGCAGCACACTCACTAATCAGTCTACCTCAGCAGGCCATTTAGCTTATGTTGACTGAAACTCAGTGTCTGCTGCTCATCTTTAATGAAAGATAGGATTTGGAGTCTTAATAAAGCGCATATTTTTGTTGTGTTAGCAGCACAGCAGTAACTTGTGTCTTTCCAACACAAAACGGCTCGTTTGACCTCGACCTTTAGGTTTTAACCATGATGAGTTTGGTCTAAACAACCACAGATACCTGAAGAAGCAAAATTTTTTTCTCTAGTTTGATTTCCATTATAAGTTGCAGGAAATTCATCACATTGTTTTGCCAAAATAATTTCCATGCAAATCATTGGGTTCATCCACACGCACTAATGGACAGCTGTGAGGTGTGTACTCTGCAGATACCGTTTCCTCTGCAAAAGCATGTGGAGGAGACACAGCAAGGATTTTCCTGAAGCGGGTGGGAAGCACCCCCTGACTGGGTAAACTACGGTACAGCAGACATCCCTGAATAATATCTAGATTGATATTCCTCAAAGAAGAGGCTCAGAGGACCAGAATAGCCTTTTGCTCTGTATCTGAGTGCCTCAGTGTCTGGTCACTGTATGCAGAGCATCAGCCTGTGATGGTGTGAACTCAGGAGTGGCCCTGCATGTGTGACAGTGTGATTAATGTGATTCTACACCCTCTGTGCAAGCCAGCCCTTGTGGCTCTCAAATCTAGATAATGAGGATATTCTGCCTGCCCAATAAACACACTTTATTCATTTTTGTGCACATGCCCTCTGGTGCAGCCATCTTAGCCATAAGATTCCCAGAGCGGGGTTTAGCCTCACGGTTTTCCTTGTCGCGTCATTTTTAACGTGCACATCCGCATCCTCAAAGTAGCCCAAAGTAGTTCCTAGAGGCACACATAAAACTGCATCAGTTGACAGCAGAGACCTGTAGAGGGGCTGCTGACACCAACAGCTTTCAAACATTTGAGCTCTTCCTGACAACTTGAGTGGGGACCCTTATTCCTTATCTTTATACAGATTCTTTATGCTATGTACATTTAAAGTTTTTGACTGGATTTAACTTTGATGAAGCAAACTGATGAAAACAAGCAACTATTTCTTCCTGAGGGACAGGTTGCAACCAGATGAGCGGAAGACAGTATCTTTCCACAGACTGCCTTGTGACAGAAGTAGGAAGGAGAGAGTAGCCATCCCTGATTGGACACCACATCTAGAAGGACGCACACTATACACCAGTTAGAATACAAGCCACACCTCCATGACCATATAAAGACATAAAGTGATAAGCATACTCCTCCCCTCCTGACACAGGGCTGGGCAGGAAACTATTTGTTAACTCCATTTCCCATTTGCGTGTATGCAGACAGGGAATGGCCCTGCAGCCAATAATCCGCCTCGTTTTTCCTGGTCGTCAGTTGTTCAATACATGCTGCTTGACAACTCAGAGTTCCGAACAACTTTTCAATAAATTGATTAATTTTTCCAACCTAGGTTTTGTTACTCACTTCCTTGTCAACCAACTCGGGGAGTCTAGCGGAGAGCTACCTCAACACTTGCCTTCTGGTATGTTTTCTCTGGAAATGTTCATCTTGCTACAGTAGAAGGAGGGAAATGCCATCATTTTCTTTCTATAAGGCACATTAAGACATTGTTTACATATCCCAAAATGCCACTGTACAGCAACGTAAATGCAAGTGTTTCAATAAATTCGTCAGGTGGCTGTGCAGCGACATTTGTAGTAGGGAGTCAGCAGTCGCATTTTTACATGCATGGTAGCTTTACATGCAAAGTAGCTGCGGATGCTTTGGGAAAAAGTTACAATTCTACGGTGACCAGATGATTTTTTTTTTTTATTCAGTCAGTGGCCACTCAGCGGTGGCAGTCCAGTTACAAGCAGGTGGCAGGAAGGCAGCAGCGTGATAATTGACTAATGGGAGGGTTTTCAAGGTCCCCAAAACTGTCTGATGATTGGCCAATTTAACTGTTACCATCCAGCCACCCCCCTGCCCCTCTGCTGCTGTCCCACTGCCACCGTCTGATTGTCAGAAATCATACGGTAGCAGCAAATAGAACTTGACGTGGGCTGTTGACAAAAACAAACCTTATTGTGATTTCAATGACTTACTCTTGTTTGTAACATAGAAAAATTAATTTTAAAATAACATAGTCAGACACAGCTACATGCAATCTGCTTTAGCCTATTCACAATAACACCAAACCTTTAAACCTGTTAAAAAAAATAAAATCAAACTGACATTTAGACAGAGAGCTGTGTACGCTTTGACATCAGTAAACAAAACCAGAATTAATCCATTTTATCAATGCTTTTAGATATGCCTTATAGTGCAGAAAATATCATATGTGGACTCAAATTGTTTAAACTTTGTTTAGTTTTACATTTAAAGGAAATTATTTAATCTCAAGATTCAGGTTGCTGACAATTACAGATTTCTTGTCAATGAGTTCTTTGAGATGAATGAAACTTTGATCGCTGTGATCATTCATGATCCACACCTCTTTCTGTTTTTGTGAGTTTCTTTTAGTTTTTTCAGGAGCTGTTCATTCATATTGTCTTGATGCCAACGTGAAGAAGCTGTGATGGAGTACCTCTCCTCTCTTTTGTGGTTTAAATGGAACCTCTTAAGGCGATATCAGGAGTGATGTGAAAGAGGTTTTCTGCTCTCCTTTTTTTTTTGCCTGCACCACAATTACTGCGATAAATCAATTCACAAAACTTTTAATCTCAAGAGAATACATTTTGTAGAACACAGCGGCTTCAAAAGTTACCCAGACTGAGATGTGGAAATAAGACATTTCCTTGCAGCTCTTTCCTTTGAAGCTTGATGCAGTTTTACCGGTTTACGTGAGCTGGCATCATCAACACTCACAGTTTCATCAGCCATTGATGTAGATGATGTTTGTGTGATGACATTCGCCTTAGCGAAGAAAACAGAAGCAACATAGATAATGTTGTTTGACCCTGTTCCCAAGAGGTTCTAACTGTGTGCAGCCTTTGTTTATTAAGATGGCTGAAGCTGGAAGAAACTGACCACAGATTATAGAGGTTTTGGTTTGCTCTATTTTGTCTTGGGGATAATAAGGGCACCAGGTTACAAAAGAATAACAATTAACAACAAAATAGAAATTCAGTTTTCACAGGCAATAATGAAAAAAACCCTACACACACGTCAGATGATTACAGTTAAAAGAAAACATTGATTTCCGACAACATATTGATTTCTTGTTGGTGAACATCCAAACGGTATTTATTCTCTTTCTTATTTTGAACACAACTGCTGCTCCAAGCACATAAAAAGCAAAACCAAAGCAAAAGAAATTCTGAGAATAATCAGCAAATGTTGCACCACAACAAAAAGTCATTGCACTAAAACACACACAGTGTAATTATAACACAAAAAATGGTCACATTGGAGCACCCTGTAAAAATGGGAACTGAAAAACTGCATATAGCATCAACAAGAACTGAAAACAACTGAAAAGAGCTTTTCAGTTTTTGCATTAAGGTTAGAGAAGCTGCCCATAGCTGATTGGCTCAGTTCAATATCACGTTCACAAACAAGAACCAGTATAGTTCTTTAAACATCTACATCATACATGTTGGTGACGTGTGTTTTCCTTGTCATTTTTTCTTTCACACAATCATTATATCTTACTCCATGTCCCACAAGAGACTTAAACGCTTAATTATCTGGTTTTCACTGTTGTTTTCACTGACAAGCATTTACCAACCCTCACAATGACTTTTCTAAGCTCAATATTCTTTTTTTTTTTTTTGTTGTTTAAGCAGATGCTTTTCTTTTAGAGTCGACTCTCCATGATTTGGTTTGGCTCTTCCCAAATTTTAGTTGTTTCCTCAAGTACCGTGCTGCGATTTTGAGATTTAGCACATCCTGGCCTGCAGTTTCTAAAGCACCAGTTTGGGGGACGCACTATTCACCGACACCAACGGTTGGACCAGTGGCCTGGGCTCCGTTTGATTGTCAGAAACAGAAGAAGATGGATTCACTGCAGCAAACTTACTCACATTAAGGTGGTTCCCAATGTAATAGAAAAACAAAGAAGACTGAGCCATTTAAGAGCAAGCTATGATGACTTGAAACAAATAACAGACATGCAGTTAAGAAAAACCCACACCCAGAGTGTTATGACAGTGTTTTATGACAAATTATGTTATGAATCGAATCGTTGATAAAATGAATGGTAATAAAACCCAGAATTTATACCAAATCAGGACTTTTGTCAACTCTTGGCATTAGATGAGCAGTAAAGACCTTCAAATTTTCAACCCTGACCTACTTTTATGATTATTACTTCAGGTTTTTTTGATAAACAATTCATCAAAAGCAATGTCAGACTCACATTACTTGATGTTCACTAAATATTTCAGTGAACGTTGTATTGTATATTTTGTTTGTATCATGTGAAAAAATGATACAATAAAATTCCTGTCCTGTTTGTGTGTTTTCTAACCCAATGAATATTTGCATAAAACATTGACAGTTGTGTTTTAAGGTGACAGTGCACTTTTACATTTTTACATGGTTCTAGTAATATTTACATCTTCACACATGTGTGGTCTTGGCACCCCAGTGAGTTAAGAGAAGACAGGAAAGACTGATATCCGCCCCTGATATAAAGATGCTTCCTTACCATGCATGCGCTTGCATAACTGTGCCTTTACTTAATATCTATGCAGTATTTCTTGGAGATTTCATTGCGCTGATAAGCATGTAGGGAGAAAGAGACATTGTTTTCACTAAGGATGCAGTCACCTGATATTCTGTCCATACACTTAAGGATCAATTTCCTAAACCAAGTGTAATTCTAAATTATATTTATGGGAATTAACACACTACCTGTATCTGAGATATTGAAAGAGGCAGGAAGAAAAAACTTTTTGTTTGGAAAAACTACAAAAAATGTGCATAAATTGTTTATAAAAAGGGGAAAGACTCTATTCAACAACAAAAAAAAAAACTCAATAAAATAGTGGAATACATTGCTTTAAATACATTTTTAAAAAATTTAGTCCAAGATGATTTTCAAACAAAACTGCTGTTTTTGATGAAAGCCAGTGTAAAGATATAAATGCAAATATATGAGGGAAGCCTTTTCTTCTTCTCTTTTTCTGTTGACATTGATTTATAAAGGAGAAAATGCTTAAAATATCTTCTGTGCATTCTCTACATAAAAAAGGCAGCGAGACACGCTGCCCTCTGTTGGTCAAGCCTGAATTATCTATGATCATTCATCAGAAAAGACTCATTTTGAATTGTTTTACAAACCCAGACTTATTATGTTTGTTGCACGTTATTCATTCCAAACATTTCAATGTTTGTTCATGTTTTTCTTCTGTGTGAAACAACTCCAAGACCCTCTTTTCTTTCCTGAAATCAGGTCACATGTCTGAAATAACAAGGTACAAAAAGCTGGGATCTAGATTAGCTCACCATTCTTTCGTCCTGTCATCCATAGGGTGATGGACGGAGAGAAAACGTGTCTTGCATCTGGTGTTGCAAGCATCCGTGAAGCTGACCTGACCTAATGAAGGAGAGGCAACATTAGTGAGGGGTCAGGCTTCATGACTACAAGCTGGTGAACGAACGGACACTGGTCTGTGCTTTGTGTCAGCTGCAGCCATTAAAAACACATGCACAGGACTCACAGAGCTCATTATCTTCATACAGTGTTGCTGCAGGGAAAAAAGCCTCAACACAAAGGGTGAAGGTTACTGTTACAGCACAAACAGGCCTTCAGAGGGACATCACAATGCACTTCGCACCAGTAAAATGAGGAAAAAAGAAACTAGCAGAGAGAAATACACTAACACTTTGCTCTTCTGTAACAACATTCCAGCATACTAATTAGAGAGGTTTATTAAACAGAATATCAAGTGGATGACTCACTAAAGTTTGTTATTCTCCTCATCAACAGACTCTTCTAGGCCTGAGTCGAATAAAGTGTCTGTATTCAGACAAAATTATGTTTAATTTTCCCCAGCATGTAAAGTCGCAGGGATGTAACACACCTTCTTGTTGGTTATTCATTTAAATATTTGAAATCACATGCAAACAGGCATGAAGTGACAAGAAGGATAAGAGGCTGTGTAAGCTGAGGGTAACAAAGAATCTGCAGTTTTCAAAAAGAATCATGATGCACTCCTCTTCCTGTCGCACCGGCACTCTAAAGGCACAAGCATGTTGCCTGTTTGATGAAAGCTGGCAATAAACAAAATAAAGCTGACAAGGTTATTAGAAGTGCCACAGGCCATCTTGTAGCAGCTCACATGCCTCATATTGGATTACGGAGAGAAATATGATGAAACAAGGAAGCAGAGCTTACTCGTTTACAAAGAACCAGAGCTGTTTTTATGGCTTGTAGCTGAATCCATTCATACAAGTTAATTATGC
The DNA here is from genome assembly GCA_036245035.1 of Adrianichthys oophorus. Taxonomy (NCBI): domain Eukaryota; kingdom Metazoa; phylum Chordata; class Actinopteri; order Beloniformes; family Adrianichthyidae; genus Adrianichthys; species Adrianichthys oophorus. Next base: position 9,595,996 of record BSAI01000015.1, read on the forward strand.
AGATTTTTACAGCTTACATAATTTCCTTTTTGAATTACTTCCATAAACAGGTCTGTACAGAACAGCGGCAGGAAGATTTTTAGAAGAAGTGTATTTTGAGGGCTTCTTTTTGCTCATGGTGCGTGCAAGTTTTTTTTTCGAGTTTGCAATTTGAACTTACAAATTACATTAATTAAAAAGCAATTCAATGGGCAAAAAAAGAGTGACAATTTCATTTTATTGTACAATGCAACAACTGATCATTATTATGGACACAAACTAGGAACTAATCACCTCTGGAGTTGATGGTGTTGGCTTGTTGATCATCATTTGCATAATTAAGGATCCAGCTCTTCTGGGCATATTGCATGTCTTTAGGTGTCAGTGTGCAAAATTAAAACAGAAGTCCTCTGGGCTGACTTGATTATCAGTAATTACCTGAAAGTTTGTCCCTCCAACACCACTTTAATACAAATATACAGAATTTCTTTCATAAATTAGGATTTGTAGAGTGCATGTTCTGGACTTCCAAGTGTCAACCAGGTTTTATTTTTTTATTATTCTCTACATTTTTAGAACCATTTTTATGGTTTCTGATAAAAGTCTTATATTTGAATAAATCTGGCTGAATATTTGATCAAAGATTTTAGACAGGTGTGGTCTAAAACTCATTCAGTTACAGAGATAGGACTGAGGCAATTCTTTGACAGCCCTCCAGATGTCTGTAGTCGAGAAATACACTTCACAGTTTTTGGCTTTAAAACTGTGAAACGTACAAAAACCAATCTTGATCACAACATTCTGCTGGGAACACTTGTCTTTCCTGTCAATCTGCAGCTGCTAGTTAGCTTTGTATTGTTTTACTTGGTCTGCACATTTGCTAAGCTTAAGTTTACTGGATCAAAGCTGCACTATGAATTCAAGAATGGGAATTTTTCTTAAGTATGTGTGGATGGAAAGAGGACATGTCTCTGTGAACAATGATAGACAGTATTCACAGTTAACAATTTAACAAAGAATATTTTTGTATGAAGCTCTGTTTTTTTGAAGGGGAGAAAGTGTTACATTCTTTGGGATTTAGGGAACAGCAGGGAACAGCTCTGACTCAGCAGCAGATGGCTGGCATTAACCCCATATCAGGTCGCTGATGGTGGCTATGGTGCAGATGATGATTGCTAAAAGTTTGGAACTAAGGAGACAGAGCAAAAATGGAAAATAAAAATAAAAAAAATTAAAAACAGCTTTTAAGGAACAAGAGAAGTGTTTTCATTGGTTTGGGAAAATGCAAATGAAATATTGTTTTTAAAGAAAATGAATTTTAGTTGAGGGGTGAAAAGGTGAGGAGACCTTTTAAAATCACACTACTTTACTAATTTGCTTCAATTTCCTATTACACATGATTCAATTAAATTCATGTTTATTTATATGGCACCTTAACATAACCGCAGGCAAACAACGTGCCAAAATCTTCAAAAATAATAGCTAAAAGGTTAAAAAACTTAAAAGTAAAATAGTATAAAATAAGTGACCTAGTATAGGAACCCTGATAAAAGCAAAAACAAAGTAAAACACACCAGCAGAGCAGAGTATCATGTTATGTCAAAAGTCTGGCTTTAAAATTAGTTTTAGGAAGTTTTTAAAAATGGACACTGAGGATGCCTGCTGAACGCTCAGTGGTAACGCGTTCCACAGCTACAGTGCACAATATGAAAATGCTCATCGTCAGAGAGGTAAAGCAGCAAAGGATTATGTACGATTTTTAAAACAAATCAAAGAATATTAACATTTACTCTAAAAGACAGCCAGTGAAGGGTAACAGGGGTGATTTCATGCTCCAACCAGAAGATGAGCAGCAGCATTCTGGACCAGCTGGAGACGTGGGAGAGACAATTGGCTAACTCCAAAATACAGAGAATTATTCCAGCCCAGATCTAATGAAGGCATGGACTACTGGATTAATAATTATTTTTTTAATAATTAAATGCTGTTAAGATAAAAATGGTTGTTCTTTCAACAACTGCTTAAAATAATAGAAGCTGGGTTTAACCACGGAGCGTCTTTGACAGTCACGTTTAAAATCAATGTCTAATTGAAAACCCAGGTTTGACACAGAATGTACAGGCAGCCAGGGGATCCCACTGTGGAGAGGTCACAGGAGCTGCTCAGGCCAAACATCATCACTTCCTATTTCTTGTCATTAGGCTAAAGCTTAAAATTTTTTTACAACTTTTGCAGTTCTTGATTTTGGTTTGTTCAGTGTAGTTTCAAAAAGTAGGACAAGATAACCAGCAAGTAAAGAATTCCAAAACAAAGATTTCAATCGATGTGATCCATTCAAAAGCACCAAGGAAAAAAAGTTCTTGCTGTTTTGCATTTCCCACGTAAAATGTAAAATATATAGGTTCAGTTATTTTATGCCATTTTATCCCAAATCCCAAGTCAGAATGTTTTCTTAAAAGTCAAATCTGGTCTCAGTATGCCTGAAATACTGAACTGATCTGAACTGTTCACAGCCAAGAACATGTTCGTTAACATAGAACGACGTATTCCAAAAACAATATTTCAATGCTATCTCTAAGTGGCATTCAGTTTCACAATTAAGTATTCAGTTCCACATAAAAGTCTAATCTGGCTATTATCTGCTGGCCACTGATTAGACAGTTATCAGCCTTTTGTATTTTGTTAGCCATTATCTTCGGCTTGGGAGCCTGATATTTGCTGAAAGAAAAATGATTATTTTGTCTAAACAGAGCATCACCTGCTGCTTCAGAGCAGAGAAGAAGCTATTATCCTTTGGAGTGACAGGCAACGGGGGGTTGGGGGTTTCAAAGCCAATGCAAACAATGAACAAGTCTCAACTGGCAAAGAAAGACTTTTGGATTGAAGATTTCCTCAGTCTGATAAGGTAATTATATTACTGCTGTTCTAATATTTAAAACTGCTTTTGACAGACAATTCTAAAGGAAAAAAGATATTAAAAAAAGTCCTTACTGTCACCCTTGGATACGTGTATGGGCCAAGGTTGAATGTTGCAGTGATGCCAAAATGGGATTTAGAAGACAGAGTTTGCTTCAATCCATCTATTTGATGTGACAGTTTAATTCATTTGTGTGACTGTAAGGTTCTTTTCAACCATATCTCAGCTCAGCTAAAACTATTGTTTTTGTGAAGTTGTTTTTGCTTCATATCTCACATTTCAAACACTAAAATGCTAAACTCTCAGTGAGTTTCAGCAGCACAGCCTTCAGACTGCTTCTAATCAGTTTATCACACAAGTTCAGGTCTGTTTATTACTCTACTTCACAATAATAGACCCTTCAAGGCACAGAGAAAACCAGCAGCTTAAAGTAATTTCAGTTAGATAAAAGACAAAAAAATAAATAAAATTGTTTGTATTTAAAACAATTTTGCTCTCAAAAATAATCCAGAACATACAAACTCCACAAAGACAGGGGGTGCAGCTGGGATTTGAACGAGGGGCTCACTGCAACACCGTGCAGCCTCATTAACACCCAGTAACTTAACGTTATTATTTGAGACAGAAAGTCTATTAATTAAATAAACAGTCTGTTTGGGATTTGGAATAAATGGTTCAGGTGAAACATGTGGTGTTGTTAGCTAAGAAAATGCAACAGGACAGAAAAAGTCTGAACATAAATCAAGTTTGACAGAGGGTTGTGAGGCTGCTGAGCTCAATGTTACATCCCAGACAGCTGTGAGAGGAATGCAGTGCATTTTCTCTCCAACGGAAACAATCTCATTGTGAGAAATCTGACAGCATAACTGCTGACATTATAGCAAAAAATGGTTCAGTGCAGGTATAATGGAAGTCAACTCAAATTGATTGTTGAAAAAATGTAAATTACTCAGAGAATGCACCCCTCTTTGAGTTATGCATTGTTGGACGTGATAGCAGATTGGGTTACAGAAAAGTTCAATAGGTATTGACCATAGTGATTTTCTTTTTTGCCTGGGCAGCCAGTGTCTGTGTTTGGTATAAAAAAAGGTCAAAGTGGACAGACAGCACAAAAATGCTCAATTTGAGATCAGATCTGTTGTGCTGCTGGATGAATTAGCTTTTTAGGGTGCAGAAGGAAAACTAAAAGGGAGTTCTGTGAAAAGCAATACACTTAAAGAAGAATTTCATCAACAGAGATTTGACCCTATAGTTTTTCTCAATAATTTCTGACCTGACATTGTCTTATCTGGTGTGTCTGTGTTTTTTTTCTCTTTAGCTCATGACAGGAATTTTTATTCTGAAATAAACTGAGAACATTGGAAAAACTTCCAAATAAGAGCACCAAATCAAAAGGACACTGAAGTAAAAGACTTTCATGACCCATAAAAAGAGAAAGTTACACTTATGGTAACAGTACATTTTGTTTTTTCATTTCAACATATGAATTAGAAAAAAATGTAATGAAAATACTTGAAACTGTTTTTTTAAATGCTTGTTTAAGCTATTTCAATAAATAGAATTTTAATTAAAGAAATAAAAACAACTCCTTGTATTGTGATTCCTGATTATGAAGAAGCTCAGTAAGCACACAACAGTTCCAAATGATGATGATCAAAGTCCCACTTTGATCATCTTTTGATGTATTTTAAAAACCTTCCCAGTGGTCTTTTAATTATGATTATGCTGTTTTAGCCTAAATCAAAAAAACCTGTGTCATTTCCTGGGATATAGTCTCTGCAGAGCGGCAGTAGTTCCTGGGCATTATTTTTGACTCTAAGATAACTTTTATCCCTCATATTAAACATGTGATTAAAGCTGTTTTTTTTACCATCTTAGAAATATGGAGACGCTGATGTATGCTCTTATCATCAGTAGAATTGATTATTGTAACGCCCTTCTAGATGGTCTTCCAAAAACTAACATTAAGTACTTTCAGCTTTTCCAGAATTCTGCTGCAGGAGTTCTCACCAAGACCAAGTGACGGGCTCATATAATTTGTTTTTTATGCATTTGCTTGTTTTGTTTTGTTGTAAAGCACTTTGTGTTATTTTTTATATGCAAAGGGCTATAAATGTCAAGATTGATTTGATTTGTTGTCCACTGTGATGACACTTGGTCATTTATACATTCTAGTAAAATAAACCTCCCACGGCTCAATCTAAATGGTATTTTCCAAAATCAGTTATTGATCAATTTATTTCATTTGTGGGATGGCAGTGGTGCAGCGGTAGGGTGTTCATCCTCTGATTGGAAGATTGCAGGTTTGATTCCCACCTTGCCCACCCATGTGTCGAAGTGTCCTTGGGCAAGACACTGAACCCCACATTGCCCCTGATGGAAGGTTGGCGCCAGTGTTCGGCCACCATCAGTGTGTAATGAGCTACATAAAATACACTCTTTACTTAAATTAGGGCTTAACTAATTTCCCTTTTTAGTCAATACATATTTTCGAATCATATAATACATATTTTTAACTCCCACAAACGAAAATTAAGAAAACCCAAATCCTCATATTGTTTTGAGTCCTTTAGTCTCTCTCCCAGTGTTTAATCCAAAGTTTCAATGTCCAGAAACAAATCCAAATCCACCACAAATATGAATCCAAACAAAAAATGTAAAGATCTCACCCCGAATGGATGTGGTCGAAGTTTCCTCTCTTTATCCAGCTTTCTTGGACACTTCTTTTTTCCTTCCTGGGATCCCTTGCCTTCCCCAGCCTTTTCCTTATTCCGCCATCTGACAGCTGCCGACGCCCAAAACTTTTCACCGTTTTATTTCCTTGCTGGTGACTCCTCCCACTTTCTCAGAATTCCCATAATTCCTCACAAAATTCAACAGAACATGTAGATAAAAAAAAGAAGTTTCTATTTGAGTTAGAGCAATAGTATTTTTCAAACCATTGTGGACTTGATTTATATCAATCTCATAATGGTTATGGGTTGATTTATCTTGTCCACTGGATACCTTTGTGGTAATGCTTCAAGTGTGTGAATGTGTGTGTGAATGGGACTGTGACTGTAAAGCGCTTTGGGCCTTCAATGAAGGTAGAAAAGCGCTTTTTAAGTATTTACCATTCTTAAACTTTTTTAATGGCATAGGTCAGTTAGATTTAATTGACAACTTGCCTCAGACAGATTGATAGTTGGATAAATCAATTGGTCACTTAACTGATACACCCCTATTAGCGTGCTTATCAAATAAATAGCAGCACAGCAAATATGCTCAAATAAAATGCAAATAAATAAATAAATTATGAAGTACAAAAATGTACTAAGAAAAGTCTTAAAATTACGTTTCCCCCCACTGGTTAACTTTCTTGAAATAAAAAGCCAACAATACTTTATTTATAACTTTGACCAAACTTTGACGAAAATTTAAAAAAAATGTACCTGATGAGTTTTCTGATCATTGCTGTTGATTTTTGTATTCTTTTCCACCTCTATGGTTACCTGCTCATCAGGTGAGTAGCTTACACAGAGTGTATCAGTGCGTGCTGTCAGTCTGTGACATCAGCGCGCTGTCACTGGCTGCAGAGATGCGGTGCTGTCCAAGGTGCTGAACATCTTCATTCCGAGAGAATGGCTCAGAGCTTCTGAGGACAGCACGCTTTTACTGACTGGGGGAAAGTGTGGACGTTTTAAAAAGCTGATTTTTTTTTCTTTTGTTTTCGGTTTCTACTTGCGAACATGGATCTGCTTCCCGCCCAGGAGGCCGCCAAAATTTACCACACCAACTATGTGAGAAACTCCCGGGCCATCGGCGTCATGTGGGCCGTGTTCACCATCTGCTTCGTCATCATCACCGTGGTGGTCTTCATCCAGCCCTACTGGATCGGGGACAGCGTCAGCACCCCGCAGGCCGGCTACTTTGGACTCTTCCACTACTGCATCGGCAACGCGCTGACCTCGGAGCTCACGTGTAAGGGCAGCATGCTGGACTTCAACTCGATCCCCTCCCCAGCGTTCAGAACCGCGATGTTCATGGTTGGCTGCTCTATGCTGCTGGTGGTGGGCACCATGGTCGCCTTCAGCTTGTTCTTCTTCTGCAACGCAGGGAATGTCTACAAGATCTGTGCGTGGATGCAGTTGGCCTCAGGTCAGGAGGCTGCTGAAGTCCTGTTGAGCTGCAGCATTTCTGTAACACGTTCAAACCTTTACCTGGACTAGTGTTTAACATCACTGGCAATGGAAAACAAACAAACACACAAACGAGTAAAGCCCAAGATCGATTTTAAATCAATTTTATATAGTAAAAACTACTTTGTTGCAGTATTTTTAGTAGAGTTAAGAATGTTTTTTTCAAAATTACGTTGATTTTTAACTAAGTAAAAACACAAAATAAGTTCATCAAATCCATGAATCAGCTTTGTTATAAGCAATTTTTGTTTTTCTGTCAAGAAATTAACTCTTGTGTTAGTTTTCCAGTAAAAAATGATCAAAATATAATAAATCCGTATTTGTTCAGTTACAATTTAGTTAAAATTGCTTTTAATAAGATAAATAGATATGTTGTTTTTTAAAAAATGGAAACACAAAAGCAACAGACATCCATATTTGATCAATTCTCTGCAATTACATTTTATTGACTTCAAATCAAATCAGTATTTTGGCAGTATTATATCCGTTGTTGCTAAATAATGCATGAAGTAAAATACATTTTATAATAAAAAGTCAAAGCTTCATTGATCATTAATAAAATGCAGATATAGTGAAACAATATTTAGTGCAGTGAAGGCTAAACAGTAAACTTTGTGTCAAGATCTAAATTTTACTAAATGATTTCATGAAAACATTTGTTTGAACAAAAAATGTTTTTAAAGTTAACAATGGAGTCATCCTATCATGAGTCGCCTTCACACCTGCCTGTTTTAGGTGTGATACTTCACAAAGTATCAAATGTCCTGCTCCTCACTGAAGCGAATAAGGGATCTGGTGTCAGACCAGACGTTGACACCTGTGGTGGAGGAATAATTACCTGTGACTAGATCAGGTGTCACTGTGATGTTAACTGATCTGAAACTAGCCAACTCTTACGCAGAAGAAAATGTCTCCACAGCTCTTGTGATAATGCAATTGCTTCTCACATTATTTTTACAAAGTTCTGGAAAAACAAAAACAGAAAAGTTACTGGATGGAACAAGACTGAATCTCTTTCTCTAATGTCTCCTAGCAACATAATATGCACGTTATCGGGGGTGCACAATGTGTAATTTCAAACTGGAGGCTCTGAAAATTTTCCATTTTTATTTATCAAAGTAATAATGTGCCATATGTCTGTTTTGCTACAGGAGTATTAATGGTAGTAGGTTGCATGATTTATCCTGACGGCTGGGATGCTCCCGAGGTAAAGAGGATGTGTGGTCAGAGGACAGATAAGTACTCTCTGGGAAACTGCACAGTGCGCTGGGCCTACATTCTGGCCATCATCAGCATCCTAGACTCTGTCCTCCTGGCTCTGCTGTCCTTCACCCTCGGCAACCGGCAGGATCAACTGCTCCCAGATGACTTTGAACTGGATGGAGCAGGTAAAGGTTGCACTGGGAAAGTGGCTGTTGAGCCCTCTCACCTCAAACCCGTGTAAAACACAAGTCATGAGAAAATAATTAAGAATGTTTGAATGCTATTCTGACATTTGAATGTTATTTCTAAAACAATGACTAAATAGCCTAACATCCAATTATTTTTCCTTTTCTCTTGCTTTTTGTAGAGAACCCATAACGTACAGATGGATCTCAATATCTTCAGATATTTCAAGTTCAAGTTGTAAAAATTTCTATATCAAGACTTTTCCCCTTCAGATTAATAAACAGAAAGCCATTAAATACTCATGAAGATCTGCTTTATTGTATGGTGTGTTGTACAACGTATCAACAGCTCACACAAAGTCTATGTTCTCAAATGTGACACTGATGTAGGTCAGAACAGATAACACAATACTTTGATATGACCAGTTGGAAACACCATTACTTAACACTCAGATCTCACCACCTGGATCTTAAAAGAACAAAAAATATTGGTGACATTGTTCAACAGCTGACCATACGTACAACTGATCTCAAGCATGTCTGCCATACAATTCTTTAAAACACAGCTACCCAGCTAAATAGTTTTAGCGAAGATATAAGATTTGTTAAAAACTGTACATAACTGTAATATACATAAAGGCAAACTCTTTGGTACAGATATATACAGTCGATTTTCACTTTTCTCCTTTACATTGGGATTCTAATTTCTTTTTAACTCATTTAAACTCTATTCTAAATTCAACTAGGTGTATGAGGAAAAAAAAAAAAAACAGCCTCCAGTAAAAATGATCTAATTCATTATCAACTATCCACTAAGTAAAGGTGTTCTAGCTAAATATGACCTACTTCATGAAAAAGTGTCACCAAGACTAAAGAACCTGGCTGGAGAAATGCAATGGATGTTATAGTACAGTCAGTGTAAGTCAACCCAGTGTGCAACTCCCTTTACCCACTTTACAAATACAAAATAGATACCTCATAGGACTTGCATAAAATATAAAAAAAAAAAAACACAAACAAAACAAAACAAAAAAAAAACAACAAACAGCACTTTTGAAAATACGTGAGGAAAAAAATGGTAATGAGCCCTGATGTGGGGGACTAAAGTTAAAGGCTACATATCCTTGATTTGTTTTAGTTTTAGTGCAGAATTGTAACAAACAAGGATGAGTCACTAGCAGTACAATGACATGTTTGCTTGGTTGGGTGGGTCGTACAGCACAGCAGCTGGAACCAACAGAACCACAAAATTAAAGAAAATAGAAATTCATTGGATTCCTGACAGGATACAAACAAAAGAACCAACAAGTACAAAGCAAACAAACACAAAAGCTTTAGCTCAATAACAAGAATAGTAGAAATAACAACAAAAGGAGAAATAAATAGTCATCAGATATGCCCAAAGTGGAAAGTGATCTGTTGCAGTTTTTTGAGGAAGTGGGGAAGAACAAGAGCTGGAGTTGTCCACTAGAGGGCAAGCCAAGGGTGGCGTAAGCACTCCGCAGCCGTGGCTCTTTTCTCAGGGACCATCTCCAGCATGGGAAGGAGGAAGTCGGTGAAGGACTCCGCTTCTTCACGGGGCCACTCATACTTGTCCACCAGGACCTCTAGCAGACCCCACGGCTTCAGCTTTGTTATGTGTTTCAAATCACCTGCAGCAACCCCAAAACATGATGCCTTCTCAAAGATTCGTACAGTTTTCATGAGCATCACAAATCTGAATCTACAAGTCAGACAATGCTGGAGGCATTATATATATATATATATATATATATATATATTTTACATACATACATATACATATATACACATATTTTTTTGTAACAGATCATTTAGAGAAGTTGACAAAAAAATTTAAACATCTCCACAACTTTATAGAGATTACTTTGATGCAAAAAGTGGAGAAACACCTGTTTTCCTGTCAATTTATGGAAGTTATTATTCTATACAACTCATGAATCTACACTCATAAGATGCATTCAACAATCAATCATCGAACAATCAATCATCTATGAAGACATCCAAAATCAGGTGAGTAGAGCAGATTCAGATGAAATCTAGATACTAAACGACGCTGCCCTGCTGTACACATCTTTGTTTTTGTCCTATTTTGAATTCTTTTGGGCAAAAAATCTGATTCAAACTTTTTGTACCGATTCATTTGTGGTAGCAAAAAAAAAACCACGCAAATCATAAACCAACTTTTATGAAATTTACATGAGAGAAAATTGAATTTAGGGGTTATTTTAAACAGAATTTTTTCAAAATAAATTGATCTTTTTTTTTTTACCAATTTTCTTGAAAATACTTCTTGAACTTATTTCAGGCAAAAAAAAGTTTTTCTTTGTTTTATACTGTAACATTTTACTAGTTAATCTGAAAAGTTCCACCTTTGTTTAGTTTAACTGTAATAACCAAAATGATTTATTTAAAATTTGAAATATAACAAACAAATCAGTAATCACATTGAGTTGTCAAATGGATTCAGGGTTTTGGCTGTAACACTCTGACATAGTGGCCTTTTAATATGAACAGTGACAATCACCAACATGGTCATCTTCAACAATTCGGATGTACAAACATGACCTTTGAAACAATTAGGATCACATGACGCTCAGGTCTGCAAATCCAGTTCTGATGCAACCTTAATAAAGTTACATAAATACAACAGTTAGCAACCAACTGTTTTTAAAATGGGAAATGTGTGTAAATATAGGTATGACAGGAGTCTAACAATGAATCAGAACTTTAGACAAAAACAGTTTCTGACACTAAAACTTTTTACCTTTCTTGGTGAAAAAATCCTTGGAATATTTGCCGGTCATTATAAGTTTGCGTGGGACACTTCCCAGCAGCTCAATGATCAGGGCTATATGGTCTACACAGCAGACAGTTGCAGGGACATGGGAGGAGGAGAACACAAACGAGACACAACAAACTGGTCAGACTGTTTCCCAGTCACAGGCCCGCTCTGGGGGGAGTGGATGGAGGACAGAGAAAAAGGAGTTCCCCTGACAGCACATTATTGAAGGTCACAAAAATTCAATAGAAGATAGAGCTCCTTGAAATTTTTAAGCTCAGAATTAAGAATTGGTGACCAGTTTTAAAATTGAATTTCCAAGAACATAATGGTCAAAAACAAATATTGCATAACTGTAGTTAAAACTGAGCTATCGCAGCATACAGACGGGAAAAATGAAGACGTAGATGGATCTATTCGTCTGCAAGTGGATGCATCGGAATGGAGAGGAGCAGAGAGATTGTGGCCCAGCAAATGTAGCTTCTGAATCACAGCTACATGGTTTTTTAAACTGCATTTTTTTTTTTACTGCTAAGGATTCACAATGATTTAAATGAAGAAATACTCTGAAATGCAATTTTAAGCTTAATTTTCTTTAAATATATATACACATCTAGAGAAAAATGCAACAAGAACATGCTAAAAACGCCAAAAATGCAATTTTCATCAGAGTGGGTATTTAATAAATGTTACTTTGATCGAATGCATCTAATGTTTTCAAGTAATAATGTTTTTTTAGTAGTGTAATAAAAAAAATTTGAATAACATTTGTGACCTCAGCTAAAGAGGGTAAAAGATCATGAGATGTCCTTCAAGGGTCACCACAGTAACAAATGTTTTGTTTACTTAAGCTACAAGTATGGATGTGTGGTGTTAGCAGCTTATGGTAAATCTTTGGAAGAGCCATTGACACTTGGATCAATACTGGCTTTGCTCTCCACTCCAATAGATTTGATCAGATGTGCTGACAGGCTCCTTGTACATTCAACCTCCTGTCCACCCTTCCCAGAGTGAGCCACAGACACAGGGGTGGCGTACCTCTTTTGGTGAAGTATTCCTGTGAGTATTTCCCACTCAGTGCATAGTGACGAGGGATTTTACCAAGCAACTCAATCATGAGGGCAAGATGGTCTGGAAGTAAGGCACATCAGAAGAGAAGAGAAAGGAAAGGAAAGCAGGAGATGATAGTAATGATGGAATGTTATGATAGAAAACAAATGCATGGAAAGCGTTATTCTTAAATGTTAAATAAAAGGCATGTACATAACTTTAGAAAATACGAAGAATATTAGGTCAACCTGAAAATAACAAGCATCACACAAAAACCAAGTCAAAGACAGCTGTGATCTGCCCTCCATTAGCTTCATTTGCTGCAAGTGAAAAACAAGTTCCCAGCTGCCAAAAGCTTCAGCACATGCCTGACATGCCAAGACAGAATCGTGGCAGCACAGAAACATGAAGCAAAGCAGCACACGTGTATTAACATAAAGACACAGAGCAGAAAAAAATAACTGGAAGGTTAGTGATGAAAAGAGAAAGGTGAATAAGAAGGTAAAAACACTGCGCCCATGTCAAGTGTGACTAAACGGAGGTTTGAGTTGGAAGGAAATAAACCCAGGAATGTTCATCATCACATGATAGTCATTTGAAACTGGAAACCATTTAAAATCAATCTAATAAAAGAACAAAACATTTAAACATCAACATTATGATCACAATTGTATAGCTTCTTTAACTTACAGGGTGTGTAGTCACACAATTCTAGTCAACAGAACACAAATCAATATAACCTAAAACAACATACTTTCTTTAATCTCATTACTATATTTTTCAAATAGTTTTTAGCTTTCTGTAGCTCAGAAGTGAAATGTTTTGCTGAAACTAATGAAAGTTGTTCCAAATAAAATGTTCTAAAGGGTTTCAAATAATTTAAGTAGATGACAAAAGTTGGACTAAACTCAATTTATCATGAAGGATTTACTCCCAAAAAATAAAAAGCTACTGTCTACACAGAGACCAGCAACTCACCAGGTTGAGCAAAAGCTTTCAAGTGTGAGCTTAGACTAAAAGTTTCTCATTAAGGATGTAAATGCTTATAGGAGTGTGACATGGGTATCACTAGTGAGTAAATGGATGATTAAAGCGGTACCTTCGTCCCTGGAATAGTCTTCTCCAGAATGTGGTTCAAACAAATAGTCCCCTGTAGCAAGCTCAAAGGCCTAAAGAAATAAAACAATGCAAGAAGTCAGTCAACAATTAATTTACTACTGTTTTGATAAAGACATTTTAAAATATACTGAATGTTGATTCTATTAATGCTCAATGCTTTTATTGAGAAATACAGTGAGCAATGAAGCTACAGTTTTAAATACAATTAAATACAGTGGTTTCTCGTTACAATGCAGTTGACCTTTCTCAACCTTGCAGGTTTGCAAATTTTTGCATGCTTTTTTTGTGTTCTGCATTCTTACTGGAGGTAGACAATACCATCAGTCTGCTCCGTGTCATGTCACCTGTGCAGCACAGGTTATTTTCATCTCACCAAGTTAACATAAATCTTTGATCGCGAGCAGATATTTGGTTTCATTCTACAATTCTAGACTTATTTTTCATGAAGGTTTGAACTTTTATAGTTTAAACAAAAGAGGAAAGTGTGAAAATGTTAATATCTGTGTGAGAATTGTGTACAATGTATGCATTGAAGGGTTAACCAGATTTAAAACATCTATTATTGCAAAAAATAAAGATGACTACTTTACAAATTTTATTTCTTGCAGGTTATTTTTAGAATGTAATCTTGTGATAAACAAGGGACAACTGTGCCTGTAAAAAGTTGTGTCCATTCAGAACAGCTGCTTCACTTGTATAAACAGCTGTTTATAATGTACAATATGACCTTTTTTTACAACAATTTTTCCATCCATGATTGAGTTTTGTACAATAACTCTTTTAGAGCTTCACTTATCGATACTTATACATTACATGAACACCAACATACTGACGTGACATGCTGCATATTATTGGAGAAAAATTAATATATTTCAACTGCATTACTCCAACTGCAAGTTTTCTTTTCTCTCAATTGAATAAAAGACAGAGGTAACAGAAGGAGCAATGGATGTAGGTCAATAGTATTACACCTAGTGGTGCCAAATGATGGTGTAAATCATGATTAATTAATTACAGACAAATTAGCACGGTAATTTTTTTTTGCGTTAATGTACACAGTTTTTTAAGTTCTTAACAAAACCTGCCCTAACAATGCCACAACATAAAAACTCCTATCCATTATATAAGGGATAAAGCCCGACGAGGTGTTCGTTTTCGTAAATTAATGGGGTTCACAGAGGGTTTATTACATCGGACAGTAAACTGTAGAATAAGATTTGTCAACATATGTATTATGGTATTTATAAATAGTTTGTGGTCAATATTTTTGGATTGCTCAGAAAAGCATTCTACTGTTTGCGTTAAATTGGAGCATTCTGGACCTGATGTTTTGTTCCTGTGGTTTTTTTGTTGTTTTTTCTTCATTGTTCAAAATTTTAAAAATACCCCTTGGTGGTGTAAAGGTTGGAAATCTGTTATATGAGGAAAACTTCATAAATCCACTTTTTTTAGTTGTATTTTGATCTTTTATAGCACCACAATGTCACACAGAAAGAAAATACCTCAAAATTAGGCTTTTCACAGGACTTATTGGATTAGATTAAAAATAGATTAATTAGATTATTAATTAAAGATTATGATTAATTAATTGCACAAAAAAATGAATTGCATAACAGCACTAGTTACACCTGTGAATACTGTTAAAAAGCTGTATGTGGCATATCTCACCATGCAGGCTGTGCTCCATATGTCAGCTGGTGTACTGTACCCAGAACCAATGAGCACCTCTAAAGAACGGTACTGCCGGGTCTGGATATCTTCTGTAAAGTGCTTGTGCTTGAAAAAGGAAAAGACAAATCTCACAAACAAGCCTTCAACCTACAAACCATGTTGTGATTCAGCAGAGACTCAAGACTTGTATACTTGTTGTCTCTCTTTGTTCAGCACACACTTAAACAAGCTCTTGCATTAATTAGTCAGTCTTTATTGAAGACTACTCAACGTGTCTTCTAAAGGTTGAAGAACAAAGATTTTGAATGTAAATGAAAATGTGTGTGCCCCAGCAGCAATGAATAAATCTCTCAGGTTATCAGCAGAATACTCACCACCCAGCAGGCATTTCCTAAATCAGCAATCTTGACCTTGATTTTGTCTGCATTGACTGGCTCAAGAGGGTTGATAAGAAGAGATCCTGCTGTTAACTTGTCTACATCACAGCAGAAAAGAGAGCAGAGGTGATAATGGATTAACTCCAACAATCAATACTTCAATACCAAGAAGTATATTTTTTAAAAAAAGGAGCGCATAACTTTTTACATCCATCCTTCTTGCTGACTCACCGTTTCTCAAACTTTCCTGTCTTTGATAAAGACAGTCGGCTTTCTCTTCTTCCTCATCCTCCAAAATGCTTTGTTCCAGCTCTCCTTCTTCCAAGCCAACAGATAGCAGCCTTTCAGTAACATCACGGCGGCGGGCTCCTCTGCCGCCAATCTCAGTGTCTGGTTCATTAAAATCTGTGGAATCCACACCATTGCACAAATGATAGACAGGACACTCAACATGTTGGCCCTCTGGAGACGCTGCATTGCCATTGTGTTGGTCTTCGTTTCTCCACTGGGGCTTTCTCCGCTCAATCCCTACATGCCCATTACAGTTGGCATCTGGAAGCTGCTCTGGTATCACCCTCTCGTGATCTTCATTCATGCTGCCCTCTGGAAATTTTATGAAAATAAGGAAAATAAAAATCAGAAAGTGATTTTAAAACTGGAGCAAAAACAAACTAAGAAAAATAGCACTTGATGGTTGTTAAATACTGGTTTCTCTTAGCAATAACTGATTACGGTAAAGTGAATTTAGCACATTTTTGATATTTACAGGAAAAAATGAAAGGTTAGGATAGAATTTTTTTAACCTGGCAGCACAAGTTAATATACTTTTAAAAAACTAAAATAAAACTGAAGCTGTACTTTACAAGTTCAGTTGCAAGAATGCACTCAGTGGAATTAGCTCAGGGCAACAAGAAACTGCCAGCCAAAGAAAAAGTCACAAAATCTAAGGCTGGATGATAGACTGAATAAGCTTAATGTATCCCAAAATGTTTGATGTAAGATATAAGCACATTCTAGACATTATGCATAAACTATCACATCAGTTTTTTAATCCCCCACTCACAGCTGCAAACGCATTTACCTAGAAAAAATCAATTTCTGGTGGTAAACTGGTTTTCCAAGAAAATTAGTTTTTATGCAAAAACAAGCAGTGAAAACACTGCAAAAAAGCAGAATGCAACAAGTTTGAAAATGTCTTCTTTTTTCTTAATTTCTCTAAAACACAAGAAAAATGTGTGACCAAACCTTCAACCAAAGAAGTTAACATTGCAAAATTAATGACTGACATAAAAACCAATTCTGTGATAAAAGAAAAACAAGATAAAATCATTTATTTTCCCTATTTTATAATAAGTGCTTTGTCTTTTTCCATGAACAAGGAAAAAGTCCACTTTGACTTAACTGTTCCAAACTTCTTCCACTTACAGATGATGGGGCCACTGTGCTCACTGGAACCTTCAAGGCAACAGAAATGTTTCTGGACCCTTCCTCAGCTTTGTGCCTCAATACAATCGTGTCTCAGAAGCCTACAGACAATTTATTTCCTTTCATGCTTGGTTTGTGCTTTGACATGCACTGTCAATCCTAGGACCTCATGTAGAAAGGGTCGTACCTTTCCAAATCATGTCCAATCCACTGGATTTACCACAGGTTGGCTTCAATTAAGCAGCTGAGACATCTCAAGGCTCGTCAGTGGAAACAGAATAAACCTCAGCTCACTTTGGAGCTTCACAGCAAAGGCTGTGAATACTTCAGTACATATCATTTTTAAGGTTTTTTATTTTTAATAAATGTGCATGTGTGTGTGTGATTGTGATTATCGGGTGTCTTTTAAAAAAAATTTCAAAAAGACAAAAAGGCTGTGACATAATAAAATGTTAAAATGTGGAAGAAGTGAGGCGTGCATGCGTGCATGCGTGCGTGCGTGCGTGCTGTCAATAATGTATAGAAATTAAAAACCATATTGCCTAGCCCCAAATGAAATTAATGAATAGGGACACAGCTGCCACCTTTGCTCTAAAAGCATTAGTCATTTTGAAAATATTTCTTTTTCAAATACATTTACAAATGAAAGAAGCTTCAAAAAAAACTAAATAGTGTTGCACCTTATTTGATCAAATTGGCAAAAAAAAAACTTGAATTTGTATCTTGAAAGGGAAGATGAGTGTTTTTTTTTTCTCGACAGTTTAGCTTTTGTATAATTGGGGAGAAGTTAAATTCCAATACAAGAGACCCAAGAATTATTTGCTAAGCCACTTATCCAAACACAGCTCAAAGAATCACATTGTAACAAAGATTACACATCAGTGAACAGAGGCTAACTTTATTTCGGTCATAACAGAAATTTGTAACATAACTTGTCAATAAATATCAGTGACCAGTATCTAGGATGTATTGACTGTTTGAAAATGCGACAATTGTACCTACAACCGAATCTGAAAAAGGACATGTCAGTGTTCTAGAGCTATCATGAGATGGATAACTAGGAATCCACACTGCTACAGCTGTGGGTGTATTTAGTTTTGTTTTTTCTTTTTATTTTGCATTTTGTGTACCTCATTTCTGTCAGAATGGTACTCTGTGTTTTGTGGATCTTCGTATTCGTCCTGTCCATTTTTTTCAGGTGTGGTGCTGGAAAGGGTGTGGTTCCCATTGGGCCCACGCTGATGGGGGCAGCCTTTAAAAGCATCATGAGGACCTCCAGCCAGCAAGAAGGGAGCTTTACGTAATCTGTTTTGCACTTTGTTGGGTTCTTTGTAGTTTTGTGTTCAGTTCCACTGTGTCTTATGTTTGTTGGTTATGTTTTAAGGTGAAGCTATACGAGTGAACTGCCAATTTCTTTAGTGCATATTTTCTCCTGTTTATGTTGGTCTAGGGAGGTTAGTGTTTTGTCATTGTTTTCACTTTTCTTTCATTTCCAGGTAAGGTTTTCTGATTTGAGATAGGTGGAGTTGTGTTTATTATTTTGGCCTTGGTTTACCTTGAAGCCTTTTGCTTCACTTTTAAGTTATTGTTAGTTGCTTTCTTGTAAATAAATATGTTGTATTTTTAATAGAGACAATCTTTTGGTGTTTTTGTTAGGGAAAATTTATACTTCTTACCTCTTGGTTTTTCGTGTCCTGTCTCCTGTAAAGACACCTGTCTGAGAGGAGCACAGACTCGTGCCTTTAGAGATTGAGGTTCCTCATCTTCGTCGTCATCCTCTCGCGTCTCTGTGGTCTTCTCCATCTCCTCCAGGTCCATGATGCACTTTTCCAGCAGCTCTGCTTGGCGCTTTTGCTTCTTTTTTAACTTTTTCTTCTTGTTCTTGGACATTTTCGCAGTCTGAAAAATATTTAAAAGACAAATGGAAAAGTTGACAAACAACTTGGCTTTTAACAAAAAATCTGAGAGGTACATTCTAAAACAAGAAGTGAGTTTTGAACTTATACCTGTTTTGGAGCTGGTGCAGTGCTAACTGTAAACAGAACACAATGTGAGTATAAACCAATTGAAGCTGTGTTTACAGGTGTGTATTGCAGTTATGGGTGTGTCTCATACTTGCAGAACCAGAGGGAGGAGGCGCCCCAGTACGCTGCCATTCTGTAGCTTCTGCTGCAAGCTTTCGAACATAGGGCTCATCAACAGACATCAGGATGTTCTCTGGTTTGATGTCTGTATGGATGATCTGGCACTTTGTGTGAAGGTAGTCCAGGCCTTGAAGGACCTACAAAATAAATGCACATAGAATGCCATTTTTAAATTGGAGTTTACCCAAAAGTGCGAGGCTTTAAAAGTAATTTCGAAGCCATCACATCTACAGAAATTCCATTGAATTTTTCCACAGGATTTTATCTGAATCCCAGGGTGTGTAAACTTTTATTCCCTGAGCTTGCTAATGTTTTCTCTATTTTCCTGCATGCAACCTGTTTCATTTTGTGTAGTCTGTTTTTTATTTAGCTATTGTAAAACAATAATTTCTCTAACAGAATTAAAAAAGTATATCTAAGCATTTTGCAACCAAATACCAGTGGCAATATTCAGCTTTATATCATGCTTCTCTTGAACCTTTTCAGAGTGAACTATATCCATATATATGATGATCCATTACCTTTGGCACACTAAAGACCAATAATTTTTTATGAAATATTCTTTATTTTCACAAGCTCCTTTCCTACTCAGAAGTAAGATGACTCGAGCTCTGAGGTACCGCCTTTCGCTCCTTGTGGGTGCCGCCCATTTTATGACATCAACATAGAGCCGGCCGCGGCAGCAGGTGGCTGGGTTCTAACATTGCAACCTCACGGCTGTGGAGTGGACTCTGTTACTGAACAGTGTGGGCGAATGCTGAGCTGCTCTTGATATAAGAGATTCCCAATTTATTGTTTCCTCACAGCACAGCCAAGCCTTACGTCTCTTTTAGAATTCTAGTCATTTATTCGTGCCTGATTTTATTCCTGATTGTGTGTGGGGTGGTGTCATGGTGTGTATGAGTGAACAGAGAGGGGCAAATGTGTGAGTTGGTTTTAGTTTTTTTTCCTCTTTTTTGTATTTTGATGTTGGTTTTTAATTATAACGCACTTCGGTGGATTTTTTTTTATATCGGGATAATATGGAACATCTCAAATTATGCAAATATCTGCTGATACAGATACTGGTGCGGATATGTCGCCCACCCCTAATATGCTTATCGTACATCTTCCAATTGTGGCCCGTTTCTTATTGACCGCGGTTTCCAATAGCCGACAGATCTAACAGGTGCTTGTTACTGTTAGACGCTAGTCTCTAATAGTGGCCGGGCTCGTTTAGGATCTGCCCATCTTCCCCGGGTCTTGCAGATGTCGGTTATCTACGGTATTTTGTGTTGTGTGCCATTGTAGCGATGGCCAAGAAACACTCATTCGATTTAGCGTTTAAACTTCCTGCGGTGGCATCCGCCAAAGAATATTCTGGTGAGACATCGGCACAACATTTGCGGTACATTCTAAACATCTGAGAATGGCGCAAGCAGGTGGGTAATATTGAAAAGACGACTGCAGAAAAAGGAGCAACAAACGATTTCCTGGTGAAGGTGCAAAGAAAGTGAGCGATGAATTAGATCTCCAATTTCAAATGAGTTCTTTTAAGTAATTTATGTTAATATATTGCAAACACTGGTTTGCATATTAGGTCTTTATTTTAAATTAAAAAGCTGATACATTTGCTTTGATTAAGTGAAGTCAAAGTATCAAGAGGAATTTCTTTTTAAAACTATTGCTTGCATGAAAAGTTTGCATTAAATTTATATAGATTTAATCCATTATTTGTTGCATTTAATCACAGATTTCCTCAGAGCAAACTCAAATATAATTGTTGAATTTGACTTGCTGCTTAATAGCTACATATGCCCTAATTATTTCTCCTTCTTATTCAGTCAGGAAAAAAAGGGGGGTCAGAGTAATGTGTGTTGCAACTAAACCTTTGCCATGAGTCATTTGTAACCAAAGGTAAACCAAGGTATTATATTACCTGTTTTATGATGCTCTTCACACAAGGAAGGGGTAGCCCTTGATAATTGGACTTTATAATCCATTTTAATAAGTGATGTCCCAACACCTCAAACACCATACAAACATCTGAAGATCAGCAGTTAAGACAAAAAGTACATAAAAACTAAACTGAAAGCCTACTTCAAGATAACTATTTAGGGAACATGTGGTCATTCTCCTGACACGAGGCAGAGCATTATTTATATTGTGGAGACACTCGTATTTCAGCCACAGCTACGCCTTTCAGATTCAGGGGATCTGACTAAGCTGGAGTGTTGTGATAGCTAGAGGTTGGTTTAAATAACAAAAAAGGATTTACTGCCCAAACTATCTGATCTTTACTGTGTTCATAGTCATTTTAAGCCTTTTAAAACAAAAAGTTACCCGCATAACTCATTTAAAAAACAGACCTGCCCTTATAAAGTCATGTAACTGTTCAAAACAAAGTGATAAAAACAGTAGGAAGTGTTACTGATATTTGAGCATGAAGGATACGAGTTCCATTGACACCAGAGATCTTAAAGTCATCAAGTAACTGAACCACCATCTCACGATTTGGATCATCGGGATCTGAGTTTCTAACCTGGGAGAAAGAAAAAGGAAAAAAAAATTAAGAAAGCAATTAATAAGCCCATACTTAAATAATAACAAAAACATTTTCAAAGACCTAATTGAAAGCACTTTCTTGTTCTGAAGGACAATAAAGCAGCTGAGATTTTGCAAGCTTTAAAGCAGTTTATGCAAAATGTAAAGTCCTGAATTATGTCAGTGTCATATTGTAATTCCTTGTAAGGGCAATTCTATTATTTTACAATTTGACAGATTTTATTATAATTTTAAAGCCAATCAAAGTAATAAAGATTTTGGAAATTACTGTGTAAAATGAGACTACCAACACAACTGTAGCCTGTTTAATCATTTCTGCCATATAGGCTCTATTTTTATCATTTATTTATTTTGGGGGGGGGGTTAAAATTATTTATTTATTTTTATAGAGTGTCTTGCCCAAACTAAAACCCAAGTGATGTTTTTAAGCATTCAAGCTGGTTAAGATTGTTAAATCTAGTCCTTCTTGTGTTAAAAAAAAAATCAATGTGTGCCACTATCACTAGTGGTGCATAGTGGTTAAAGATCAAGAGATTTGTTTTATTTTTCTTTAATTTGTAAGTGAAATATAGTAGAAACAGCAAACACAGAAACTTACAGATTTAAGAAGCTTGATTTCATCCACTGCTGTCTCTGTGTAGTGCTCAGCGCTCTTTACAACTTTCATTGCAACAAATCTCTTAACCCTGAAATCATAGTGAAAGACCTGATTTTCAAAGAAGGAAAACACAGGATTCTATGACAAAACAGGCATTGATTTTAATCTTTTTAATCTAAAAGCCTTAGAATATACAGGTAAAGATGTTTACATACTGGATATCCCAGGCAAGCCACACCGTAGAAAAGTGTCCCCAACCCAGTTTACGGATTACGTGATATTTCCCATTATAAAGGTCTCCTACTTTAACATGATGGTAGCCACCTGGATGAGAAGAATAGAGACAAAGTGACCTAACAGAAAAACAACATCACGTTCGTTTAAATGTCCAATATAGTGCACAGACACTGAGGAAAACTAACCTTTGCAGTAGTCATTGGGGTCCTCCTGCTCCTCATCATCAGAACCAAGGATCTCCTCTGGTTCTTCTGGTTCCTGAGGCGAAGGTTCTTGCTGAGGCTGATGTCGAGCTCTGTGATTGGCTGGCTGTCTGATGGAAGAAAATGGTGCATTTCATTAACAAACACTGAAATAACCGTCACATCTATCACTCTTGTACAGTTGTTTATTTTAAACCATGTTCAGCAAAGGACCCCTGGGAATACCAACCACAAAAAAGCTTTCAACCTGTTCCTGGTGTAACACACTGACTAACGACAATTCTGATATGCTCCAGCCTCCACATGAAGAGAAAAAAAATTGTCAAATTAATCACACTTTTGATGAATTGTAATTATTACTCACGATTAATCACAATGTTTTGCAACTTGAAAGTTTTTACGACAATTTGCAAACTGTGTATTTCAGAAATTGACCCACACAGCAGAAACCTGAAACGGCAGAAGATGGTTGCTTCATGGAGTTTAATGAATCAGCCTTAATATCTATTAATGTCTTAATTTTTTTAATTAATCGTGTGCGTTAACACGTTAACATCCCAAATATATATATTTATATATATTCTAACATAAAGAAAAATAATCCTTTTTACTTTTACATGTTTGTATACAAACGGAAGGATTTGATTTTAAAATAACGCTCATCACAATCGAATAGATACAATATTTACATCCACTCATAAAATATTAGGGGTGTAACGATTAACCAATTTATCAATTAATCGATTTCTAATCCTACAATCCAACCGAATCAATCTGTCTGAGGTAAATGGATTATTGAATCAAACCGACAAATACTTTTAAAAACATAAAAATGACCAAGTGTCATCACAGCGGACAACACACGCGATGAATGCAAAATAATGATCAAGCATCATTACAGTCCAATGTGTGGAAACACTTTGAATTTTGCAAAGACGTGTGACCATACAGCGTGGTAGAATGTTCTAATAATGTTCTGTTTGTTTTATTTTGATGTGGAAAAACAACAGTGGGCTGAACTTAGTGAAACTAAAACGTGAATTATCAGCAGAGCCCTGATTTTTATCCGATAGAAGTATTCGTGGATGGCTTGAACATTCAATGCTACGATTATCACATTATTCCAACCTTTTGATTGCCATGGCGTTCCTTGAGGAATACACTTGGAGGAGTATTTCTATGGGTTTGCAGTGAAACACCATGCTTCAGTGGGCTGATGTGGGCTTCTTTAGACTCGTTTTAAATATAGCACAGGCAGTTATGCAACACTTCAGAGGATGCCGCTGGTGCAGTCATTAGTAGATTGTTAAGTACACCAAAAACTATCAATTCAATAGATTAGTATCTTAGCATTGCAATTCCTCCTTAAATGATATAATTATACACCTAAATAGTTCCATAGTATAAAAGGATAAACTGCAGTGTGGTCTGATTAGATTAAAGCTTATGTTAATAAAACAGTTAGTTGTGGTTTTGTGGATAATGCCACAGCCACTGGTTGGACATTAAAACTACAGAAGACCACAGAACTGTACAGAAGACATGTTTATCCCTGGATTATGACTGAACCATAGTTACATGCAAGTCTAATCATGCGATCTAATCGTTACAGTATAACGTTTCAAAGCCGAGAGTAATCTATGACAGTAAAGAAACAGAATATTAAAAATATTGATAAGTTAGTTAACTTACTTTTTGTTGGTCTTCTTTGCTTTACCCCTCTTTTTCCTTGCCTGGAGTGCTAGAACTGAAAATGCCAGAAAGAAATGACGCTACCATTGTTTGGCTGGCTTTAAAATCCACACCTGACACTCAAAGAAAAAAAAATCTTTCGTGCCATTGAAAAGGTTTGTTGCACAATTGAATTACCAATGAGGCGTTGTTTATTTTTACTGATTTAACACGCACGTATAAATCTTACAGTCACAGCCAAGTAACTTAACAACCTTAACCAACATTAAGCTACCAATTAGACCAGTGGCCGCCTGTAAAAAAAACAGATAAGAATGAATTCGTTGTGGAAACTCTGATGACAACACATGTTCCTCGCCATACATGAACAGCAGTGTTGGTGTTCGGGTTCTGTTCGGCGAGAAAGCTAAACATACTGCGCTAATCCTGACATACCTCACACACAAGCTAAAGCTAATGTCCATTGAGCTAGCTCGATGCGTGACAGACGCATAGACTTAAACCCCTTATCTCGCTGTATGCAGTGTGTCTAAATTTAACACACAAGATAGCAAACACGAAAATGCATTCACAGTTGGTACGGTTAGGACAAGTTAGCTCACGGGACATCAAACTTGAAGAAAAAGATTTACCTTTTCTCTCCATGTCGACTGGATTTGTAGCCTAGCCGTTAGCTACACCACCAGTGATCGAATGTTCCACGCATGCGCATAGGATCGTTCTGCTCGAGCTCTTCCAGTGCTTCCCCACCTGCACATCAAGGTGGCTTTTCATGGCGTTTAGAGATGAATTACGGGTTAAAACTAATGAACATTGGCACTTTATTCATGGTAAAAGTTAGTTATTCTTAATAAATCACTATAGAAATGATTAATCAACGTGCACTTTTGCTACAGTAAATACATATGCGTTGTGTGCATCTCAAGATGGATTATGTAGAAGAAATAACTTTTTTTGCGTTTGTATACTAACTGGGGTAAAGGCAGCTTTTCATCCAAGGCTCAATTCATTTATGTAACTAAGGAAAGCATATTTTGTATAAATGCATTAGTTGAAAATGCAGGCATTTAGTAACACCAAGTAATTTTAAGCATATCTGTTTCATTATTTTACCAAAGTTACTGTTCATTCAAAAACTACAAACGTGAATTACTTTTGACACCAAATAATACATTTAAGAAATAAGGAGACACCCCATAAGTCTCTTAATCTTTATTTTGTTACAGGATTGAAGATTTGCAGTTGTTTTACATGACAGGAAAAAAAAAAAAACATGGATGCTTATAAATACCACCTTCACATACTATAAATAGAAAACCCTCTTTTACACAGATCAGGAGTATTTCCACTGGTTATAACGACACTTAAAACTTTGTAAACCCAAACTTGTTAATGTTTTCATTTCCAAGCTTATGGTCATTTCTTTATAACCTTTAACATTTAACCAAAAGGGGCGCTGACCTTTTTGTATGCAGCAAGTCATTCACAGGGAATCTACTCTTCTAAACTTTAAAAAATAGATTTAAATAAATAAATGCTTTTAGCATAAGGGTTGTGCATCCAAAGCTAAAAGCAACAAAGAACAGTTTCTTACTACACTTTTCAAATTTCCAAAACCATCTACCGTATATCAGTGTTAATTGAAAATTTTTAAAGTGATATATATATATATTTATTTATTTTTTTCAATGTTACCAATTCTGCGTGCGACAGGTTTGGTTGAGAAGGGGCCGAACAAACATATTTCTAAAGCTGAAGCTTATTTATACATTAAACAATAGGAACAGAAAGTAGCACATCTACATGTCAACAAGTTTCAGCATCTCAGTGTCACAGTGATAGGTCCTGAAAGTCTAAATGTAGAAAATATTTAGAGAATATAAAATTATTTTAGACTTTGGCAAAAAAAGTGACATTTCCATGCACAAGACCA
Organism: Adrianichthys oophorus; assembly: GCA_036245035.1. Classification (NCBI taxonomy): domain Eukaryota; kingdom Metazoa; phylum Chordata; class Actinopteri; order Beloniformes; family Adrianichthyidae; genus Adrianichthys; species Adrianichthys oophorus. The sequence continues at coordinate 9,622,251 of BSAI01000015.1, forward strand.
TCAACATTAGTGGTTCTTAAATAAGAAAAATTATAGCTCTTATAGGACTTCCTGTCTTTGCATCAATAAGAATTTCATTACATTTAAAATCACTGATAACCTCCTCTGAAAGTACAAAGACTTAAAAAAAATATGATAAAGTCTGGCATATGCCTGAAAGTTTTACATTTAATGCAAATGTCACGTCTAAAGGCCTCGTCTGAAGTAGTTGGCTCATCTTATCACTCCATGTCGTCCTCGTTAAAGACAGGCGGCTCAAAGCTGCACAGCTCCTCATAGGTTAATCCTACAAATGAAGGAGAAAATATTTCAGTATTTTTTTTCCACTTTTGTTGATTCGCAACCCATTTTTACATGGACACAGAGCTGCGGTTCGCCAAAATATGAGACTATAGCCAAATACATTATAGTTAGTAGAATACCAATTAGTTATATGGTTCCTAAACTTATTTTACACTAACCTAGTGGGAAACTTGAACCTGTTTAAATAAAAGCTGATATACTGGCAGGAAAGAAAAGAAAGACAAATATATTTCTTCCTCAGGCTCTCTTCGTTTTTGGTTTTTATTACAGTCAAGCTTGTGTAGATCAGCTCACACAGATATGTCATGGAACATGTCGAAATAGATTTGTAGATGAAAAAGGGGAACTTATTGGCAACAGTCAATCATCAGCTGTCCAAAGGAGAGTCAGAAAAGTTTAGCTTTAAACCACGATCTTGTTTCAGTTCACTAAGTTCCTCTTACTCCTGTAAAGGCATTTCCTTTCGAACAGATGCTGAGCTGTATGTTACGTATTTTAACCCAGTCAGAGCATTCTGTGTAGACCAAAAAAAAAAAAAACAGAATATGACAAGTTCTCCCCAAAAGTTTTCAACTCTTCCTTACTCTTCCTTCTGTAAAAAAGCTCAACTGTGCTTAGATGCTGGTGAAACCTTATTGGAATACAGTGTTTCCCTCAGTAAGAGTGTTTGGTAAAGACATTTTTTTTAAAAAGTCATCAAATATTCATTAATTCATTTTCTAAACTGCTTTATTCTTTTCGGGGTCACGGGGTTGCCAGAGCCTAACCCGGCTACTCATGGGCGAAGGCAGGGTACACCCCTGGACTGGTCGCCAGTCTGTCGCAGGGGCCACAATCACACACCCATGCACACTCACATTCACACCTACGGACAATTTAGAGTAACCAATTCACCTATGAAGCATGTTTTTGGACGGTGGGAGGAAGCCAGAGTCCCCAGAGAAAACCAAGGGAGAACATGCAAACTCCACACAGGAAGGTCCCCATTGGTGACACTGTTTCAAGTCCCCCAGCCAGGACTTGAACCGGGAACCTTCTTGCTGTGAGGCAAGAGCGCTAATCACGGTGCCACCTTGCAGCCCTTCATCAAATAGAAATAGTTAATTTTTTTGCTTTTGCTTTTTTGTTTTTTCAGAATGTAAAAAATGTCTACATTTATTTCATATTTATATCAGTAGTATTTATATTATAGTCAATTATATATAGAGGGAAACAAAAACCTCTAAAATCATTGAATCCATTAAATCCATTTGATGTGCTAATGTGAATGCTAATGTGCAGTAGAAACAAAAATAATTCCTAAAAATTGTTCATTTTAAGTCTGCAATAACCTGCTGAAAACATTCAAAAATGAAAAATTTAAAGAAACATTTTATTATAATATCTTGAGTAAACCTACAGTATTTAAAATATTGATTTCAAATGCCCATTGGGAACAGTGACAATATTGATGTTGCAATGAGTTGTTTTATTGGGCAGTAACAATAAAAAATATTACTAACCTGTACTTGTAATCGTTTACTCTACATTTAATTAAATAGTACTGAATAATACAGTAACAAATATTTAATAGCCTGTTACATCCATAAATACAGAATTAAAGTTACTCTCAAATCATAGTACATTTGCATGTCAAGTAATCAAATTATAATTTAAATGGATATATTGAATGTAATAAGATTAAGCAGGAAAAAATCTGATTACATATGAAATAATCAGATTACAGACACACTAATTAGAGTATATAGATCAAATTTAATCAGATTACATTTTAGTTAATTCCTTTTTCAGTTACAGTTCAATTTAGCAAATTAAATGTATCTCTTTTTAGTAGTTGTAATCTGATTACAACACAAAAAAACAGATAAATGTTTATATCATTATTTTAGGACTTTATGTGTAACTAGAATTATTTTGTGTCTTTGTCCTGTGCATTTTTATCTGTTTTAAATCACTTTGGTTCTTACAGAAACACACAAAGATGGACTGGATTAAATTGAGTCCCAAAAAAAATGGGATGTCATTGATTTTCAGTGGGCTGTTTGAATTTAAAGTAACTAATTTGTTGATTTTAGTGCTTCATTTGATGTGATGACAATCTGTAGATGTTTAATTTCTGTAGAACTAAGTTATTTTTACAGTGAATTGGCATACCTTTGGGAGTCTAACATCAAGATGTAAATAAATAAATAAAAATAGAAAAAAATATTTTTTAACTATTTTACTGGCAATCTGAATCAGCTTAAACTGACAGATAACATTGATTTTGGTGAATTTGATCGTTTTTAACAGTTCACCTGATAGACCACCGACCAATAACTGAAGAGGCTGATATCAAGAAGTCCTACCGATGGCTAGAAAGGGCTGGTCTACAGGACAGCACAGAAGTGCTCATCCTGGCAGCTCAGGAACAAGCCCCGAGTACCAGAGCGATGGAGGCTCAGATCTACCACACCAGACAAGATCCAAGGTGTATGATGTGCAAAGAGGTGCCTGAAACAATCCAGCACATGTAAGACTGCAGAGTGCAAGATGCTGGCAGGGAAAGCATACATGGAGCGCCACAACCAAGTCGCTGGGATAGTGTACAGCAGGTGTCCAAGTCCAGGCCTCGGGGGCCGGCCTCCTGATGGTTTTCCAGAAATCCTGCATTTTTTGCTGCTGATTACCTAGATCAGGTGTGTTTAGCCAATAAGGAGCTTCAATGGCAGGTTGGTTGTAAAATATGTAGGACACCGGCCATCAAGGCCTGGATTTGGACACCTCTGATATACAGGAAAGTGTGCAGAATATGGACAGGAAGTCAAGTCAAAATGGGAAACACCTCCGAAAGTGGTAGAGAATGAGAGAGCAAAGATCCTCTGGGACTTCCAGATATAGACTGACAGGATGGTAATGGCAAACCATCAGACATTGCAGTGGTGGATAAAGAACAGAGGAAATCTGTTGTGGTGAATGTGGCAGTACCAAGTGATGGTAACATTAAGAAGCAGGAGCATAAAGCTGGAGAAATACCAGAGACTCAGAGAAGAGCTGGAGAAAGCTTGGAAGGTGAAGGTGACAGTGGTGACAGTGGTGCCCGTGGTAATTGGGGCACTCGGGGTGTAACCCCTAAACTGGAGAAGTGGCTACAGCAGATCCCTGGAAAGACCTCAGACATCTCAGTCCAGAAAAGCACAGTACTAGCAACAGCTAAGATACTCAAGCGCAGGACCCTCAAGCTCCCAGGTCTCTGGGAGTGGACCCAAGTTTGGGTGAGGTACCACCCGTGGAGGGTGAGAGGGGCGTTCTTTTAATATAGTTATACATACATATGTATATTATCTTTCAAAATAACCATAAGTTTTGGGTTATTTAGTTGACAAGTTCAAAGCAATATGCCTTACGTTTCCACTCCTTAATATTCAGATCCCGACTCTCAAAGCTCTGGTCATAAGGCTCAGCTTCCGGCTCATCATCTGCGTCATGGTACTGAGCAAAGTAGGGGTGTTCCAGGGCCTCAGCTGCTGTTATCCTTCTGTCTGTATCCAGAACCAACATTTTCTCCAGGAGGTCCACAGCTTTGATTAAAAATGAGATGGAAAAAAAAACTGAAGTGTAAACAAATATAGACTCTTAAATAGTCTGCTGTGTTCAAAGTGAAGTTTTCTTACCAAGTGGGTTGGCACCGATGAATACATCGGCAAAGTTCCTCTTGGGCATGTTAGCCAAAGAGCTGATGTAGGTCCTGGCCTGGGAAAATACGACAACACAAACACATAAGTAGAGTCAAACATAAAAAGGTTTATGCCATCTCACGTCTTTTCCAATTAAAAACTTTTCACCCACATCTCCAGCACCGCTATATTTCTGACTGCAAGCCGGGAACAGAAGAATCCCAGGGGTCTAAATAAGAATTATTGGACCACAACTTGTGTCCATCGTTAGAACATAAACTCAAAGGCTACTACAATAATTGAGCAGAAAAATGCTGAGCTCTATTTGTATTGAAGGAGAATTTTCAATATAAATTGAAGATGAATTGTTGTCCGTAGTCTTGCATTTTTACAAACATAAGATGGTTAACGGTGGAAAAATGTGTAATGATGGGTTTTGTTATTTAACAAAAAAACAAGCTTTTAAACACGTACACTTTTATATTTAAATAAAAAACATTTTTTTAGCTGAAGTATTTAATTAAAAATGCATTGTTGATATTCAAAAACCCAAATTGTTTTATCAAATTCTTCTTTAAGATCCACTACAATAAAAAATGTTTTTTTTTGTGCATTTGTTGCATTTTTCTCATGATGTGGGACACATATCAGAATTAAGCTTAAAGAGTGTTTCTTTATTCAAATTACTGAGAATCAAGAGCAGACAAAAAATGCAGATTTAAAAAGGAGCTATGTGACATACGAAATACACTGGGAAGGCCACAAGCTCCTTGTTCAAAGCTCTCAGCAACGGGAAGAGGGGGTGGGGTTGCTTAGTGTCTACAGTCCCGCCCACAATTCAGAGGCAAGTTTCTAATGAACTTTTGGCAATCTGCGCAAACTATGTTCTAGAAAACGACACAGGTTTTTTATTTTGGGTAAAAACGACATTATCATAATTTAAATAACCACTGGGAACGCTTTTACAATAGATCAAAAGATGATCGGAGTGGGACTTTAAGTGCCATTTGTTATATTTTATTTTACTCATTTTTATATATAACATTTTCTGCCTTTGCTTTGGAAAAAAAAATCTTCTTCTTCTTCTGTAAAAACTTCTTTATAAAGCAGATTTTTTTTTAATTATTAGAAAAGTAAGAAAGTAATCAACTGTAATTTGGACTGAAATGGAAAGATAAGTATGCAAACAATTTATTTTCAACCAACGAGTAATTATTCAGCAGGGTGTATACATACATAGAAATATATGTCAAACCATTGCGATATGACAATATTGTCACAAACAATAAACCATATAATGTTACAAAGACATGCAGCATAAATGCAAAGTGGAGGTGAAAAGAATATTTAGTTATCCGACCTTAGTCGTCAAAAAACCAAATAACTCTTAAACAAACCCACTTAAATCAATGTTGTTTGTGTATAGCCAATAAAAGTTTAGTTAGCAAAAATACCGTACTGTAAACATCCATATTAGTGCTAATTAGTAATTAGCAGGGAAGATGAAGAGTGTGTATGTGCACAGGAGTGCATCGTGTTCAAAAAGGGCTTTATTGCCGATATCCTGAACGGTGATCACAGAAAATGAATACTGAACTGAACTGTGCAGAACCTTGAGCCTTACTTCTTCACCCTGTTGCTCTATCTACGTGGGAATCCTGCTCACCTCATGGCTGGGCATCCTGCTTATTAGAGCTGCTGGGGGAGTTCCTGTCAGACGCATTATCTGCTGAAGCTGGTTTATATCTATGAGGATTGTGTCAAGGGGAGTATAGCGACAGAGCAGAGCTGGATAGGAAGCTTTTTTCTCAAGCTAGCCTTGTGCGTTGTCTGTTTGTGCAAAGCTGAAAAGAAAGCTTCAAACCTCAGACTATGTGGCAGAGTAGAGGGACAGACGGATAAATTAAGAGGGCAGGACAAAGGAGAACCATTGTGTCACAGCAATTTCAGAGCAAACATTGAATTCACTCATTAAAAAAGGAGAACAAAGCAAGTCTTAAACCTGCAAGCCTGAAGGTTGGAAACATGCTTGAAGTGGGAAAGCAGCCAATCAAACTGTTGCACAGCAGTGACAGATTTCAGGCAAAGGAGAAAATCCTTGCATAGCTTTGTGGACTCACAGACTCTGAAGATATTTTCATCAAGAGCTCTGGCCCTGGAGTTCCGACGAGCATCATGATTAATTTCAACTGATCAATGTCTACAAGCACATGTTCAAGGAAGACCACACGGCATGAAGGAACATTTCCTTGTGAAGATTACATCACCTAGAAAGCATTTGTGACATTTTGTCATTTTTTACTTTAGACCTCACTCATACAAGAAGATTCTTGTAGCTGAGGAAATCTTCTTAAGCTAACTTTCTTAAGAATCAACAAGAAAAAGTTTACAGCTTGTTAAAAAAAGTAAAAAAAAAAAAAAAAAAAAAACAGACACCATTCACTTCAAAAATGGAGAGTGTACAATTTTTAGTCGGAAAAAGCGTGTAAAAGTTGACTGGATCTGTGCAAACAATGTACAGTGACACAGTAGATGAGGAAACATCCCTAAAGACAATCAGTCAAGCTGGAAAGAAGTGTAAACTTGTACTTAGTAGCCTAACAGGAATTAATACACCTCAGGCCCTATCATTATTAAGGAGAAGAGCGGGTTTTCATGTAAAAACAAGAAAGTAGCCCTGAGGATCTTCTACTGTTATTAAAGGAAGGCATAAATCAGTAACAGAACGATAGCTTTTTTAACTGTAGTGTGTCGAAATATGAATCACACCTGTTTTCCACTGTGCCCTGATATAGATAACTAACCTGCCAATCAAATGTGAGAAGATTATTCCAGGGTTAGGGCACTTACTTTAAGAAATCCAAGCATCTGAGTGAGGAAACTAAAATCATTTCTGGTGTCATTTCATGATATAATCAAACTATGCTGTCTTTAACATCTGGCCCATGTTTAGTTAACCAAAAAAAAAAATAAATCTTTCTTTCCATTTCTAAAGCTATTTTTCGACTTCAGCAGTCCTCAAACGACTCCAAAAATTCCTTTATGTACAGAGGTGCAGCTGTGACTCATTTTTGAACATTAGAGAGAGACTACATGCAGCTCTGCACTTTCATTTGAAGGATACGGTCTGTGCCAGGAAACAGTGTTCGTCCAGTTAGAAGTTCTGCCATTATACACCCAACTGACCAAATATCCACTGAAAAACAAAGATACAACACCACCATTACAATGTGTTGACAAAAATCTTCTGTGTACAAACACAAAAGCCTTTTTGGTCACCTACCCGTCATGTTGTAGTGCATCCAGTTCAACATGATCTCGGGGGCTCGGTACCAGCGGGTGGCTACATAACCAGTCATCTCGTCGTCAGTGAGCCGTGCCAAACCAAAGTCCAAAATCTGAATAGGATATCGGAGTAAAAAAATTACAGTTTTGGCTGCTAAAGACGGACATTTTCTCTCAGGGTTGCTGAAAGTAAGGGAAACAATCCACTGACCTTCAGCTCACAGTCCTCATTCACAGCAAGGTTACTGGGTTTCAAATCCTGTGGGGAGAAAACAAGTGAAAGTCATAAGTTCTGACAGATAAAAAAAAGTAATCCCTAGACTGGGATTAAAAACAATAAAAACTATCTTGATATATGTACAAGCTAGGCTAAGACCTTTTTCTTGTGGGAGACATTAGAATATTTGACATGTTCGTCCCCTGCACTGCCCTGAAATACATTAGTAATTATTTCAGCACTTACTCTGTGAATGATGTCTGCTGAGTGGATGTACTGCAGAGAAGCACAGATTTTTATGTCAGTATACATTGAGAAACAACATTATAACATTTTTAAAACTTTATTAGATTAAGAAAAATCACAGATTAAAACCAATTTTGAGATGGATCCAAGTTAGATAGCTCTAGGAAAAGTTTGCTAAAACAGATTCTTCAGGCTGGATAAGAAACTTGACACCACTCTAATGTTTGTCCACTCTGTTCAAAACAAAAACTCCTGCCTAAGGATATGATCATGACCATTTTACTATAAATAAATCCTCAGGAATTTAAAAGCTAATGCAGTTTCAACATGGTTCCAATACTGGGGCTTTAAAAATGGCAAGCGACTGATCAGCAACTGAATTCATTAACGTCATTTGTTTTAAATGTTCCAGATTGCAGAGCAGCCAACTGCTTGCCTGACAGCATAAGGGTTAAGTCAGGGGTCTGCAACCTGAGGCTCTGGAGTCACATGCCGCTCTTTTATCCCTCCATAGCAGCTTTGAAGAAAAATGCCAATGATCTGAATAAATTATAGTTTTGTTACGTTTTTTTTAATTAAATTTTTAATCTGAGGTGATCTTACATGAGAAAAAATGTACTTTTTTTTTTTTAATAACCACTGCTGATGTCACACTTAATCAAGAGGCATTAAGATCTTTACACAACACAACTAAAGGAATGACATGGAAACATGAAGATCAACAAACATTTTCTTTCATATTTTCATTAGAATTTCCCCCTGGATTCAGTGAGATGTAAAGCAGTGCAAAATACTTTGTTCAATCTGTCGAATTACAGTAACATTACTTCCTCAAAAGTAATATAAACCGTCTCCTAAGTATGAAAACAATCACAGGTGGATTCAAATTATTTAGCCTTCACCTGTAGACCTCTTTAAAAGGCAAACGCAGCCAAACACTTACTTTGATTATTACTTAGTATGTTTTTTTTCAGTGAGTTATAGCGAAATGCATCTTAATTAAAACCTTCAAAAAATTTGATTATATTGGATTGATAAACGGAATTAAATTTAAACACAATTATGGAAAACATATCATGTTGTCTTTTACTTCCATAGGTGGAAAGTTAATTTTATTCACAACTTTACTTTTTTTTTTAAATTAAAACTACTATGGAGAAAGTTTGGAACATTTGTTTATTTCAATAAAACAGCAAAATATATATATCCATATTGTGCATAAAGATTTTTAAAAATCGTTTTTAAATAATTTGCATAGAACAGCTAAAGACCAACTGTAAACAACTTAAAATAACTAAAGTTTTTATTTATTTTTTGTCAGTTCCTGTCTGTGCAAATATTTTGTAAGTGTTTATATATTCAAGTTTTAGGGACGTTGTTGTTAAACACTTTTCAATTGCTGATTGCTGTTGTTGAAATATGCAAAAACATGTCACTATTAGGCTTCTGTAGACAAATTCAAGCAGATTTGAGAAAATTGATCTTCTTTTTCAAATATCTAATAAGTAAACATAAGTCTCCAAATAGTGACCAATTGAAAAACCTTACTTTTAATCCTCGGAGAATCTGATATATGAGAAACTGCACGTGGTCGTCTGTGAGTTTCTGACACTTCACAATGTTGTTGAGGTCTGCGCCCATTAGATGATTAACAAAATACCTGTTAAGATACAGAAAACTCATGTCAAAAAAACAAACATTTTGCAAAAAAAAAATTTTTTTAAAAGAGGAATAGGTTTTATCAATGCAGTCAGTTTCATTTGCAATCTGCTACCAAGTTTACCAAGAAAACTTTAACTGGTTTTGCAGGTACTCTCTTACTTTCATTTCCCTCTAACAACACTGAAAGACCAATAAACACCATAGAAATGAGTTGAATGGTAGAGCCTCAGTGGAGAATTCCAATCTAATCCCAGGACAGTTTGAAATGTCTGGACTGCACTCGAAGTAAATGGCGGAGCAGGAAACTAAAAGAGCAACCTGGCAGTGCTCCTCCGTCTGCCTGCAGCTCCATAAATTCCTTCTTCATGAATACTCTTCTATTCCCACACACTACCAACCGTGTAAAAATAGCACCTGGTCATGCTGAATTTTTAAGCAACAGAGAGGGACACAGACAAGCTTCATAGTTCAGCAAACCTGGAAAAAGATGTATATAAAATAGCAAAAGGTTTCCGTTTGTTTTATAGAAACTGGGGAATGAAGTAAGGAAGAGGATTATTATTTTTGTAATTATTTTTAGATCTTAGGTCATTTGACTGGGTTTTTTTTCCCATCATCCCACTCTACAGACCAACTCATTTATTGCGTCTAAATAAATCTTTACGTGTGGGGTGTGACCTTGTATCTGCACAGGGTTCTTTTGAATTTCATCCTTATGATACAACAGGCGGGGTCCACACAGCTAACCAGAACTTCAAACAACTACCAGTTGTTTGAAGTTCAACAAACGCTTCTGGATGATTTACTTCCAGCATTTTGATGCACAGTCAGATAGCCTGACTGTCCTGGTGACACATAACAAATCAGAAGAATTGCTGGATTAAAACAAAAAAAGAAGAAGAAAAAACACTCCCACAGAATAAAGCTACAGGGACCAAGTCCTATATTTGTTCAAATCTTTTCTAGGATACCCACAGGCACACGCTAAATTCTAGCGTCATGAAAAAACTGAGTTTAAAAGAATTGAAATAAGTCCCAAGCCTTTTTTTTTTTTTACAGCACTTTATATATTTAGCTCATATGAGTAAAAAATTACTCTTCAGTTTGTGCACAACATCGTTTTCAGGTGCAGACGACAAGCATTAGCTTATTGTCATCATTGTCTAAAGAGGTGAAATCTCAGTTTTCTACAAGTTCTAGACTGTCGTCATTTAGAGGAAAAAGATCACAGACGTTCTAAAATATGCTTAAGATGAATACATCAATAAAACACTGGTCACATGATTGCATGTGTGCAACATCTACAAGTCCCACTCCTCCGATCACCTTTTGATCTATTTTCAAGCGTTCCAAGTGGCTTTTAATCACGATTATGTCATTTTAAGCCAAAATCAAAAAACCTGTGTTGTTTTCTGGGACATAGTTTCCGCAGAGCGGCAATGGTTAATTAGAAATTCACCTCTGAATTGTAGGCTGACCTGTTGGCGTACAATAAGCCCGTCCCTACTTCCCCTTATCCATCTGTTGAGACTCTCCTGCTAGCTTACACCCCTTCACAACTCAACCTAACATTAGCAGTGCAAAAAAAATGACGAGCAATATTGAAGCCATCCAGGTTTATAGTTCTGAGCCAGATGCCAACTCGGACAAAGAAAACGAAGACGTACGCGGATCTAGTCGTCTACAAGTGGATGCATGAGATGCAGAACGGAGCTTGTCGCCTGCCCATTGCAGCTTTTACGTCACAGATACAAGGTTTTTCAAACTGCATTGTGCATGATCACATGATCAGTTTGACTGGACAGCGTCTTCTTAAGTCAGGAAGTGTAAGCTAACTGGCATGGAGTCTGATGAAGACTCTAAATCGGTGTGGTTGGTCTCATTTTAAATAGAGAATAAGCATAGATTTATGTGTAATAAAGGTACAGGGTTTTCCTTTGTTCACAACACCCCCCCAATCTGTGTTGCTGTTAACGGGTAACATCACATATAAAGGTTAACCATGTTTTTGTCAACTTGTGATTTTGATTAACACAATACTTTTCTACGTATTTCGCTAGAATTTCAGAGTTTTTCAATTTTCCAAAAATAAAGTATAGTTAGATTAATTTGTTGTTTTACTTAAACTAAAACAAAACCAAAATACTGCTTTATTGTAATCTCAATTCTATTATTTTTTCTATGGAGACCATCGACATCAAAATGCCGAATCCACACAACAATGAATATGTAACAGTTTTATGTAATACTTTTCCTTTTTTTTATATAACAAGTCATTTTTAAAAGTGTTCCTCAAGTTAATGTTTTGTTTTATTTATCTTTTTTCCAATTGTGCAGCAATTAATCAAAGTTCTGACAAAAAAAGATTTCAGAAAAGCAATGCAGATGTTTCTTTGAATTGAGAGGATATTTCTGGTCATAGACAGAGGAAAGAATACCAGCATGCTGCTCTGCACATGAGCACCAGCTGTCATGTCAGGGACCTTTTCCACACTTGGCATTAAAGTGAGTCTTGGGTCATCTATGTCACTTTGCGGAGGCTTTACTCACATTTACTTCTTAAGATGCCTTCCCACATAAACACACCGCCTGAAGCTGTCCCTTACACACAAGCAAGTCAAGATAAAACGAGATATCTTCTTAAGACCACATTTCTACAGCATCTATTTTGCTCAATTCATATTGCTGACCAAAAGGTGTAAACCAACAAAGAGGCAATCAGAACAGAAAACAAGTGAACATAAATACTATTGCGCAAACCTGAAATTTCCTTTTTAGTAATAGACCATTCCTCCTTCACCCATTTCCCATAAGGGAAAGTTTTACACTCTGGCAGAACATATCTCCTCTTATCTGCTGCAGCAAACAGATCATCTTCAAACCTATTCACACAAAGCAAAACTTTCAATTTCACCAAGTATATTTGGATAATTCCAAGACATAAAATGAAATTATATTTTGTTTAAGACAATGACCAAAAAAGAATGAAATGTTATTAAAATAGAATTGTTTTACAAGCTATATATTATCTATCTACAATATTTTTACATGAAATAAGGAAAAAGATCTGCAAACAAAACAAAATATTTTTTATAAGAAAATAAATGAGATATTAATACATGTGATCATCCAAAAAATAATAATTCTATAGTAAAATGTTACATTTTAAAGTCTTTCTTTTTGAGTAGAATTACTTGGTAAGATTTTGAGCTTTTGCATGTATTCACAGACACAACCTGCAGCTCTGCAGGTCCACTGAGATGACAATCAAAACAGTCAACTCTGCTGTAGCCTAGATGAGGCTGAATTGAAGACTGGAGCCGAGTGCAGAGGCAGGGAGATGTCACACCCCAACTGCATTCTTTGAATAATAAGTCTGTTAGTTGATCATCTCAGAAATAAATCAACTGCAGTTTGCATTCAAAGGTGACAAATCATGTAAACAAAACAACTTCCTGGAGAAAATCAGATTGCCTAACAAGTACAAAATATTTATAAAAACCCTTAACTATTAAAGTTAATTGTTTGTTTTTGTCAAATGCTTATGATAAGATTAAAAAATCTTCACAGTTTCAAATCACATATTGTCATACTACAGACGTGTGTAAATGCTGAATGGGTGTGGCTCCATACATTCAGCTGAGACCGATTTTTCTGACAGATATGCACAAAAGTCAAGTCTGGTATTTGAGCTCTAGAAGAAAAGAAGTCTGATTTTTGATACATTAAAACAGAGAAGTAGACTTGTGTTCTTCTGTGTGCTTTCTATTTTGAACACACACAACTTACAAGTAGCAGTGAAGCTACACAAAGCTTTCAAAGAGAAAGGCTCGTGAGCATAAGGAAGGAAGTTGGTGCTCAAACAACACTTGTAGAAGCCAGAGTGTGGGTAAAAAACAAGCCAAACCAACAAAGGAAATAAAGAGCTTTATAGTGTTTTGTCTGATGGTCTGACTCCTTGTATTTTCCAGGCACAGTTAGAGATGTCTGCTTGTGAGAAACCCCAGGCTGCTAAATCATCTACACGTGTAGCTGCTGTGAGGCAAGAAGAGGACAGAAGGGAAAATCGGACACTAAAGTAAACGAACAAAGTTAACTCACACATCCGTGAATTCCTTTAGAGAAGTGGCAGGGGTGAAGACATCTAAGAGGCCAATAACCTGACACACAAAAAGACGGAAATTAAGTTTCAATAAGCTGCAGATTTGATTTAAAAAGTCAGCATTTTTTTAATAAAAATGAGTAAAAAACATTCCACTTGCATTTTCATGTTTCATGTGTTTCAGCAGGCGCAGTTCTCTGTACGTTCTCTTGGCATGGATGATGGACTGAAATGGTCGAGAAAGCTTTTTTACTGCAACTTTTAAGCCAGTCTTTGTATCGTAGGCTGAACTGTTGAAGACAGAAAGGAAACATCAAGTATTGCAGGAAGAGGTGCACCACTGGCAGGCATAAAAGGATTGCCAAGCAAAATCCATTTCAGAATTTAGGACAGCATCACAAGGACTGAAGTTGAAGTCATTGCATCAACAGCCAGTAGACAGTGGAAAAATAAACATGAGGTACAATTGCTGTATTCCTCATGTCAAACCAATCCTGAACCAAAAACAACAAAACATGCCATCTACCCAAGGAGAAAAAGAAAACAATGTTGCTCAAAACCAAAAAGTTCTCTTTACACATTAAAGAGTTTCCATTGTATTTAGAAATCAAGGTCCCAGAGTCAAGGAAGAGTTTAGAGACACAGAATTCAAGTTACTTGAAGTCAGTTATGAATTTTCCACAGATGGTGATGATTTGGGGAGCTATGTGATCTGCTGGTGCTGATCTTCTGAGTTTCTTAAGTCCACAGTCAATGCAGACAACAACCAGTAGACTGGTACCTGCCACACTACAAAATGCACCAAAACCTGGTTCAGTGACCATGATGTAATTGTGCTTCTTTGGTCAGAAAATTGGCCTGACCTGAAGCCCATTGCAAACCTATGTGCTGTTGTCAACAGGAAAACAAGAGGTTTTCCTTTAAGTTCATTGACATGAACAGTTTACAGAAGTCTGACCTCTAAAACACATTTTTGGGGTGATTGGCTGGCAGCTTCATCTTAGTGAAATACATTTTGATACTGCTGCCCCCAGTCAATACTGTGTTTTGAAATTTATTGTAGTAAAGATTCACCAGAGCTATACATAATACCAAAATGAGAATCAGAGCAACTACCTGTAAGCGTCAACCACCGTTAAGTGGAGAGAAACATATTCTAACTGTATGAAGTACTAAACTTGTGAAGAAATAACTGGCTAAACAATGTCACTTAAAAATGCTGTCTTAAGCAAACACTGCAGGGCAGAAATATTTCTTTTTGCAGAAGTAATGATGCATGAATCACGTGTCTGACTTTATTAGGTTTCCATTGACCATTTATCCACCAACATATGATTCGACCGATTGACAAAACTAAGTGCATTCATGAATTAAAACAGAAACCTTTATTTTAGTGTGTGTGTTTGAGTTCAACAACATTTAAACTAATCTGACCTGCTACGGATTGTCCCAATGCCTAGCAACAACACAGCTGTTTGCTTCCATTTGCAAAACAAACATCTGCTCATTAAACCCACTGCACTACTGCCTATGCCATCTAGATAACACACGAACTACTCATGTAATTACTGAATTATTGAAAGAAAATGTAGCCTAAATGTAAAAGCTGGTTGTTGTTACAGAAAGTAAAGTTCTCCATAACTGTAACTGTAAAAAAGTACGAGTTGATGATTTTCTTAGTGATGACACATAAAATTCATGAGCTGCACAGAAGATTAAATAAAAAAATGTTTTGGTTACTTTCAAATTCTGCAAACAGAGATTTGAATTTTGAAAAAATCAAGTGTATTTATTTTTACTTTTTTTTTTTTTTTTGCAATTTAGCTATTTATTTTGTATTACCTGAAATAGCTTTTGAAGTCACGAAACTAATAAAAATGCTTAAAAACAAAACGAAAAGTGTGGCTTAGAATAGAGATTTGGACCCGTTCTAAATGTAAAGTAATTGTAAACAACACATGACAACTCAACCAAATGCATTTTGGTTTATTTTTTCCAAATAAAAAATAATCTTCTTGCTCAAAGACAAATCGAGGCTCCACCTTGTTAGCCCTCGATTAGGACAAGCTAGTCCAACTTTAGCCTCAGCAGTTGAGGCCTCGTCTAAATGAATGGAGGCGAAGTTAGGCAAGTACACTCAGTACGTAACTCACTTGAAGTTGGAGTTGGAGTTACTCACCAAACTGATCCGTAAGCCCCAGAGCCCACCGGGGACAGGTTTTGGTACCGATCCGGGACTTCCCATATTGTCTTATTGACCTCCTGTCGGTAAAAATTGGGTCTTTCTTTCTGCGACATTCCTGCAGAAACAACTGCCCCAACCACCAATCGACTTTCTGCTCTGAAGTAACTGCTCCGAGCCCTGCACTTTTCCTTCAGTCAGGTAAACAAAGTAAGCCGCAAAGTAATACAAAACTATCCGCTAAAATTAATCTCAATGCAACACAAACAAAAAAACAAATTTTCGCTTTCGAAAAAGTTGCAGATTCACTGTCAGCGTACACTCTCGGGTCCTGACGCTTGTTCTTCCTTTAGTTTAAGGACTGCTCCCGAGATTTTCTCCTCATCTCGCGAGACTAATCTTACCTAAAAAAAAAATCTGCTTCAAAGGCATGTTATAACAATTTCTGCCACCAGGGAGATAATTTTTTTATGCCCCCAAGATTTATTGAAATGGCAGACGAATACAAAATGGAAATAAATCATATATTTATGAAGAAAACTGAGCTGTAAACCTGTACATGCAAAGTAAAAAAAAATTATAACAAAAATGCTTTATTTTTATTTGATTTCTCTGAATTTATTAGTTCTTCACAAAGGTTTGACATTGATCTTTCATTATTATGCTTTTTTAATCTGTGAATGACACGACTGGGCTTTTGTTTTATGCTATTCAGCAAATTTATTAGGCTACAGCTGATAGTTTAGAGTAAAATCAATTTTGCATTTCACCTTATGTGACTCACCATTTTTCGGTATTAAGTAGCAGTATTTATTTAACTACCGTAAAGGCAGGACATGTTTGCACACTGTAAACCCTCAATCAAAATGTTTTTTAAACTGTAAAAAAAAATTTAATGTTAAAACAATGAACAATCAAAAAGAAATACATAAATGCTGTCATGCACATACAATATTTCACTGACTTTGCTAACTTTCTATCATATAGGGATCCCTACCAAATAAACATAGTGACCAGATTTAAAAACAACAGTAACAAAGGAAAGTTGGGGGAAAAAAAGTCAACATATCAAAGTTGTGTAAACAGACAAAAAAAAAAATCACCTAATATTTCATTATTATTTTAGAAAAGGCATAATGGGTTTAAAATAATTTGAAGAAACCCATAAAGACACTTTGCATATAAGCATTCAAGGTGGCATTGTAACAAATATGAAATACTAAAAACAATTTTTCTTATTTCAATTAACTTAAAAAAAACAATGTTCTTTGGTTATATATGTAACACATATATATATTTTTTTCAGAGTTCAAAAAGATGTGAAAGGTGTCTTGGAATGCAAAATAAAAACTCAACACTTCCATAAATTCCTCAATGTTATTATCATCTAACTTAAGCATTATCAGAGTCCTCCTCCTCTGCTTGTTGATGGCGAGAAGATGAGAACTTGAGGGGAACCGAGTCAAACCCATCAGATGTCCTCTGCAAACAGTCAAAACATCATGAAGCATGAGAATACCAACTAAACCAATGAAAAGATTGACATCAATGTTTGCTGTTGAGGGCAGCTGCTGACCTCTCGTGAAAAAGATTTAATTTTATTGAAGAGGGATTTCTTGGTTGAGTATATGAGGTCATCCTCTGCATCTTCTCCCTCCATTATTGCACAGCTGTCTGCAGCAGGAAGCTCACACTCTTTGTCTCCGGAGCTCATCATCAACTTTGAGTACCTGTATTGCAGTCTGCAGAGGAAGAACAGCATGATGAAGTCTTGATTCATCTGTGGACTTTAAAAATATTTACAATTGAGGACAAAATTATTGGCATCTCCTTCATTAAATTAAAAAAACACAATAGTCACAAGCGTTACTTAAAACACACCACAACAAAATAGAAAAAATGATGCTTACTTATGGCTGAACTGTTTCTAATAATTTGTTTGTCTTTTATTGTTGTTTTTTTCTCAAATCAGTGAGATGCTATTTTTAAAGGAGTGTTCTGAAAGAGTAGATTGGTGAAATGTTTTGAAGTTAGAGGTTTATTGGGAAGAGGTGTGGTTAAAATCTCCACAAACAGTCATAAATGCATTGGGCTACTTGTGTTTGTAGCCAGGCAACAGGTAAATATGTTCAAATGTCTCCATGACACTATGTCTCAGTGAAACGCAAAACCTCAATTTATAATATTCCTACTATGTTCTGGTCAGCCTTGAAAGCTAATGCATTTTATTTTGTAAGGATCTACATGTTCCATATAATAACCAAAGAAAGAAAAGCTGGAAAAAATTCTTGTCTTTTCTCTCCAATCCCTTCTTACTCCACATCAGTGACCTTTCTTATCCAATTGTTCTTTAATTTTTTGTCCTATTCCAGGCATTACTCTGACTTTGGAAAGCTCAAGCTACTACTCTCACAAGTAAACAAGTTTGCTGACATCATGGTTACTAATTCATTGTAGCTCAGTTATGGAAAAGTCAAGCTGGAATTCTTCGATCAGCACACCATCCAGACCGGAATGGCGGTCAACAAGACTGAGGAAAGCTGAAAATTGTACTGAGGTGTGTTTAAATATTCAACATTTTCCTATTCATATTTTCTGTATAAATATTTCTGTTTTATAGTATATTTATATTTCTGTATTATAGTATAAATGCTTTTAAACTGCTGAAAATTTGACAAAGTAAATCTATAAACACTCATATTGTAATTTAAACAATTTGATACTGAATGTGCTTTTTATTTTTTTTAACATTCCCAGGCCTGACAGAGTAACACTATCACTGTAAACACAGATGCAAAAAATTAAACAGAAAGTTATAATGTCTCACTTGCGAGTTTTCTTCCAAAAATAACAGCTGATGCCGATGAGAAGTAAGGTACCGATGGTTCCAGTCGAAACACCAAACTTAAGCCAAAAATCCAGACTCACACAAGCGCTGACTTTTTGTCTTGGTAGTGAGATTCCTCCATAACACTGCAGAGGCTGCTGCCACATGTAAGTGGTTTTCTGATGAGCACAAAAGGTAGATTTCCCACAGGAATGAACTTTTCTCCAAACTTTGACATTCTTATATATTTATTAGCAAAGAGAGAAAGATAAAATAAAGATGGCGAGAGGAGAGGAGAGGAGAGGAGAGGAGAGGAGATAATAAAGACCCGTTGTGGTTGCATGTTTTTTAGTTATGCAATTCTACCTGTATTCCTTGGATGCAAGCACTGTCTATTTCTTTGTAATGGTTTTTGGTGCAGAGAGGGCAGGCATGCTGGCTCTGCCACAAGAAATGAAAGGTACAGCCATCACATGTCCCTTCAGAACAGTTACTGTGAAGTCAAGAAGGAATCATTTTTTAAAATGTAACATGCTAGTGCAAAGTTTAGATATAAAACATGTTGAAAGTTTCAAAACAAATCATCTAAATCCAGGTAAACTTGTTTGTTGTATACCTTGGTAAATTGATGTCGTTTGTAGCTGCTATTGCAGGGTTGCATCTGAGTCTGATGGTGGCTGACCTCCCCTGTTTACAAGTCTGAGTTGTGTCACTGGATCTAAAATAAAAAAATCAGTTCACCATTGTGCAGTTACTTTTTAAGCATTTTATAATGCAAAATGATCAAATATTTTTGTAGGAAGGGTACGCAGAACAGAAATTATTTACCGGAAATAGAAAATAACATCTGGAAGTTTGGATGATGATGGAAACAACCACGTTGGAGAAGAAATCCCAGCCAGAGTCGTCTCAGTAGACACACCTTTATGATTAAAAGACTTGCAGTTTTACTACACATCACAAACACATTTTCTCATCATCATATTTCTTACGGCAGTCTAAGCAATACTTTTGAACAAATTATTCTGTCAGTAAATAAAAATAACGTATTTTTTGTGTTAAAAAAACTGATATGAGAAATAAACAAGTCATAAATTATTTTCTCATTGAACGATCATTAAATTGCAGCTTAGAAACATTTGAATACTAAACTTCTTCAAATTTATAACCTTTACTTGTAAATATTTATAAATTGATGTGGATTTAGATGACTGTCAGTCGAGCCTCCATCTTATATTCCTGGATTTCTTGCAAACCAGGAAGAACTACAGTAAGTGTTTCAGTGCCTCAAAAGACCAGTGGAGGCAGGCTGCAGAAGGGAGCAATTCCTTTTAACTCCCATGATAAAAAGTTTGGTTTTACACCAAAAATGAAAGTATTTACCATCTAATTTTAAAAACTAGAAAATGTGCAATGCTTTATTTCCTTTTCATGAAAACTGTGGAGCAGGTGGTTAGCACTCTCGTTTCCTAGCAAAAGACTCTGGTCCAAATCCTAGTTGGTTTGCATGTTCTATGACTGCATACGGTATGTGTGTTTTCTTCAGCTTCCTTCTACAGTCCAAAAACATTCTTCATAAGATGGTTGTTGACTAAATTGTCCAACAGGAGTGAATGTGAGTGTGTTTGTGTGGTTGTCTGTCTGTGTGTGGACAGGTGACCTTTTCGGGGTCAGCTTTAAACGTTAAGGGCTGCTACCTTTCAAGGGAGCACACAAAATACCATCTTTTTGCTCAAAAAACTTCTCTCAGCTCCAGCCATTCACATGGGCATTTTTTGGATTTCCTTTTTAGGTGTTTCCAATAGATTCATTGCAATGGGCGTGGGTAAATAAAGTATTTTGACTCTATTATTAACATGTTTTCTGCCCCCCGAATCACATTCTCATCTGCTTCATCTTTTTCTCTTTTTTTATCTTCACTGTCTTCTATTTGTGCAGTAATTAAATGTTAAAAAATGCTATATTGCTGTATAATGCACTGGTGGTTGTGGTGTTAAAAGCAGTCTCACTTTCTCACAAGAACATTTTTCTCTTTTTGTAAAAAAAGACAAATAGTCACCACAAGAGAGGAAAAACTGACTTGTAAGCTAACAAACTAATTTTGTCACCAATAGACTTCTATAAGTAAATGGAGTATTCGTTTTATAAGGAGCCAGTGATAATTACAAAACATTACATTGCCGCTCTTGTACTTAGATTGAATTTCCATTTCTAGTCCCACCTTCAAATTGGATAGAATAGAAAACATAAAGGATTTTTCCTGCATGAGTTTTGAGTTAGCATGTGAAATGAAGACCAGCCATAATTGTGGTGGAGACTTGCTGTTTGAGGTTTTAACTCTCAGTCAGCACTTCTACAAATCAGAAACGTATCTGTTCCATGCACTTCATCCCATTTCTTCCATTAATTTATTTCAACAAAGTATCATTTTGTTAAAGCAATTCTACATGATCAAGGTTTTTAAACTAAGGGATTTCAAAAGATTTAATATCACTTTAATTTTCAGGAGTGCTGAGCCTAGATTTGGTACTGGATACATGCTAAGACAAAGAAATGCTTAGGTAAAAATAGATCAAAATAGGTCACAGCGGTTTAAATCCATACCAACAATGGAGTCCCCGATGAGGAAAGGTTGACCTGACACCATTTTCTGACTCCTTATGTCCGAGGGAACCAAAGTGGACTGACAGATGTAACCTTTGACCGTTCTCTCATTTTCTGTTACGTTGTCCACACAAGAGGCAGGCACTTTGTTCTGTGAGAGGTCCACATGTAGTTTTATATGCACATCAAACTGATTTTCAAAAAGGATTATTTTTAAGTCCCGTTTTTACCTCTGCCCTGCACAGACCCAGGCTGAAACTCTGGAAATAGCGCAGGCCTTTGCTGGTGAAGCGAGGGCTGCTGTGGAAGTTGGTGACATTAGACAGTGGGGTGAAGTCGTAGTGCATCCTGGCCCCCTCTGCTGTCTGAACATCCAGCTTACAGTCACTGACACATGCTGTGTGAGCCTGCAAAACGAGAATCAGCAGGGGCACATCTTACTCTGCTTTCAGGGGGTGGTCTGTCTGTGGGAGATCCCAAATTAGACAGACGGTAGAATTTATGTGCAGATTCATACTGGGTTTCATCATTTTACAAAATAGGTCATATTGTTTGGGGTTGGGAAAAAAATTCTATTGCATTTGCCATCTGTGAGTAATGCATTCCATGTTTTTAATAAAATATGTTTTCAAAACGTGGTTGAGCAGGTGGTAAAAGGGTTATCTGGACTTTTTTTTTTTTGTTTTTTTTGCAGATTTTGATCTCTAACCTTGTTTCTTCTTGTGTTTTCACCACAGCGGACACAAGCATCTTCTCCAACCGGTTGACTGGGCTTGGTGATGGCGTTTGGCGGGCAGCTCTTACATGCTCCCGTCTCACTGACCATGAAGTGTCCCGGTGGACAGAAAACACAGGCGGAGTCTGTACTGACTGATGTTAGTGCACAGCGGCGACACTGAGAGGCCACGCCTCCGATTACATTGGTGATGTGGACTGAGTAGATCTTGGCAAAGTTAGAGATGGAGTTCTTGTTCTGAGAGAAAGAAAAGCAGCGTGAGGTTGTGTGCTCAAACTGCAGCTGCCTCCTCAAGATAAAAAATAATCTGAGTTTATGGTTTAACTTGATTAGTAAAGTATGAAGTGTACTACAGAGAATAAAATCTTGTGGCTCAAGACTGCCCTCTAAAGTGCAGTGTTTAAAACTACATTTTTAGGAAGCAAACAGGGCGCCTCAAAAGCTAAAATTGTTCAATCATTACACTCAAAAGATTGAAACAGTAATTAGTTATGACCCTTATTTTATTACCCCTTGCAATCACACAATGAGTAGAAAATATTCATATAAAGTTTTTGTACATAGGCCAAAAACTTTAGGAAAATGTCCAAAATTAGCAAATTTATAAACAGATTTTAAATAAACAAAAAGTTGAAAAAAAGTTGTTCTTTACTTTTTTTTTTTTACTCAAACCTAATATTTGTATTGAACAATGAGATTTAAAATATTAATAATTATATTAATTATATATTAATTACATATTATTAATTAATTATTAATATTGCAAGTATGTACAGAACTTAAAAAAAGAGAAGAATCATTTATTTTTTTTATTTTATGTGGTAAGATTTTCCAATTGTCTTGTCTGCAAAGATGAAAAATGAAAGGAACAGAGATATCACATTTAAATAATGATCTGGGATTTACATTTAAATGAGAGGGATGTTTAACTGAAAGTACATGCAATTTTTCATTTCAAAAAAAGTTTAGAACATTTTCAAGGAAACGCTTGTGACTTTTTAAGATCAAACAAATTGGACAAAGGTAAAAATCTGCACGTGACACATCTCACCGTGGATAACTCCTCTGTTCGTTGCAAAACCCAACTAAAGCTGATGGTCCTGTTGCTCTGGATCACATAGGAGTAAGACTGCTTCCGGATGCTACCTTTCCACTGCTCCACCACATAGTTATTCCATTCACTAAAGCCCTGCAGAGGAAAACTGGCAGCTCATATTCTTGGACACTCTCAAACTTTAAGATATGTAAAAACTGAAAAATACAGTTACATTAAAATTTGAAAAATTCAGAAAGCAAAATGCTGAAACCTTTTTACTTACAGCCAGGAAGTAAAACTTGCAGTCAGTTGTACACATGGTCTCAAAGACAAAAGAGATGCGGGACAGTTTCCCTCTTTCATCGTCTTTATTCCTAAACTGAGGAATCCTGTAAGCAATCAACACTTAAGGAGACTTGTACATTTCTGATCTCAGATATACTTATAAAATGGTTTAGGTTGAAACCTCAAACATCATTTGTTGATGAAAAAGAAAACATGTTATTCATATAAAAATGAACTTGGGTCACCTGTATCCTGGAACAGTGAGCGTGAGCATCAGGTAGTCAGTGTCCCCATATCCTGGGGTGGTGTAAGCATATTCTCCAGCCACCTCCCATGCTTTCATCACAAAAATAAAATAGGAACAACCCCAACCAAGTAACAACCAGTAATTCATCCAACCAGCAGTAAACACACACTCTTACTAATTTACTAGTTACTAGAATACCTAATAACAATAAATACTGATTTTTTTCCATCATCTTTTAACTATATTGTAGGATTGGGACAGATAGAAAGTTCAGGTCTTAGTCAATGTGAGTCTGTTGTTTAGGCTCTCACCTGTGCTTCTGTTGGAGTCACTGTACTCTTGACCAAAGACAGAGCTCCTCATGTTGGCCGGCATTGTGTTCCACCACTTGTATTCAAAACCTTTCACCGGTTCTGTGCCAGCAGGACATTTGGTGCACACTGGAATTTAAGAATGGGATAGTGTTGGTACTTAACTGGTTATACTGCGAGTTTTATTGAGCCATAACTATAAAGTACCTTATGCTGAGTTTACTATCTCAAATCAATAAAAATATAACATTAAATTGATGAAAGAATATTTTATTTTATTTAATTTGACTTTCATTTAAACCTTGTTTTCTTTCTTTTGTTGTGGTATAAACCTGATAAAAGATTTATTTTTCTGTTAGATGTCCTGCAATAATTTACCCATGAACTTGTGCAGCTTTAAAAATGTAAGTGAATTTATATCTCTGACAATAACGGGTAAAGTATGCCAAAAGAAAGCATAGTCCCTAAACCACTTCACTAAAAAAAAAAAAGAGTTGAAGTCAAGATCAGAGTAACCAGGTCCTGAGTAAGAGGTAATGATCAATAGGAGGCTTATTTTGAAGATCTTGTTTAGGTTCCGAATATAAATTTGATGTGATGTGGAGGCCTTTTCGACCTTTTACAATCACTCACCTACAGAAGGGACGGGAGTAACCCTTTTTTTCCTTTTTTTTTATTTTCTGTGTCAGACTGTTACTTTTGTCACTTACTTTGTTATTCTGTTTCATGTTGTTTGTCATAGATAAATACTTTCCTGACTGAATAAGTGACTCCTGAATGTCATTTCAAAGTATAGATATCAATATGCTGTAATTATACTTTGTGTAGTTGTTGGGGGGTGTATTTGTATCATTACGTTGAAAACTCAATAAACATAACTAAACAAACAGTTGTTAACATTCAACAGTTGTTTCAAACTTTTCCACAGTAGACAAAAGTATGACTGCTTTCCATTTTCTTGTTGATTGAACATTTGTGTCAATGTAAATCCCACTCCAATCATCTTTTGATCTATTGTGAAAGTGTTCCCTGTGGTATTTTATTCATGATTATGCAATCGTTAGCTAAAATCAAAAGACCTGTGTCATTTTCTAGTTGTGGGCTAGACCACTGGCGCAAAAGTAAGCCTCCACAGAAATCCCATCATCCCTTTGTTTACACCCTCTTTCCAATTAGCTTACAGCCCCAACCTAACATTAGCGGAGCAACAGAAATGGCGAGCAATATCAGAGCAATCCAGCTGGACAGTATTGAATCAGATCTGAGGAAGCTCAGACAAGCAAAACAAAGACATACATGGATCTATGCAAGTGGAGGTATCAGAATGGAGCGCAGCGGGAAGACTTTGGCCGGCCCATTTAAGCTGCTACGTCACAACTGAGTGTTTTCAAACACCATTTTTTAAACTGCTCCTGATACAAAACAACAAAAAAAAAAGATACTCAGAAATGCAATTTTAAACTTAAATTCTTATATGATCTCCATTATGAGAAAAGTGCCACAAGAACGTGTTAAAAACAGCAAAAACACGATTTTCATTGGAGTGGGTCTTTAATGTGTCCTGGTTTCTCTACATAGACTGATATGCACCTCAATGGATTAATCTGTTCACACGGAAAATTTCAACACTAAAACAGGAGTGAAACCTGGAAAGATGTGACTAATGGATTTTGAGTGCTTAGTCTAATCTGATTTATGCAGTGAAATTTGAAAAAAAAAAAGGGTCAGTGATTGATTTTATAGGAAGACCAAAGAGGAGGTTAATGGATGCAGTCAGGGAGGGCATGATGGATGTTGGTGTGAGTGAGAAGGATGTGTGGATGTGATGAGCCCTGAAGTAAGCAGTCGAAAGATAAAGAAGATAAAGAAGAAGTCAATAGAGTTGTGATCATGTTTTGAACTCTCAGATGTGAAAAACGTCTTGATGCTGTTATGAAACGTGCCTTTCAATCACCCTCACAGAGATTCTGGTCAGCAGTTAGACCCCTCAGGATGGGATGTGGATAGCAGTGAATTGAAGGACGGATGACACAAAATCATTACCCTCTCCAGACAGCTGACATTTGTTTGCCTACACTGCTTCTGTTAGCTTCTAAACCAACACTTTATAATAGCAATTTATGTCATTGAAATTTCAAGATTTCTATTGTGTTGGAGACCTATTAACCACAAAGATGCATTTAGGTAACTCTGACTGATAAATAGTGAAAGGAAACAGAAAAAGGGGGCTGCAGCACCTGTTCCATTTGAGTAGGAATCATTGCTGCATGGCTCGCATAAGGAGGAGTTGGACAAAAAGAAGCCAGGATTACACGGTGGGCAGGTTTGCTTCTCTCCTGACGCTGGGAGCTTCAATGCCCCCTCAGCAGTCTCACTGCAGATCTTAGGTTCAATCCATTTGTACATAAGTTGGGTCTAGGGGACACACAAAACTAAACATCAGTTCTTCAGTCAACAGCTTTTATTTATTGAGATCAAGCGTGCTTTGCTAGTATTTCCTGATCTTCTCTTTTGTTCTTAATTACCTTTCCCTCAGAGTCACAAGGAGTGTGAGTGTAGAAGTAGTCTCTGGTTGTGCAAGCTGGTCGTTGCTTGCAGCTTCCAGAACCTGGTTCTGAAAATATTTACAAGAAAACCATTAAAGCTGACATTTGTGAAGGAAAACATGCATTTTATTTTAAAGTTAGAAGTGCTGTTTGTGTTTGTTTATGTTCCTGTATGAGTGTAACTACATGCAGATGCATAACAGTTGCGAATCTACAAGTATTTCCTGAGGGGTGTAGTTGCAGTTTGTTGACAGAGGATGGAAAATGCAAACAGACATACCAGAGTATTTGTCTTTTTCACACTGATGGCAAACTGTGGCACCCTTGTTGGAGTAGGTATCAGCAGGGCAGGGGGTGCAGCGTGCAGATCCTGCTTTTGCGCTGTAGGTGCCAGGTTTACAATGAAAACACTCAGAAGTGTAGGCCACCCCTGGAAGAAAATGCAGACATCAGCATTTAATCATTAACAAAGAGAGATCTGGGAAGCCAAAACCTGTTTTAACACACCAGGGCTCCATTGTACCTGAGACCTGGATGTTTCTTAGCAGCACAGGTTTGACAGCAGCTCCCTGCAGAGCATACGAGGTGGTTTGCCAGTAAAGCACATTGTTCCCATTGGTCAGATCAACCTGGGCCATCATTGAGAACAAATTGAAAATGTTTTAGAAATAACGACGGCATTACACCAATACGGAAGCGTAAAATGCTGCAGGTTCACACCTTGTACTGGTTCCATTCCTTCTCTGAGACCTTCATCCAGCGGCTTTCTGATTCTGTTGACTGGCATTGGTCGTTTTGAACCTGGAAGATGAGGTGACACATTTACCAAATCTTACCAAAATGTGCAGAAGACATTCAAGCAACACCAGCACTTACAAAGAACTCAAAGTAAATGTTGCTGTCTGGGTGGAAATATTCAAAGGTCACAGTTCCAGGTTTTTTCAGGCTCACAGCATAAGACAGGGTTGCGGTACACTCATCTGTGTTGGAAGCCACATAATCACCCTTTGGTGTCCAGGTGGAGCTGCAACCGAAAAAGAGTCAACAGAGGCAATTTCAGAAGCCCCAGATAAACAAACGATGGGCTTTTGTGACAATTGATGCTTACTTAGTGCAGTCAGTAAGGGCTTTTCCCTCATTCCTCATGACCCCCTGAGTGATAAACCCTGTCGGCAGGCTGTCCCACTCGTCAAATGCCACACCAGTGCCCAGAGAGTAGGTGCCTGCAGAACAGTTCTGGCACTGCTGCGACTGCATGTCAAGGAACTTGCCCTCACCACAGGAAAAGGCTAAAAAAACAAAAGCAAAGACTGAGAAAAAAAAACAAACACACTCCTCATACTTTAAAAAAAAGCCGTAGACTTACTGCACTGAGTGCCTTTGACTGGATCTGGGAGAGCTGTGCACGTGTTGGGTTTGTTGGGAACCGCCACCCTCCATCTTGTCCCAAGCCTGTCACACTCTGTGTACTCAAAGTGGTAATCAGACTGCAGGAGGAAATCACATCTGTGAGCTTCTCACGGCTGGATAATAAAACTTTTAATGTGAAATATAAAACAGGTTGATAACTACATAGAAAATAAAATGGGTTATTACAATTGTAATTTCACATAAAAAATTACTTGTGGGTAAAAACTTTTAAGCTTGAAAGTGTACAATTTGTATTTATGTATTTTTTATTCCAAGAAACAGAACAAGATCTCAGGTTTGTTGAACCAGCAGTTTTAAAATTTCAACCCAGAAAGGCTAAAAACTAAAGATGCAACAATACAATTTTTTTCACAATTGGTTCAAACTTTGATTTTTGGATCACGATTTGATGTGAACAACAACAAATAACAAAACATTTTACAAAAATCCTTTTTTTCAGAAGTTCAGAATTGTGGCATCCATACCAAAATCCCTCATGTTTCAGTCACACCAACCAGAAAACTAAAGATGCTGTTATGTAACTGTGGGTGAAAACAGATCACTAGGTCAGAATAGACTTCTGAATTTCCTTTCTATAACCAGGCCAGCCTCTTGAACAAACAAAAGATGAGGCAAACGTTTGCCATGGAAGCCTTTTCAACCATTCTCCTTTATCAGAAATGTACTGTGACATCACTGCAAGACTTCAGGAGCCTATTAACTAAGCTGAGAAAAGAGCATCTGTGTGAAGCTTCTGCTGATTTTTGCAATTAGGGATTAGTATTCTAACATCAAGAGAAGATTTTCTTAGAAAATAGTTATTAGTATGATAAAGGTTTGTGTTTTAACCTGCCATGTTTATCACAAGTGTTTTCTGAGTGATTTGAAGACTTGACTGAAAAACAGGGTGTTGTATTCCCCAGATGGTTCATTTATCAGACCAATCTAAGCCTGCACACAGTCTTTCAGGATTAATAGTTAACAGAAACACCGCAGCAGGAGCACTTCTCTTACGGCTTTTTTTCCTACAGCGGCTACATTAGCCGTGCAGAATACACGGCCGGATACAGGCTTGAATGGGGCGCTCTAATGTTAAAATGCATCAAATTGGAGATGTTCCTCGGCTTAATCGCCCCCTTTAAACAAACATGAGGAAACCAAGGCAACGAGGCATCACAACCAAAAAATTGTCAAGGAAACGCTCACCTTCAAGGGCAGCGGGCTCAGCTCAGTCTTTGTTAGTACAATGAAATACAAAAAAAACCTTACAGGTCAGTTCAGGATTAGGGTTAGCCAATAAAAAAGGTGGTTTGGGGTGTTATCAGAAGGTTATGCTGCTGTTATGCAAATTTGACACAGATATAGGTAAGTGAACACTGCACACAGAATAATGCTAAAGTTACAGATAAAGCTATAAGTAAAAAAAAAATATGTGGCTAATAGTCATTATAGATTGGGGCAGAATGTAATTACATATCCACCTCACACACGCACACACACACACACATATATATATATATATATATATGCCAAAAAACATAACCCCTTGAAGCCTATTACTTCAAATATGCATGAAGCCACATTGGCTCCAAAATTACCTTAATTTAGTATCTAGTAGAAAGCAAAAACACAAATTAACTTTTTTTTATGGCTGTAAATAAATTCAGGCATACAAGGGGTTCAAAGAGAGCGTCAGTATGAATGTACAGATTAAGTTTTTTTTTAAATTTATTTTATTGTACACTTCTAAAGTACACTCAATTAATAGTTTTTTTAAAAAACAAAGATAACATTTTTTCATTTATTTAAACTAAAAAAAACAGTTCTAGTCAGGAATATTTGTTTCCCCAAAGATGTGGCTTAAAAAAACAGTTTCTGTCTAAAATCAGATGGTAAAAAGGGTTTTAAAAAGTTCCTTTCTTTTGTTTTGTACCTGCATAGTACATATAAAAGAGGTAAAAGACGGAAACATCATGTTTTAGTCACCAATTTTAGTTCAGTACCTACAGTTGCATTGAATTTACGCACTCAAATGACGCATAATCCGTTAACTGTTTCATCCTCACATTCCTAACACGGCACCGACAGGACAGGCGTGACCTCACCTCCTTGCATACAGGTAAGTCCGCAGACGTTTGTGTCAAAAACAGCCACAGCAGAACTGCACCGGGGGCGCGGACGCGCGAGGCAGCCAGTCGTCGCTGCATGGTCGCGCGCCGTCAGAGCTCCACTGATGGAGATGGAACCGGAATGTTACCTGCGCCCTCAGGTACAGCCCGCCGGGCTGGGGGGCGTGGCTTCTACCTAAGAAAGTATCTGATTGGTTCTAGTCTGTTTTTATCTCAGCAATCTGACACATCTCCTTCTTTATTTTCGCCGCATATGCCTTTAGCCATTTTTAATCACAGAATATGATGCATCTATTCCATAAATGAGTGCGTTAATAGCGAGCCAATTATGATTAATAACTTTTTTAAAAAATATGGATAATTGTGTCTAATTACGTACATTTGAACCTAACAAGTTCAGAACGGCTCGTGTGGCCTTTTTGAAAGATGTAACCGGAAGTGTCATGTTGCTAAGCATCCAGGCTGTGACCTAAAAAGCAGCAAGGCCGGGACCCTTTTCAAAATATGAAAATGACTTCACTCTGGGTGGGTTCAGACCCCAACAGGTGGGTACTTTTTTTTTACTACTACTAGTTTCAAAAAAAGTGATCATAAAATGCCATGATTCATTTAATTAAGAAAATGTGCCATAATAAATTATTAACAGTTTTAGATAGATTAGATTAGATAGATAGATTTTGTTTTTGCCTCATATTGTTCTATTTTTTTTCTCATATGTAACCTAAGCACTTAAGGTTAGGAAACGTATGTGTATTCCTATGTGCCTTCTAATTTTTGTATGGATACTAAATGGCATATCCTCAGGATATATAATGTTTTACTATCTTCTTAAAAGTGCTTCACAGTCACCGTCTCGTGCACACACACTGATGTTGACTCCGCTGCCAAACACTGACACCAGTGTAACCACCAGGAGCAATGTGGGGTTCAGTGCCTTGCAAAATGTTCACTTTACTTTGACAAGAGAGGATAAATCTACCAGGTTTTCTCTTTCTGATCAGACTTTTCATAATGGGTTTCCAGGTCTTTTTCTGAGTTGTCAGCTGCAGCACACTGTTTGAATCTTCTGCTCTCACAAACCACCATCTGCATTTCCTCTCCCTATCTACAAACAGCACACTATCCCTCCATCCTCAAATCCTCTCAATCAAACCTTCCTGGTATTATCTCCTAAGCAAACCTGCTCTTGTCACACCCATAGAAAACTTTTTTTCTTCATTGCCCCTATGTGTAATCTACAGCCATCCTTTTTCACCTCTCCTCTTTGGTTACCTTCCTTTACTGCCCTGCAGGGGTTTGCTAAATTAACATTGTTTTCTTAATGTTTTTCTTCCTTTCTTCCATGAGTTTCAGAATTTTCCATAATTTGTCTTCACACAAAGGTAGTGGGACCCAGGTTTCAGTGGGAGGCAGAGATGCAGAGCTATATTGAAATAATTTCGAAAATACTGTACAGTGTAAAACACTTTCAATGCTTTTTAAGCAAGAAAAATTCAGTTTATTCATCATCAATGATAATTAAGCAAAATTCAATTTGATATCAAGATCCCGTTGCAGACTTTAATGTGTGATTTACATTTTTTTAATGTACAGGATCATTTTCTATTTTATTGGTTGAACATTGTCTTGTGGCAATAAAGGTTGCATGGCAACTATAACTAAATACAGTAACTTTTTTTTTTTTAAAGTATTATTTTTAATTAGAAGTCAGAAAGTACAGCAGTAAAGACGTTTTACTAAAACAGGATGTTATCCTGTAATTTGATAGTTTTCTATGACAACATGAGTAAAAAAGCCAAAGACAAAGAGATATTTAGACAAAGTCTATATACATTAAACCAGTTCCTGAAAAGTAAGTAACCCTTTAAGGTACATATCCTTTTCGTTTTTTAAATAAAAAGTAAATGTTAAAGTTTATCAAGTTGTGTTTAAAGAAGGTAGCATCTGTTCACCATTCAACTATTACAGACAGATTGTGCTGTTTAAAGAATTTCTTGTCTAGGTGCTTTTTATGTTTGTATAAATAAACATTTATTTCTTTTTTTTCCCACAGTAATACATAAACAAAGATTTAAAAGCCGAACTTGCATCGTTCAAAGAGAGGAACCCTGGAATCGTCCCCATCATGCAGCCACTCTCGCCAGCACCCAAATGGGAACCATGTGCTCTGGATCTCAGGTGAATCACGTCACATTGGGAGGAAATTCAGAAACATCAATTCATATTTGAACATTTTTTTCCACTTAAGGCTTCAGCTTATAATCTTGACTTTCATCTTAAACCAATCTACAACCACTAAGACGTTTTCTTCAGTAAAAACCTAATTGTATGCCAGAAGAATACAATCTCAGAGTACAGGTATGTTTTGGATGTAATGCTATGTCAACACTGTAACTAACCTAATCCTTTCTGGGAAGATTCTGCTCATCCAAGCAGGATTGGTTCAAAATGCAAAATCAGCTTTCTTCTTGAGACCTCCAGCAGGCTTTATGAATCCCTGCAGATTCAAACCTAGGACATGAATCTGTTCTTTGTTTTCACTGCTTTTGTTTTTTTATAGTAAACACCATTGATTTAAAAAAAAAAAAAAAAAAGACAGATTGTATTTACATGTGAAAAAAAAAACATTATTTTTAGGTTTTATCAAAACATTCTTATTTTTGAACAAAAAGCAAAGGTGCAAATGGTGGAACATTTGTACATAAAAATAATTATTTTAAACAATGCCCTTTTGGAAATTACAAGGATGTTTATTTAAATGGACTTTAGGTGCATGTAATGAAGTTCAGTCTGACTTTTTTGGCCTGAAGTCTTTAGGCCTGAGCTTTTCTCTGAAGACGTCGTCTAATAAATGTATTTTTGTCCCATTCATTGGGAGGAAGCATCTCAGGGCCATTATGAACACAAAGAATAGTCATCTCCTCGGCATACTGAAGATTTTGAAGCAGCTGTAGATTATAAAAAAAAAAAAGGACATTGTATTAAGGATAAACTAAAAGTGTCTTTTTTTCTTTAGTTCACAAACAAAACAGTTGTTTTCTCTGGGAAAAAAAAAAACTCTTACTTTTGGTGTGATAAAGAAGTACTGAGAAGTTGTTTCTTTGCAAGCAGTGCGAACCACAATGTCAAACACCCTCCTCTCATTTACGGGATCCATTCCCTAGAAAAAAAACAAGAACCCAACACACACTTAAGTTTCCCTGTGTGATCCAAATTGAAAAGCAAAATACATTCTTTAAGATGCCATTGTTTCCCGAAAATTCCTTCAACACAAAACAAGTAAAATGTCCACAGAGAGAATGCACAAATATGAAAAGTTTGGAGGTTTTTTAATGAACTGAAAGAAATGAAAGACAAAAAAAATAACACTTGTAGATAACAACAACATTCACTCACTGGTCACTTTATTTTGTACACCTGTCCTTGTTAAGGGCAAATTTCTAATCAGCCAATCACATGGCAGCAACTCAGTGCATATAGACATGTCAAGACCATCTGCTGCAGTTCAAACCGAGCATCAGAAATGGGAAGAACGGAGATTTTAAAAAACTATAGTGGCTGGTGAATGTATTTCAAGAGAGGCATATGGAAGCCCCTTCATTTTAAAGTGAAACATCTGTATTCCATCATGTACTCTTTCTCCTGAAAAGGAGGTTTGCAGGATTGGTGTGAACAACGTTACTTTTGAAGCATACCTGGTTGATTTCGTCCACCACTCTGAAAGGACAGCGGTTGAGCTCCTGCAAAGCCATGAGGTAAAGCATGGTGGAGACGCTGCGCTCTCCTCCGCTCTGATGGTGGGCCGTCAGATCATGCAACTGCGTGCTGCTGTGGAACTTGACCCGGATGCGAATCCCGTATTTGTCATACTCTTCCTACGTAAAGATGGTGGAGCAATAATTTTGTACTACTTTTTTTTTTTTTTTTTTAAATGAAACAAAAACAATTTTCGGTTGAACAAATTTAAGGTTAAATCCAGGGAATTCTAGCATCAGGTATTACTTTCTTTGTGCAACTTTGTTTACCTCATTCTCAGAGTGCAGATCAACCTCTCCTGCACACTGCATGGAGCGGAAAAATTCACTGAACTTGCTGTTGATCTGTTCAACAAGATGCTTTAAAGGGTTCAGCCAGCGCTCTTTAGCCTGTCCCACACAGATGTATGTATTTTAACAGAAAAATAAGAAAACTTTCACTAGAATTACAA
Source organism: Adrianichthys oophorus (assembly GCA_036245035.1). Lineage (NCBI taxonomy): Eukaryota > Metazoa > Chordata > Actinopteri > Beloniformes > Adrianichthyidae > Adrianichthys > Adrianichthys oophorus. The sequence goes on from BSAI01000015.1 coordinate 9,656,242, forward strand.
AAGTAATGTGAGATCTCTCCACCTCTGATATGTTCTGTTTGTAGGTGTTGAGGGCAGCAGTCTCCTCTTCAAAATCCTTCTCCAGGTTCTTGATCTCCAGCTCCCTTCTGTTGTACTCTTCAACAACCTTCAGAAATGGGTCAAAATCATTCATATTCAGCACTACTTTACAGTCTGTTCTTGATAAATAAAAAGCTGGCTTTCCTGTGCACTCACACTTTCACTGAGGCCAGTGAAGCATTCCGCTCTGGACCGCTCCTCGTTCAGCATGGCATCAACCTCGTCCAGCGTGTCGGGCAGCTTGCTAAAAGCCTACAATTACAACAAAAAAATTCAACCAAAACATGTGGACATATCTTGTGCAAAATGTCTGTATAAACAATAGATTGTAGCGTGAAAGACAGGAAAGGAAAATGGAACTAACACTGCGCAGGTCTTCAGGTAATGAGGAATCATTTTGCATCCCGCAGATCATCTTTGCCTTCTTCAACAGGCCTTTGCACTGGTCCGTCAGCTGTATCTTCCTCTGCTCCAGGTGGCTGCATTTTTGCTGCGACAAAACAGAAGTTGGTATAAACTGCAGAAAGGGTTTCTCCTGTAAAATGTTTTGAGAACATAACCAGCTTATAATTCAAAACTGCATCAGTGGTAAAGCATTTACATCAACAGCCTTCAGCTCAGTAGCTCCTCCCCTGCAATCATTCTCCAGTTTGGACTTTTCTGCCGTCAGTCCCAGCGTCTCAAAAGCCAGATGCACTTTCTCCATGGAGAGCTTGGCTCTCAGCTGCAGAAGAAACAAAATTGAAGGAAATCAAGTTATTGAACTTCTGAAACAATAGGGATCTTAAAAAAAAAAAAAAAAAATTTTGTCTATACCTTCATTTGGGTCATGAATGCAGAGACAATGGTCACCTTCTGATAATTGACAGCTTCAATTTTTTTTCTAGTGTCTTCTTCAATTTTGTTTAGATCAATAGCACTGTTCTCCATCAGCTTCAGACTAAATCCAAATAAAATCAAAAACAAAATTAAAATTTTTTTAAAGTCATAATCAGACATTTCTACCTTTAAGACAAGCTTACCTGTCCTGTTTGGTACTGATTTTCTGTTCCAGCTGCCTCTTCTTCCCCTTAAGCTCAGACAGACGCTTCTTCTCTGCCAGCAGTTCATTGTCTCGACGATCTAGCATGGCAGCTTCTTTCTGCAGGCTTTTCAGCCTTTCATCATTTTCTTTAAGCTTGACACCACAGCTCTAGTTGGAGCAAAGACAAACAACTGCACTGTGACTTGGTTTTACTCCAGAACAGCCAAACGCATCATCTGTCAATAGTTCAAGGAGATTAAAAAGAGGGGAGGCAATATGTCTTAAAACTCAGTTAAAGAACACAATTTTTCCAACCTTCAAATTCTGTTCCAGCTGCCGCCTTTCTTCAGCATCCACTGTGATGGAGAGGTACTGGGAAGGGTGCACTGCAGAATTACTGGTGCTTATCTTATCGGAATAAATTGACCTTTTTACCATGTACCTTTCCTCTGTTGTGTATAACACCTTAAGGTACGGCTCCTCGATCACCTGGGAAATTGATAGCAGGGTAAGGTTAAGGTTATAAAACATCAGAAACCTTTAGATTTTCTTTCAAAGCAAATTTTAATTCAAGTTTCTAAACCTCTAAAAAAAAAACAAAATTAATATAAATACTGTATATAATTTTAAAACCGAATAGCTGAAATGATTTTCAAAAAATGCAATTTACAGTCATGAAAGACTCCAATGTCACGTGTTCCTTTTTTTAAAACGTTCCTCTTAAAAAGGCTGACTTCTATAAACTACATCTCAAAAAAAAAATTCTACATTTCAAGTTAAAATTATCCATGTCTTGTTCCAAGAATAACAGAAACTTACCGTTTTGATCATTGCTTTGGTTTTTTCGCTGCCCACCGGCACGTCGTGCACCTTGTACTGATGGCACAGGTAACTCATCACCTCATCAGGGGCGTCAAACATCTCCCGAAGGTAAGAGAAAAAGCCAAAATGCCTGCAAATGTCCAATGTTAGTAATAAGGTGTATGTATGAGTGAAATGAATCATTATTCAGTTGCTGCAGTTTTTCCAAACAAAAGAGAAAGGAACCTTGGTCTTATAATGAAGCTAGAGGTTGTATTGTTAATTATTTTTTTTATCCTTTTATTTTACATAAAACTATTTTATCTCTGAAGAAGAGCTTGTATTCTGAATCTAATAAAAAAAAAAACTATAAAAGTATTTGTTTTTGGTTTTTTTGGTCAGGTGAAATTTTAAACACATAAACAAAACAAGCAGAACAATACAAAATGATACAAATTAAACAAAACCAAATAAATAAATAACTCTTAAACTAACCTAAAAAAATACAGGTTCGTTTCATCCACTTGTAGACAAATAGCTCCATGGCAACCGGCTCAAAATTGTACAGCTGGATGGGTCCTATATTGCTCACCATTTTTTTTTTGCACCGGTAATGTTAGGTTAGGGATGTGAGGAGGTGTAAGCTAGCGGCAGAGCGTGTAAACAGAGCATTCTCAGCAACAGGTGAAGGTGTGCTAGGGTTGCTCTGCCACAAGAGCTTTGTGTTTTGTAAGAAACACAAAATATCAAGACATTTTTTTGTATTAATTCCCTTTTTTTTATGTCGCCTCCACTGTATTGTATTCTTTCCATGCAGGATTAGTATTTAATATATTTTATAGAATTTTCATCAATATTTTCCTGATGTAATTTGCATTTGGAGTTGCACAGCTTTGACAAACCACTGGCTTCATGTGGAAGCCGTTTGTCTTTGAATGAAAGACACTGAGGACATGAATTTGGGCCAGTAGGTTAGCCGTGTGATAATTCCTTTGTAGCTACTGTTTCACTTCACTTTTAATAAAGTTGTCTAATTTCATCCCAGCTTTTAAGCTCTTTCATTTTAGACATTGGTGCTGTTCAAATAATGGACTGTTGACAGATTTTGTCCTCCAAAGTCATCTGCAGAAAGGTTTCTCCCTGGATGCCTTTGTTTTGTGTTAAAAGAGTTTTCATCAATTCAAACACATGAGAGATTCTCATCCCCTTTACGTAATCTTAAAAAACTGTTCGTCACAACTTAGAGGTGAATTTCTAATGAATTCCTTTCTCTCTGCAGAAGCTACGTACTTGAAAATGACAGGTTTTATGTTTTTGCCTATAAATACCATAATCATAATTAAAAGACCATTGGGAACACTTAAAATAGATCAAAAGATGATCGGAGTGGGACTTGCAACGCGCTCACTCATGGTGCTCAAGCACTGCTTTATGCTTTTAGAAAAAAAATAAAACAATAATTCATACAATAATATAGCTAGACAAACTAACATCTAATTTAATTACCTGCTGACTGTGGTAAAGTTGTACAGCATCTGGTCTAAAGGAATGCTGAGCGCAGCAGTTCCAAAACATGAGTCTGAAATGTAAGCTATCATTTGCATCACTGCAGGCAAATAAGCCGCCACGTGATAAGGAAACAGGCTATCCTAACATTTGAATATAGTGAAACAACTCAAAGTCAGAAGACACACACAGGTCACTCATTTCATTGTGTAATTTGCTTTGTGCTCTAAATAAATAACTAACATGCTGCCTTATGATGTCAGGAAGTTTAGACCTACCCAATATTATTATTAGCAAACACAAAGGTACATTTTTCATGTCCAAGTTGTGGAATAATCGATAACCATTTTTTATGACAGCAGTAAAATAGAGAGTGCTTTTAAAAAACATAAGGCCTCTGTGGATTTCACGTTGGCCTCTTCAGGACAAAAACTTTGTGCATTTACACAAAATTAAACAAATACAAATATAGTTATTTCAGTGTTATAAGAAATCTTCTTACCTTAGAGACTCAATATTCCTAGAAGGCGGGCGCTTAGAACAAGACTGATCAGGAGCAGAAATAGAGTTCACTTTTAAGTTCATTTTGTCACGGACCTGGTGAGAAAAACATCACAATGAACAACTGCAGATAACCAACAGCCTTACTATGAACCGTTTATAGACTTTTCCTTTTCACCGTTTGCTATCAACGATTGTCAAACTGCATTTCTATACGACAACAATGATTTTTCAGAAAGAATTGTCCTCCCTCTCCCTGACCTCAGCCATGAACTTTTCCATGTCATCTTTCTTCTGGAAGACAAACGCTCGCAGGTCCTGGAATGCAATGTGGTTCTCCACATACTTAGCATAGCGATTGTCCTTCACGTTGATCTGAAGGTAAAGACAGGACACTTGTTTGGAATGGTAAAAGAAAATCCTAAACATCTCCACTGCCAGAAACAAGAGAATAGAAAAGCTGTGTCCCATTAACTCTACTCCACACTAACGCTGATAAACCAGCTATATATTTATAAGGTCTGTAGTCAAGCATACATGTATGTATATATTCATATATCTATATATTTGGGGTCTTTATAAAAAAAATTAACTAGAGAATTTTAGTAAATTAATAAATACATGTGTTTGCCTATGAGTATGGAGTATTGGAAGAGACAAATCAAAATAAACATATAAGCCATTAATTATTAAATAAATGAGTCACTAATTATTTAAAACTGGCATTAAATAAATGCCACAGTATACAACACTTTTATTTAGCGATTTAATTGTGTATTTATTTATTTCATATATTATTTTCATATTTCATATCGTCTCCATATATGACATCTTTTTTCTGTGGGACTCACCACCAGCATGATGGGTTCATGGACCTCACCCAGGAAGAGGCTTTTGTTCTGCCGCAGCCACTGAAGAGCAGAGTATGTGTCCCTGTGACGCCCTCGCAGTTTCTCCTCCTTCATGTTCATCAGATTGTTCATGTCGTGTAGCTTCTTTTCAAACACTAAAAACACAAACATTTTCATCATCCTGCAGCCTCTGAACTCGTTTATGATGATTCAAAACACAGTGCAAACACGCTTGAACGTCACATGTCTGATTTCTCTGCAGACTGACTTTTAGACTCAGCTAAGAGGTTGTCCTTCTCCCTGCGCAAGTCCGCCTTCTCTCCTTCGATCTTGGCTTTCTCCTCTTGGATCTGCCTCAGCTCTAGGTTGACAGCATTGATCTGTGGCGTTACATCTGGTTGGTCAGCCACTTTGGCCAGCTCTGCCTTTAGATCGTCAATGGCCCGCCTCGTATTACTGATTCGTTTCTGGTGGTCCTCTTCTTCCATCTGCTTCAGTCTCAAAGTTTGTTTAATGTCGTCAACCTGCAGAGAGGACAGTAAATAAAGCTTTTCTGTCTTTTTTATGATTACACATTATTTTTTGGTTTAGCTTCTAAAGATGCATCTTTTTGGTCTTGTTCTATCTGAACAAAAACCTCTCACCTCTTTGTGCTTTCGGTCCAGTTGATCTTGTTTCTGTTTGCACTTTAAAGAGGCTTCTTTGATAGCTGCAGTCTGAAAGAAAACCCATAAACATGTTATGGATCTCCATAAAAGTCCGTTTTTCAAGCATTTCTGACAAAGAAACAAAATTAAAAGAAAAGAAAACTGAAATTATTTAGGATGCAATTTTAGAATTTTACTTAAGGTGTGTGTGTCCTTTTTTTTAAAGTGATATATACAGTAGGGTAATTCTTTTTTTTTTTGTCAGACATTGATTTTGCCAGTTGCTCCGCTTAAAGAATGAGTTTGTGACTGTAATGTTCATCATATATACATTTCAACTTTGATAGGCAGACTGTGAAACTAAAAAAGTGCCACTGAGGCTGAACAGACTCCACTTTCTGACCTTTGTCATTTTATACACCATTTACACCACCTGACACCAGAACCTGGAGGAGCCTGCGACACCGTTGAACTCAACGTTCAGCTGTGATTTTTGTTGTAACTGAAAGACTATCAGCCGTGTCGGCATAAGGGAGTGAGGGTGTTCACCTTTAACACCAAAGCTCCAGAGTTGGCGTTCTTTAAATCACTATAACTCTTCAAATGTTTAACATAAATCTTTTGGATTCTGAAGCTAAGCTAAACAACTTTGCGCTGATATGCAACACTTCACAGTAGTGGCGTTTTTACGCAATTGACGTAAACTAGGTGATTCTTACGCAGAGAAAACTGCTTTTCTCCACGTAAGAATCTGTTGGACATGCATTAATTGCAGAGTCATGGTAACTCAAAGGGCCTGTTATTTTGCAGCTGCTGGCAACATCTCCAATGTTGAAGGGTTAAGCATGTTTTTGATTGGTTAGACTGATGACATGTATGTTTGCGCCTCTAAACTTGACTGGCGGAGACAGTTTGATGGTGGAACTTGTTCAAAATGAGAACTTTTGGCCAAAGTTGCGGTGATTGGACAAAGTTGCAGCGTAAAAAGAAAAAAAAACTGCAGGAATTTGGAGCTAGGCCTGCACAATAAATCACTAATTTATTGTTATTGAAATATCAGCCTGGGCGATCCACGTATCGCAAAAGATGGCGTGAACTGCAATCAGTGGCAACCTTACATGTTTACACAGATGCTAATACAATCTGATGACAGTTTGAAGTATTTAACCAATCACATATTTGACCATTCAGATGGACCCCTTATATATTAACATTCCCGCCTCCTTTGTAGACGAGAGTGATTTAGAGTATACTTTCCATGATGTTGACTTTTATTAAAATAAAACTGTTGTACTTTCTATTTTTTATTTATCACAAGCCATAATTGTCATCGCAATATTGATCACTAATATTCGAACGTCGCAAGTTTTCCTCACATCATACAGCTCTATTTGGTGCAATCACAACATAGTGAAATCCCATAGGGACTGACCTGTGATGAACAAAGATGTCAGCTTCTGTACATCTTGCACAGAATGCAGAACTGTCTCTTTACCTTGGCCTTCATTTGTGCCTCAGCAGGCTTCAGCTGGTCTTCAATCTCCTGAATTTTTCTCAGCATAGGAGTTTGGGCCTGTCGTAGGGCAGAAAGCTGTCTTTTGGCCTCGTCTCGCTCCTTTCTGACACCCTCAAGCTCCTTACGGGTGGTCTCATACTCCTGTTGCCAAGAGAAAACAAACAGGAAACATGGCATGTCTGTTTGTTTGGGGTTTTTGTCTTCTCGTTGTGAAAACCAACGTGAAACACTTACAACCCACGGTTTCTTCTTCTCCAGCAGCTCAATGACATCCAGATGTCTCTTCTTTTCATAGTAACGGTTGACATCATGCTTGTACCTCTCATTTCGTTGTTTGGCCTTCTCCAAGAAATTTGCCTTCTCCTTTACAACATTCTACAATAAAATATTATAATCTCAGCAACAAATTAAACCCTCAGAAAATATTTTTGCTCAAAACTGAGAACAAAAATAGATGTTCAAAAAAGGACCAAGCAGAAACTATTACCTCCAATTCTCTTTCTTTGTTGCGGAAGTTTTTGAGCTCACAGTGGTACTCGTACATCTCTGGGGGTCCCACAGACTTCTCAGTTGCCTCCAACAACTCAATCTTGGACATTTTGGCAAACTCACCAACTTTTTCCTGTTGGAAAAAACACAACATGAACTTCAGCAGTTTTTTTTTTTTTATTATTATTTTTACATTAAAACACGTGACAAGGCCCTTGCACAAACACATACCTGAGGCAGAAACTGGCAGAGGTTGCTGACTTGAATTTGCAGAGCCCTGACCTCCTCTTCAACCGTTTTCTGGTTGCAGTGTTTCCCATTCAGCATCCAAAGCGACTGATTATTTTCCACATGGATCTCTCTGTTAATGACCATGTTTCCTCCTGTTTTGAACCTTCAACAACAGAAAACAGAAAAAGTTACAGAAAATAAGTAAAGGCACCAATGCTAAGCCGCTGAAGTTTTTTTCTATAAAAAGGTTTGTGGCAGAAATGCCAGCATTAAAAGAAAATGAATCATCTATTTTAAAAAGGTGTTTGAATAAAGTGACTTTGTGGTAATTGATTCACATAACTTACAGTTCGATCTCAACTGAGCCTTTATGGCACCCACGTTTCACATAAAGTCCAACCTGCAAAAAAATATTAATGGAAGTAAAATACCTGTTAACAGTTCTTGTAACAAATCCACCTTTTTTTTTTTCAAGAAAATGTATAAATGTCTATGAGCTTTCTTTTATTTATTTCTGTAAATTTCTGTTTGTTTCCTGATCTAAAAAGATCTACAACAAATCAATGTAAAAAATATATTTAAATAACAAAAACCATTACATATTTTGATAAAAATTTTTATTTTAATTTATTTTAAAAAGTCCCACTCCAATCATCTTTTGATCTATTGTAAAAGCGTTCCCATTGGTCTTTTAATTATAATTGTGCTGTTTTTAGGCCAAAAAAAAAAAAAAAACGTACATCATTTTCTAGGACATAGTTTCTGCAGAGCGGCAGTAGTTTATTAGAAATCCACCTCTGGGTTGTAGGTGGGACTGTGCGCTGAAATATGCCTCATCTTATTTCCTATAATCTCTTTGTCTACACTTTCTCCGGCTAGGTTACAGACCCTCACAACTCCAAGCTAACTTTACTGGTGCAGCAGAAATAGCTAGCTGGAGCTCTCCAGCTGTAAAGTTCTGAACCAGATGCCAGCTCGAACAAGGACAATAAAGGCATCTATGAGTCTATTTGTCTGCAAGTGGATGCATAGGAATGGAACAGAGCAGTGATACTTTGGCCCACCAACCGCAGTTTCTACGTCAAAACTGAGACCTTTTTCAAACAGCGGGTTATCTCCTCCTGATCTATCCAAACAAATACTCATAAATGCAGTTTAATTTTTAAATTCTTTCATAATGTCATCCTCCATCATGAGAAAAACGCTACAAAAACATGTTAAAACACCTATTATCATTAAAATATACGTATGAACACATTACATGTTTGTCTATGGAATGTTGTAACATCCCCTTGTTAAGTGGTTTGCAGGTTCTGTTCTTCTTGGTTTTGTTTTTATCATGAAACTCAAAATAAAATTTAAAAAATCTGCAATTTCCCCGTTGTATTGTGAGAATTTTAAAAACATTTTAAAATACTTTTAAAACCTCAGCCAATTAAAAGGTAAAAGCAATTAAATATTTGAACAAAGGTTAACTGACACGAAGCATTCAACAAGACTCAAATTCAAGGTTAAGACTTCCATCAAAAACTGCCAGTTACTATGACCTTTCAAAGAGAATCTCATCAGCACACTTTGATTGAAGAAATTGCAACAGTAAGCTTACCTTATCTCCCCTCCCCAGAACAGCCGTCTTTCCAGCCAGCCCCAGACAGATGGCACACACAATGCTGGATTTGCCAGTTCCATTGGCACCAACAATCATGTTCAGATTTGGTCCAGGACAAACTACAGAGTAGTCATAGGTCCTGCCAGAGTACAAAGATGATGTGATTTAATTTTCCTGCTGCATACAGGAAGTTTCCCCCCATTATTTGGCTGGGAGGAAAAAGTCACACTTTCCACCATAAAACAAAAACATATCAATATTTTGGATTGAATCTACATGAAAAGAGAAGAACAGTACCACAAAACTGTTATGATAACAAGAGGGAGAGTACTCAGAAACCTGGTTATCTGGTTTATACTCTAGAAAATATGCTGTAAAACACATGCTTGACTATATAGCATTAGAACATTGAATGCTACACAAGATTGAATCTTACTATATAAGATTGACTATTCAAACGATTAGAGAATTCTGTTTAACACCATGATAATGTACTTTTCACTTTTTCCTGTATGTTCTGTCATTCTTGTTACAACTCAAGATATGCATTTTCCACTCTTAAAGATCATTCCATTATAAGAATGTTGGTAATTTTCAGTTAACATCAATGAAACCTCAGATCAAATTAAATTGGCACTACCAGTTTGAGGAATATCAAACGTTTAGACGTTTTCACAAATATAATATTGGCTCTTTCCTTTTGATTTATTTTATCTAATTGTTTTGAATCAAGAAGATGGAAAAGGAATTCAAGTTGTAATACGTACTTGTTAAGATTACAAATCTGAGAATGAAAAGAGTTAAAGTTTTCAATCTAAAAAAATGCAGTCCGTTACAACTGTCGGATATGTTCTAACCTTAACGGATCAAATAGCTTAGTTTACACGTTTTATTCCTCTTCTAAATCGGTAAATCAAAACATGCTTCAGTAAAAACATATTGCTAACACGACAGCATGCATGTATCAGCTTGTCTGAGCAAATGCAGAGGCTAAACTCCTGCGCTAGTTTCGCTTTAGCATAGCTAGCTAGTGTGGCGGGCACGAGCTGGAACTTACAGAAAGTTTTTCATTGTGATGCGCAGAATGGAGCCCTCCACGAACGAATGGACGTCATCCCTATCCTTACAGAAACTACTGGAAGGAGTCTGTGAGCTGCTGTTATGGTGGCCGAGCCGCTGCTTTTTCCTGGGCACGGCCATGTCAACAGACCCGGAATAAGTGATGGTAACAAGAGTTTGCCCTGCCGCGCTTTGCTGAGAGCATGCTGAAAGATGATTGGAGAAGAAAGATCACGTGTTTCTACACTTAATGACGTAAAAACCAAACCCTCACAACACACTTTAAATTCACAACAGAATTAGTCACAAGACGACAAAAAAATCTCACAAAACGAAAAAGTCAACTCACAACACAACGGGTCACAACACAATATGTTTTATTCACAACCCAATTGTGACTGCGGTATAATGTTCTGATAATGGTTCGTTTGTATTATTTCAATTTGGAAAAACTGTGGGCTGAACTGTATTAAACTAAAATGTGAATGGATTTGACATTAATTCTTGTTTACTAGTTTGTACACATATTCAATGTACACTTGATTATCTTGCAACGCAAGGAATCTGGAAAATTTCACCTGCGCTGTTCAGTACACAGCGATTTATCTTTGAGTCACACTGATGGAAATTGTGGCTAAAGATGTCCTGGATTGATCTTTTGTAAGTGAACCCGATTGAATAGGATCGCTTAAAATGAACCAAAATTGAAAGTCAATCGAATCGGCAACCACAAATACAGAATCGGAGTTAAAATAGTTACACCCCCGCAATTTTCAATATAGCAGCTTTGGTGGAATGATTAGGAGGGAAGATTAACTGAAATTGATTGAAAAGATAATTTAATAGAAAAAGACTTTTAGATGGTAAAAAGAACGGAGATAATTGAAATGGTTTGGGTCTGCACCAGGCTTCCTCAGTATGAAAGTCACACAAGCTGTTTTAGAGGATAATAGAAATGAAATGATTAAGATCTTTTAATAAATCAGAAGTTTCTGCTACAGAGAGTAAATGATTACAGCCAGTAAAAAGAATACCGGTGGAGCAGACAAAAATAAAAGCAAATCAATATTAGGAATCATCAGTTGATGAATATTGTGAATTTTAGTTGAAAAAAAAAATAGATCAGCTGCACTGACAGCAGAAGACACATTTGGAAGAAGTGAAGGTTTGTGATTTTTTTTAAACAGAGAAAAAACTGGAACAGTTTTCATTTGACTTAATTAAACTATAATGTAATTTGGATTTGGCTTTACTAATAATCACTGTATTGGGAAAATAAGATTACCGTTATTGTTTGTTTTAAAAGACCATAATTTTCTGCATATATTTATTTTAGTTAGTTTACGCCAGTAGACTGTTTATTTGCTGGTTTCTAGTGCAAGATTAACCATTAATCACAATGTGTTTGTGGAAAAAAGCTCGTTAAGTAGTGCTCCAATACTACTCGCACCACAGGTGAACGATACCTCTGCCAGTACAGAACAGATTCGTTTGAATTACCTAATTTGACTAAGGTTTTAGTTATGAGAATTACTAGGGGGGGGGGAATCAGGTAGAAAGATTCAGTACGGTGGCCGAGAGGTACCACATGCGCTAGCTAGCCAGTTTCAACAAACGATTACAGTTCCACGTTGCTTCTTGGGTGTGGTTAGATCAGAATCGCCTCTCTACTCATTGTTCTGCGTGTAACCTGAGGCGAACCGCAAGCTCACAAAGAACTAGTATATCTGATCAATTCATCATCTCTGACCACACAACGAAGCGTGGAAGCCCTTTAGTTTTTCGTCGCCGGCGTCTCATGGCCGCGGGGGCTCGCGAGCGTTTTTCCTATCATCTCCAGTCGGAGCAGAGCCAAACTCTGACCAGATCAAATAAGATCAGTGTGTAGGATTTTACATAAACAAATAATATCACACACAAACATTCATTCACTCAATCATTCGCTCTCGCCCCATGCTCACACGCATCCACTCCAAACAAACTCTGAAAATGTTATTTCCGGATCCGGTTTGAAATCTGCTGCCCCTAGGAATTGTGGGATACTGACAAGCACAATGTCGCCTTCATGTGGCCATTGACGAAAACGATCAGTTCTCAGCAAAAACATGGAAAACAATCTGCTGATATAAAATAAAATAAAATAAAAATTTGGATGAAAGGCAAACAGCAAATCTACTACTACTACTACTACAGTTATCAAAAATACTTTTCTCCTACTTTGTTTTCTTTTTTTATCAACAAATATTCTTCAATATCACGCATTATGATTAAAAATGTTTTTATATTAATTGAATATAGTTAGAAATAGCTGTTTGAACCTGACTGATTCCATTTTGAATATGTTATGTTATATGACCTGAAAAGAATAAACCACATAACAGATGTTGTTTTCTCTCATTTAATGTAAATTGTTACAATTGTTTTTAAAATTGTGTTGCAATAGTACAAATTTTTGGTGACAATAAAAGAGTATGAGCTTCAGGACCAAAACATTTCTGAATTTGTTTCTCCTAAAATGTTATTCTGAGTGTTAAAAATAATTAGGAACTCTTTGAAAAAAAATTCCGGGGAAAAAAATACACCCTGGTCTTTACTTCTTAACCTGATAAAACTTAGGTTTTTGGAAAAAATTGGATCTAAAAACAAGATTTTTTATTTAAAATTAAATTTAAAATTAACACATTCATCGAAAATAAGTGTGCCTAAGAGTGCTACATGTCTCTCCATGCTTTGTTTCTATGATTTCATATTTTCATATATTTGTTGTGAAGCTTCAAGCTTTTTTGAAATGACTGGATATTTGTCAAATCAAACATAATTTGAGCATAATTTAGCTAAATATCCCTGATATATGTAACTTTCTTATTATTAATGTTTACAATACTATCAATAAAGCTCACTGTATTATTCTGTTCTGCAGTTTTTTTCCAGTTAATGTTTGTTTTTCTGTTAAGAACTAAAAGTGTTCAAATGTGACAAACAGAAAAACCAAGTTCTGTAAACAGCAGAATGGGTTGCTTGGCAGAAGACAGCACTGATTGGTTATAAGCTGCATTTACGTCAACAACAATTAACTAATCTAACATCCCAAGGCCTTGAGGGGGGTTGTGAAGTAATCTTGAATGGCGTAATGGGATTTTGGAGTCTACTACCACTACTGAAAATTGCTGGTTGCCATTTCAAGCCTGTGGATCCCTCATCAACAAGAATATGTTGGCCTTGGAGGAAGCGAAGGCACAGGCAAGAGGGCGACGGAGTGAGGACGCCTGATTCATTCAACCATGGAGCAAATCAGGAATACAGGAGTTTGACAAACACAGGAAAACTCCACCATCCTGCCATGGAGGGGTCAGCTGTAAAAAAAGTGAGTTCCTATGTGTGTTTTTTCTTTGTCTGCTGCCTCTGTGATGAGCCACTGGTCTTTTGTTCAGCCCAGTAAAGTTATATATCACTGTTAAAATACAAATACATTGTTAGTTGTTGGTTCAAACAGAATGGGAAGTGATCTGAGAGAGGGGAAATGTCAAAAAAGTCAATAAGTAAAAAATATATATATAAAAATTTGTTTTTCTGTCACCTTTTCTCTACAAGTACAATTTGAGTCATCAGACTGGTGACCAATAAACCAAAAAGGAAAAACGGTCCTGTGATCTAACCGGATCAGAACCTCAAATATATTCCTCCAGGCTAATATTCCAATGTTTTCTATCTGAGGGGAGACTAAGGGATTCAGTGATTTTTGCTGTTTTGAGTCATTGAACAGAGTGGTTTTTAAATCACATAGAGAATTTTTGCAGAAATGTACAATGACTTCTACCAGGTCACACACCTGACAGGTTTATTTGTCAGCTCAGGCTCCCTGCTGGAGTCCGGCAGAGAACAGGAGATTTAATGTGTGTCCGTGACAGGAACATTAAAAAGAACAATCCCCAGAGACCTAGTCTGAGGATCAGAACAGTCAGCTGTAGGACAGAAACGTGGTCTTTCAGAGCACAGCATACCATCTGGTCTGTGCTCAATAGACCCCTTTTTCCAGGTTATCTGGTTTCAATGAAGTTGTCATCTCTGTCTTTCTGGGTAACACGAGGATATCAAGCCTTCATCACGTGTTGTTATGTTAAAAGTGGAATTAAATGACTATCCATTTTCTTTACAAGAAGGAGTCTCTCCCTCTTTGGAATATTTATTAGTCATGGTCAAAACGAACTAGGTAGCATTACTAACTGGTTGGTGGATCTCTTACGTAACCTTTGAGTGCACAGTTCACCTCTGAGAGAAGCAACAAGCACTAACGGATATAGCCTTCATCCACTTATAACCTGTGTGCAGTCTGAGAGAGATCAAAACAGACAACCCATTTTTAGAACTTCCATCATAAATGTTTTTGAGGACTGTGGAATAATTGACATGTGAAGAACTTAATGATATTTCTCTTTCTCTGTCAAATTAAATTCACAGAAACCAGGATTTGGACAAAACAAAAAAGGTACCAAAAAGCACAAACTCTGTGTGAAATGAAAAAGATTAGAAGACAGGAATTAGGAAGGTTAGTTTTATGGGGTTCAAAGAATCCATTTATCATAAAAATCAAACATTTGAGTAATCAAGTAAATGAGAACTAGTGTTAATTAAACATAACGTAATTAAACATTTGCTTAATGCCTGACTGTGACTAATAGGTTGCTTTTTTGTTCTGATATATTCATTCATTTTCCAATCCGCTTTATCCCTTTCGGGGTCACGGGGTTGCCGGAGCCTAACCCGGCTACTCATGGGCGAAGGCAGGGTACACCCCTGGACTGGTCGCCAGTCTGTCGCAGGGGCCACAATCACACACCCATACACACTCATATTCACACCTCATTAACCTGTGAAGCATGTTTTTGGACGGTGGGAGGAAGCCGGAGTACCCGGAGAAAACCCACGCATGCACGGGGAGAACATGCAAACTCCACACAGAAAGGTCCCCCAGCCAGGACTTGAACCGGGAACCTTCTTGCTGTGAGGCAGGAGCGCTAACCACTGCGCCACCGTGCAGCACTGTTCTGATATATATATCTATATATAGATAGATATATAGATATATATATAATGTATTGTGATTTTATTAGAACTGTTTTTTAATCATTGAACATGTACAAATAAGATTTTATTAGATTACAGAAGACAGATGAACATTCTACAGGTTTTTTTCTGTGTTCCTCAGAGATCCCTGCTGACCATCTGCCTCTGTCCCATAACTCTGCAGCTGACTGCAGTAATGCTGAACCTGTTCAAGCAAGGAAACTCAGCGGTTCCTCAGCAGAGGCACCAAGCTACCAAAACCTACACAGAGAACTGCTGCTTAGCCATAAACGGTACAAAGGGGGCAAAAGAGACAATAATTGCATTTTTTAAAAGTGTTTCAATTTCTGGTTTTGGTTTTTATACTTCTGTATGTGTCTTGGTGCTTTGATCATGCAGGGGCCTCCTGCTGGAGGAGAAACCAGAGCTGAAACGAGTGTTGGAGCAACGCAGACTGGAGCGGCACAGGGAGGAGGAGATGGCACGACAGCGACCATCAGATCTAGAGATGGAGCTCCGCAAGAGACAGCAAAAGCTGCAAGAGGTCAGGTGTTTTTAAAGACCCACTCCACTGAAAATTGTGTTGTTGGTGTTTTTAACAGTGAAAACTGAAACATTTTTCTCATGGTGGAGGACATACAAAAGATTAAAGCTGTGCTTTTAAGTATTTTTTTTTTATCCAAATCATTGTGAATCATGAGCAGATGTAAAAATGTCTTTGGAAAAAGACTGAAAAGTTACTTACAAACTACAATCAGCAGGCCACAAGCTCCCTCCTGCACTGCATTCTGATGCATTCACTTGTAGACAAATCATTCCATTCTAATCTTTGTTTTCCTAGTCTGAGCTGGCATTTGGATCAAAACAATATGGCTATATAGCTCCGACAAAGCTCACCATTTTTGTTGCACCACTAATGTTAGCTTGGGGTTGTGAAGGGCTGTAAGCTAGCGCGAGTTCAAGTAAACAAAGGGATGATGGGAAATAAAAGCAGGCTCACTTCACACCAGCAGTTCCACCGACAATTTCAGAGGCAAATTTCTGATGAACTACTGCCGATCTGCAGTTAAAGTCCCATCAGTTGTCACACACCTGGGTGTGTGAAAGTGTTCTCTGCATTTGACCTATCCCCTGGGGGAGTGGTGAGCTGCAGTCACAGTCGTGCTCAGGAAGCATTTGGTGGTTTAACCCCCCAATCCAACTCCTTAATGCTGAATGTCAAGCAGGGAGTCATTGGGTCCCATTTTTAGTCTTTAATATGATTTGGCCTGGAATCGAACTCATGACTTTCCAGTCTCTGGGCAGACACTCTTCTACAAGGCCACTGAGCTGGCTGAAGCAACTACGCCCTTGAAAACAACAGTTTTAGTGTTTTTTTTAAAATTTTGATTAAAAACAGGACAATCATACATAAAAAGACACTAGGCACGCTTTTACAATAGATCAAAAGATGATTGGAGTGGAACTTTAAACAACTCAGAGACTCACTAATCAATAATTGTTGAAAAGCACCATAAAGATTGGGACACTTCCATTTTGGCAGTAACAATTTTATTTTAATAATTGCTTGATTTGCATAGAGAGGGAGCAAATGGACTAATTTGGCCTTTCTTTCTTCAGTATGAACAGGAGGAGATCAGACAGCGGGAGAACCAGCAGAAGATCCCAGAGTTTGTCCGTGTCAGGGACAACCTGAGGCGCACGCAGACGTTTGATCAGCCATGAAGCGTTCCATCTGTGTGTGCAGCCTCTCACCATAGTGGCCCTAAATATTAATGCTCAATGCCTACTACCAGACACATAAACAAAGATCTAATAAACATTAGCATGTATGAACTTTCTAGTTGATTTAAAACTCTTCTTTCGATTATGGGTTTATGCATGCATCCTTGATTCCTCTTTCGAGAGAGAAAAAGAAGTGCTATTTTTTTCTTGAAGAAAGGCAACAATGCTGTAAGGATTAATGTTTTTTATTTTTATTTTATTTTTTATGGTCGCTGAACAAAAAATATACCTTCTGCAAGTTTGGATTTTCCCCCTGGCCTTCTATGATTAAAAGACAGTGTTATAGTTTGATAAAAGGGCTCTATCATCCTAGTCTGATTTTTTTTCATGTGATTACCAACAGATTTGTCTTTTATCAAGCATACCTACATCTGCAAGTCTGTTGAGGTGATCTCTTGTAACCTTTTCATTTCTAGTATTTCAGCACTGCCCCAAAAACAAAATACAATTTAGTTTTCTCCAATGTCTTGTGCTGGACACAATTCAAAGCATTGGGGATTGATTTGCAGGCAGCTCCTCTCCCTGAGGACTCTCACAGGTCTTTCACATGGATATGAGACTTTGTTTAATTAGCTAATCTTTTCATTCCATCACGGGTCGAAGGGAAAAAGGACAGGCCATCTGGTGGAACCTTTTCAGGATGGCTAAGAATACCCAAGGGTCTGATTAAGGCACTGCAGACATTTTGGACCGTCACACAAACCACTAGCTGAGGTTGGACTCTCAGTTTAAGCAATGTTCTATCACTTTCTCAATCAAAAATTAGGCTTTCAAGAAGGGGCACGGCATTAAAAAGTATTTTTTTAAAATAGTTTTTCAAAGATAAATTCATTAACTTCAATTAATTTATTATAACACTTTAATATCCATGGAAAGTTTGCTACATAACAATGTGTTTTATGTCCTGAAATGCAGAAGTTTTTGAAGCTCAACCTATAAAAAGTGCATCATGTTTAACTCAACAGATGTCATTATGAAGTAAACAAAAAAAACTTTCATTTGTTTTTTCATACTTTTCTGTGAAGGTATTTTTTGTTATTTTAATCTCATTGAAGAAAACAAATAGAATAAATAAGAAGCTGTATGTTTACTCTGTACAAAAATCACATATTATCAAACAAAATACTGCATATTATCATTTACAAATGTTCCAGTGTACTTTAAGAGCATTCTGATGTGTTTTGGGGCAGTGGTTTATAATAATAACGAAGGCCCGGGGTGGTTGCATCCTGTATACAATTGCCAGCTGTCCAGTTTTTTCTTATTCCTTTTCTTTTTTTAAATAAAGTTTTCTCTGTTTTGCACACACCTCCATCCCTTTGTGTATTCCCCCTTCCTCTGCGAGTCGTGTGCTCTCAACAGACGCACCAGGTCTTTGAAAAGTCACAAGCGTGAGACGAAACCATTACAGAATATGGGGGAGTCCGCCGGGAACAACACAAAACAAGAACAGTTGTCACGAGGACTTTAAGCTAGCAACACTTGAATCGCGTATTTAAACTTCGAAAGGCTTATAAAATGTAATTAGATTCATTTTTTTGAAGTTATATTTGTTCAGTGTGATTTTACATTTTTTTAACCCACCCCTCTTTAAAGTGGAATTTTCTGAAACAGATGTCCCAGGCGCTCCGCTCACGTCTGACCGGAGAAAGTCTGTTCAACTTGAGCGGAGCGGCTACAGAAACGATGCTGTAGAGGAGAGACACGCGAGGCAAAAGGTGCGTAAAGGCGGGTCTCTGATGGTTAACAGCTGATTTCAAGGAAGCATTTGGAACGAACTAAAAGTAGAAACTTTTGCCATTCGCTAACTGTTCGATGAAGATACTGTTGGAAACGACACAGACTTCAGCTAAAAGCAAAAAAAAAAGTAACTTGATGTTTTAAAAAAATATTTTTTGCTATATTTATTTGTTTATCGCAAAAGTCAATTCATTTTTTTGTCATTAATCTAAGTATAAAGATTTCATTTTGGGTGTACTGTGATGTATCATTTAGGTGTAAATTCATTAAAAGTTACAATTCCATTTTATTCCAAGCCTAAATTTAAATTTGATCCACATTTATGAACAAATGATGAGGGAAATACTGCTGTGGTGAGAAGGGTTTTAGTTTTGTGAGGTTTGCTGCTTTAAAGTGAATTGTGTGAAGCCTTATTGTGGGGAAATGGGGCAGTTGGTAGCAGCTGGTATTCCAGCACTAAAATAAACATAATTTCTCTGAATCCACATGTAGAGGTGTGAATGGATGCTGTCATGCAAAAGGCAACACCTCTGTGTTTACCCGTTGAGTTCTCTTGTTTATTTATTTACAGCGGGCACTTTAAAGTGAAATGGTGTAGCCCACACCAGTAGCGAGAGATGGTTTAGGAATCACCAATGATTTAGACATCTTGTCTCTTGTGTTAGAACAGCTTTTAGCTTGACGCTTGATGAGATTTCACAGATGTCTTTGGAAGACTAAGGTCCTCCTGCTTCTTAGCCAAATTGATCTGGATCAGTGCTGACTGAGACAAGAGAAAGGAGGCTCGGAGTGCTAAAGAGTCTGCTTGTGTACATTAGCTTAGAAGTTTTCTCTTAATGTTTTGCCTCAGACTGTAGTTTCAGAATCCAGCACTTCATCCTAGGGAAATGAGCTTGCCCCAGTGACGCCCTTTGTAATCTAACACCTCTTTTTTTCCCTTCCCATCTCCTGCCGCTGTTCCATGTTGATGCACTTTTCTCCTCTGTTGCATTCAGAGAGGATCCTTTTTGCTGAATGGATTTTGGCTTTTCATCAGACTCTTAAATAAAGCATGCTGTAAAGTCGTTTGGTTTCTTCCATAGTATCAGCGTTCACATGAGAATCTTAATTACAGGGTTCAAGCAGGCAGCCTTCACTGTTTCTGGTCCCCATTGGTAATTCCAGGGCCAACCACAGTGGTAATGAGCACGGTGGTGGTGGCCGTATTCCAGGAGTACGCAACTCCAAGTGCTCATGGGAAAGGGTGGTGGTGGAAGTCTTTGAGACAGTAAAGCCACATCATGATCTCCTACCATAAACATCAACTTCCGCAGATGTTACGCAGTCACAGTCCAGTGAACTCTGAAGGATGGGTGGTACGGTTAGCTCTCATCCTTCACGTGCTTGTAGGTAATCACATGCTGCATCCATCAGATCTGCTGGATGGAGACAGTCCTATTAGTGCCAGTCTCCCTCAGGACATGTTCTACTCTTCTTGTCACATTCAATCAAACAAAAACTCTTGTTTTCCTTAAAAGAACAATTTCCGCATTCCCATAGCTCCAGGTTCTAAGAAACCCCTGAAAAATGGCATTTGCATTTTTGGGGGAAAAACTCTGCAGCTCTAAATGAGCTTAACCCAAACCCACCCACTCACTCAGCCTAAATCTGCAACCACAGACTCTTGTGAAAGTCCTCAGACAGTTATGGGGTGTAAGTGGGTAATTCCCACATTACCCTGCCTGTGTCTTGTTACCATCCTGGATTCCTGATTATGTTTTTAGATTGGTGCAACATGGAGCCATGTGTCTGCAGGCAGGGAAGGCCACAGCCACACACACGCTCCTGTCTTCACCTCTCACTGTCTATCAGCGCACAACGACGCAGCTAAAGCCTGAGCTGTCAGCAGATACTGAGCGTGCTGCAGTTACTGAGGTCACTTGTTGGATGTAGGGCCTTTGTTGCAGTGTTGTTTTACAGACTCGAGCAGTCTAGCTCTGCTTCATTGTGTTCCTGGCTGCTCAAAGCTGAGTCAGTTCACATGAGTTACTGTGGTGAATAGGTCAGACCTATGGGATACTGAATAACATGCTTTTACAGAATGTTCTCATTCACACAGACGCTGGGTCTTCCTCATCCCTACAGGAAAAGGCCTGATATCAATCTCCAAGCACAGCAGTTGACACAGGAGCAGAGGATTACACTCTGAAGCTTTGATGACATATTGTTATTGTCTAATGCAAAGTCTGTCTCGATCTGGCCCCCACACCCCTCTTATCTTGACCAGAAACACTTCCTTTTTTGCTAACATGGGGTTTGTTTACTTGCTTGATATTGACATTTTCCAAAAGTTTGTGACAGTCTTTTATTTTGTAGTATTTGTTGATTTTATGATTGTTTCAGTAAAAATCAAGGGTGGTGGCAGCATGTTGAGGAATAAAACACATTTTAAAAGTTTTTTTAAAAATCTGAGAAACAGTTTATTTCTACTTTTGTCCCATTTTATAGCCTCATATGATCGCTAAATAAAACATTTAGTTTGTTGTTGTCACTGTTTATCATCTGCTGCTCTCTCTCTTTTTTTTTGCCAGTCACATGTTTTCTCGAGAGCATGAATGCTGCAAAGGCCTCAAGCATGACTTGTACTTAGTGTGGAAGAAAAATGGGAAGGGTTGTGCAGGATTCAGCAGGGGCCTTGTTATGTGATGCTGCATGGATAAGCTCATTGAGACATTCTTCCACTTCAAAGCCCCCAGAGACTTTTCTTAGACACTGGTTGAATAGGAACTAAGGGAGGGGTGCGCAGCAAGAACAGGTGCAGTCCACGAGCGGGGCAATTCCTGCTACCATCTGCTTTGCTTTTTCAGGGTCTGGGCCCTTTAAATGCCCTCTGACACGCCTCACGGCGACACGCTTTCCTAGTCAGCCACTCCATGCTTCGTCACCATGGCACCACAATTCAGATTAACCCCTGCACATGTGCCGAGTCAACTGCAGGGGTCTGCCTCTATTGTGATTAAGCATGGGAGAGTGAAGGAGAAGAGGGAGGAGGAGGGAGATGGAGAACTGGATGTAAAAAGAACACCCGCCACTCATTCACTTTTGTTAAGTAAAACAGCGGCGGGAGAGTGAATGAAGCCATGTGGCAGGAAAACAGAGACAGAAAATGAATTCTTTTAAGAGATCTGCTTCATTCTGATCATTTGAATGCACTTTGTTTGTTAAAACAGGTTATTACAAAATCCAGAGAGCAAAATGACGACTATGGAGAGTAAAGAGGAGATCAGTGACACTGACAGTGGGATCATTTTGCAATCTGGTAAGTAAAATGCTCACAAAAAATAATAATAGGGGTTTATAGTGAATCTGAATATTAGACATTGTTTGTTGGGTCTGTTCACCAACAACAAAACAATAATACATTTAAATATGAACAAAGTTCTCCTATAATAATTTAGTTTAAAAGTACAGGTTGTTTTCAACAGTTTTATGTACAAAAACATACAACCCTTTTTAATGTTGAGGTTTTTACACTTTGATAACATACTGAACTAGTTAGGAACTCAAGACTTAAAGCCACACCCCAATGGAAATTGTGTTATGGGTGTTTTTAGCATCTTCTTGTGGCATATTTCTCATAACGGAGGACATATACAGAGAGACAATAAAGCTGATTTCTGAGCATTTCTGAATATTTCTTTATTGAAATCATTGTGAATCAGAAAAAGATCATACTTGTGATGTAAAAAAAAGGGTGAATGTGGTACAAGCTCACTGCTCTGCTCCATTCTGATGCATCCACTTGGTGACAAATAGATCCATGCATGCATGTAATTTTGAAAACAGTAAAATCATAATTGAAAGAACTTTGGGAATGCTTTTAAAATAGCTCAAAAGAAGATCTTTAAGATTTTTGATAGATTTTCTATTTTGCAAAGAATGTTTTGCAAAGAAGCCAGCATTTTTTTTATTTAATTTTTTTTGTCCTTTTTTGTGGCCTAAATCCTTTACTTTCAAAGAAGAAATTTTATTTTTATAGCCCTTTACAGCACTGTTGGGAACCAAATTGCTTTACAATAGTAAAAACTTTTAAGAAATAACAATACAAATATTAAAGATCATTAGGAAAAACAACAAAGAACACAAATAGGATATTCATTCATTCATTCATTCATTTTCCAAACCGCTTTATCCCTTTCGGGGTCACGGGGTTGCCGGAGCCTAACCCGGCTACTCATGGGCGAAGGCAGGGTACACCCCTGGACTGGTCGCCAGTCTGTCGCAGGGGCACAAATAGGATAGTAAAAACTAAAAATAAAATAATCAATAAAAAAATGAAAATCCCACCCACTGCTAAGTATTAAAAACTAACCTTAAAATGTGTCGTACAGAAATGGTTAGGTCATATTTTATAAACAGATCCAAATTTCTAAATCAGCAAGTAAAGAAAACCTGGACTGTTCTCCTAAAATTGTCTTTTTTTTCCTGAAAAATTGCAATTGATTTTTTTGTAGGTCCAGATAGCCCCACTTCTCCAGTGAAGGACCTGAGCCCTCACACCCGAGCTCTGAAGCTGAAGCAGCAGGCTCTGGAGGATCATCTGGAGCTCTGCCTGCTGGAGCTGCAAAAACTCTGCATCCGTGAGGCAGTGAGTTTATCGTGGGAAACAGTTCTTATGATGAATATTATGACAAACTTAACCAGAATAATAGGGAGTGCTTTTGGCATCTTTGTAAGCATCTGTCCTTCCAGGAGCTGACGGGCAAACTGCCCTCAGAGTATCCTCTGATGCCCGATGAGAAGCCTCCACAGGTTCGAAGGAGGATTGGAGCTTTATTTAAGTTGGATGAAGGTTTGATGCAAAAGAATCAGCAGGTATTGATTTTCACATTTTACTGTTCATGAAAAAAGTGAGTTATCCTGACACTAAATTCAAGGTTCCATTTTATCCCAGGACTCTGAGCTGCAAGCACTGGAAACAGACTTGGCTCTTCAGCAGCAGATTTATGTGGCAGCCCGCAAGCTCTCCCTGGAGGAGAACCTCAGCAAACCACAGAAGAAGAGTCGACTCCTGCAATGTAAGAGGGAGGAAAAGAAAGTGAAGGATCTGCAGGAGGCCGTGTTCCAGCACAGGATCAAGAGTGAATGTAACTCACCCTGTGTCTCCACCTCAAGCAGCCAAAACAAAGGTTAATGACACTGCTGCTCCCTTCAAGCTGACTGTTGCACCGCATGGTGGGTTTGACCCATTCTATGTTTGATTTTTTCAGATCTTTGCATGTCTGATGACAGCTCTCTCTCTGATGTGGTGGCTCTGGATGACGGTGAGTTAAGATTGGATGCAAACATGTAAAGTTACCCGCCCAAACCTTCACCGCCCAAAAAATGTAAATTGAAAATATTCTATGTTTACTTTTTATGTAAATATATATTTGTCTGGGGTTTTCTTTACTTACTATGTTTTTAATGTTCTCTTTGACTCTATAGATGTGGATTCATCAAGCCCCCTCTCACCTCCAGTGTTGAACAATTCCTGCTCAGACCCCCTCCAACTCTCAGAGAAACCCCTGCAATCCTCCCCGCAGCCCTCAAGTCAGCTCAGGGTGGAGCATGAACGCTCTCCCATCCAGAACTCCCCATGGAAGGAGTCCAGTCTGGACCAGCCTTACCTTAAGGCCACTAAACCTCAGTCCAGCAGCAGAAGCAGGTCCAGGTAGGAAGCAGAAGCTATGTCAGATACAACAGCTGATGGATTTAGTCAGATATGTAAAATAGTTTAACTTTTAGGAGTAGAAAGGTGATGGATGTGTCAAAGTTGATCTTTAGAATGTTTGTCATTGCAGCAGTGTTATTGTATGCATGAAGGTTCCTTCTGTTTCTTCATGTTGTTGCACGGGATTTCTCCTGTGCAGTAGTCCCACGGGAACTCAGGTGACTGCAGAAAGCTGTCGGATCCCTCTCACCCAATTTGTCAGGAACTCGGCCTTGCGTCACAATCATACCACCAGCGCCCCCTCCACTCCAGAGCTGCTCATACGCCGACAATACTCCCAGTCTTTTAGGTGAGTCATTTTCAGACAAGGAGCATAACAACGTGTCTGCTGTGGTTTCATAAGTTAACTTAACTCATTTTTTCAGACTTCCCAAAACAAAGCAGTCTGCTGGTCCTGAAAACAGTTGTGGACGGGTCAGGCTGCCTCAGCAGTTCTGCACAGCTGATTTCAGACTGCAGTCTCCAGAGTCCTCTCCTCTGCGGCCCACTTTAAAAGACTGCAGCTCAGATCAGTCCTTCTCCTCCCATATTGGCTCTCCTGTAAGATCCGAACCAACTGAGATCCCTAAGCTCTACCCCCCGCCTTATGGATTCCACTTTGGAGCACAGAAGAGGAGCTTCCCTGATCCACCGAAGAAGACCAGCCAGCCTCTTTCCAGCCCAGGATGTGGGAGGACCACTCTAGAGGACAGCCAGCAATCTCTGGAAAACCTGGACATGGGGAAGTGCTCCCTATCCAGCTCTTCTGTGCCTCACAGCCAACAAACAGGAGCAACCTCCCCAAGGAGGTTCCTAAAGCCACCTCCACCGTACACCAGGGTTGTGAGGACGCCCTCACTGAAGGAATACCCAAACCACGCCATCAGGTTGATGCCGCGAGAGATTGTGTCAGAGGAGCTGAAGTCCTGGCATCAGAGAAATAAGCTGCAGAAGTTATGGCTGAGCAATGGAGACAAGCAGATCTCCCTGAATGTTACAAGCCCCACCTCCCCCCACCTGCCTCCCTTTAACCAGGTTGGTATCTCCCATGTGGAAAATCCTGCTTCTGATGATGAGATGAGAACATTTATGTGATGGTGCTTTTGCAGGGTTCGGGTAACTTGATTCTCCAGAGAGCTCCAGACGGGACCCCGCTGCAGTGGTTTGTGGCTGAGGATGCAGAAATTGTGAGCCAGGTGTGACCAACACCTCCACATCCCTGTTTATTTATCTCTGTATTTATTAAGACTTTGAACTCTCTGTGAGATTGTGTGCTGATGCAATACAGAAAATAACTTAAAACCTAAAGTATGGTGCTACACCAATTTTATCTAACTTCAGTTATCTGAAAGGAATTGATGGTTGAGTTAGAAGCTCATGCAATCTCATGAACATGTGTAATGGACCATAAACTTATTTTATTTTTTTTAGTTTCTTTGAGGCTGGCACACATTTGCACATTTAAGTCACCAGATAGTTGTTGGTTAGATTTCCCTCTTATTAATATTATTTTTTATTATATTTATTATTTAAACATTTACCTTTCAGTGTAGACAGGTAATTAAATTTTCTAAATAAATAGCTATTTTCTGTAAGTTAAGTGTCTTTTTGTATTTGACGTGAATCCATTGTAATGTTTGTCATTAACTTTTAATAATTAACCCCTAAGGCCTTTAAAAATGGTTGATGAATGTTTTCACTGCAGTGTGGTGTTTTCTTACTAACTACTTGATTGTAACTGTTTCCATATTTTTGTATATTTATAATAAATAACGCCAGCTAAGGTTGCATTTGTTGAATTCTTGCACAAAGAGAAGGATAAAAGCATGTCAACAGGCAGAAGTTTTTCATCCTCGTGTTTTCATAATCGCACACAAAGAGAAAATATCCACTGCAATCTTTTGCAGAAGAACATCTTATCACGGATCTCCATCAAAAAGGTTCCACAAGAAAAGAATCGTCATCACGACACAGAAAAGCACGAGCACGTTCAAACATGGATGCGTCCATCTGCAGCGATACAGCCTAAGAGCCAGAGGGTGTTGCCAGCACAGGGAGCCATACCTAAACAAAGTCAACAGTCAATGTTTAGACAAAAACAAAATAATCATTTAAAGAATCTGACTTTGCTTGCATACATGGAGATTTGTCTGAGGATGCTGGGAGCTTTCTTTTCCCTTCCTCTGTTTGACCGATCGTCTTTGCCCTTGTGTCTGAGCCGTAAAGAAATCAGTGCCGCACTAGAAGGAAACAGCAGTTTATTTGGTTAAAAATTGCATTTCTGAAGCATTCTGACACTTTTTCAAGGTTTAAGCCAAAAAAAGTTAATCTCTTAGTATTTATTTATGCATAAAAAGACACATTTAACAATATTTGACATAATAAGGACAAGTGAAAGTCAAATTAATGATAAAAAAGGCCAAAAACCTAATAGCTAACCTTAAAAAAGCATTTATTATCAATAATATTTTAGTAAACCATTAGACGTAAGATTTTCTTCTTGTTGACCTAAAAAATAAATCTTTTTTACAAGAGGATTAAAAACAAGACAAAATGATCTGCCACAAACTACGCAAAAATGTTTATTTTTCTTGTAAAATATTCAGGAAAAGGGCAATTATTGTGGATTTTTAAATCATTTGTAGTTTTCTTGTTCCTTTTATCAACTTCCTTACTTTTTGTTTTGTGTTGTTTTGGGAATCACATGCTCTGGTTGGGAGACATCTGGTTTGGAGGTTGGAAGGGGTTCCAGAGTGGATTCGGGAGCTGATGCTTCTGGAAAGTCTTGATTAGGTTGCCTGACACGTAATGTAGTTGATTTTAACCATACAAATAATACACACAAGCTTTAAAGCGGTTGTAGACCTGTTTTCTGCTAGATACCTGTCCTCTTTAGTGATACGGCTGGAATCCAGTATCAGGGATGGAGACGAACATGAAGGAGTGAGCTTCTTACCAGAGAAGCCTCGCTTTCTTGCGTCTTTTTTCTTTTTCTCCTGTAATGAAGAAGAAGCTCGTTCAGATTCAAGAATAGAGCAGTGTGGGAAAAAAGCACAAAGGTAAACCACTTCACCTGACTCTGGCAGGACATGATTGATGTGCTGATCCGGCGACGTAAAACCCCCTGATGGGAAAAAAAACAGAACCACGAAATAAGGAGGAAATCAGATACCATGAAACTATGATAAAAGCATACTTGTGTGGAGTTTTTCATCTTGTCGCTTTCCTCTGGCTCTGCAAAATAAAAACTCAGAGTCAAAATGTGCAGCAGAGGAATGCAAATACTTAAAAAAGACACAAAAAAAAACCTGGAGAAATTGTTGGATTGATGCTATTTCTGTAGGAGCTTGGATGCTGCTGCGTCATCTTCTTCATTTCTTCCAGTTCTGCTACATTTTTGTCATGGCGCCTCCTCAGACTCTCCACGTGAGCCACCATGAGCTCCACTGCTCGACTCATCCGAGCCTCCTGGCCAGGACAGACGCATGTAATTAACTAGTGGCTTTAACATGCATGTACATGCATGCAGTAAATCCAGATTAGGAAACTAGATTTCAGTCCCAGTTTTATATTATGTGGTGTCATATCATTTGATCATGAATATACCTGGTGCACAGCACCGAGCACCTCTGCCGTGTTGGAGATTCGTTCCACTGTGCCCCCAAGTATGTCCAGAGACAGCTGCAGCTTCTGCAGGATTGTGCTGCGTTTGCTGTCCAGGCAGAGGCCCTTCAGCATCTGTGAACGCATGGACAATGGATCTTACTGCATCTGGCATCATGAAGAGCCACAATAGCTAGTCATGAGATTACGGTATATTTTTGACTTTCATAAATCTTTGTGACAAAAGAAAACATATTTTTTGTTAAATAATTGATTTATTCATCTGGATGTGGATTAAGGTTTGTAGAATACATCACTCTTTATTAATAAAAGCAATTAACTCTTCATTGCAATAAAACATGAATCTTTAAAGGATAAACAAAATGTTTTTGTCCTTTTTTGAAAATATACTTTAATGTAAATTAATTATACAGTTTAACAATGAAAAAAGGCCAGATCAATCAACTATACTGAGGTAAAACAGATATTTTGATCAGTCAAAACACTCGTCTAAAAATAACTTGAATGCATCTAAAAACTTGAGATTATATTCCCTTTTAACTGTTAAAAAAGCTGTTAGAATAGTAAAACAAGCTGCTATGAAACTGAACATGGAAATCTTTGTACCTCCAGGGTCTCCCTTCCCCTGCTCATCTCAAGCTGAATGTTCTCCTCTGCCAGGTTGCGGGCGTGCTCCTCTGCCTGGAGCCTCTGCTTTAGAGTGTACTGATCACAGCGGAAGGCCAGAGCGATCTGAGAGAAGGCCACCTGGGACAAAAACAGCTCATACCTGTCAGTGACATCCTTTGAGATCACAATATAATCTCCAAAACAAAAAGGAAGATTCTTTTAGTCTAATGAGAGGAACGTACCTCCAGATCCTTCTCTGACATTTCCACACTGGCAGAAAATAATTGATTTAAAATCTTAATAAAAGTTCACACATGAATTAATTCAAACATATTTTAATGCAGCTGTTTAGTCCAGCACCTGTTGAGGCCAACACGCTCTATGATGGACAGCTCATTCCAGCCTGTTAGAGGCGTCTCCTCTCTGCTTACATCTGTTAAAAAAACACAAATCAGGTCTGAATGTATGAGCAGCTGCTGCTTTTTTAAAATAGTTGTTACCTTCTTCGCTGTCATCACTGTCTGGTTCAATTGACAGTTTGTGGCACCTTATCTCTGTGTCAGGCTGAAAACAACGTGCCAGCTTTTAATATTAATGTGTGCAGGAGCAGGTACAGCGGCTGGAAGATTATCAGAATCACCTTAAGGCTCATCAGCGCGTCATCCATCGGTCACACCAGAAAACTCCAAAGAAAGTCCGTAGAGGATAACTGAATTCTTCAGATTCTCTTCCTGATGAGAGGCAGCTTTTTCCTTTCAGATGAAATAAACCAACTTGTTGTGGGTTCACTGCTTCCTCTGCCTTTCTTCTGTCTTGAGAATAGATAATCTTGTTAAGAGATCCACAGTCAAACCAGAGCAGAGGGATTGACACAAGAGGCTCATGGGAAGCTGTCCTACACAGTAAACATTCAGCTGTGAGAGATGCAATATAATGAGTCTTCTAGTATCTCTCTGGAGATACATAATGGTGCTTCTGTTTTGATAATCAATTCATATTTTCCTTACAATCAGTGAACAAATTCAACAGAATTAGCTTTTTTTTTTAAATCACCAAAACAAGTTTTAACCCCAACCTGTTATAGGCTGCATCCAGTAAATACAGTCACTTCAAGAACTCATGGGGTCATTATTAAATTTTGTTAATAATAATAGCAATATTATTAACAATATTATAGCATAATAGCAATATTCGTTTATTAACATTTTTCTGCAATAATCTTCTTAGTCTTTCAGCTGCTTCCTTTCTTACTGCATTCTCCACACTCACACCAACCTCTCACTACATCCATGAACCTCCTCTATAGTCCTCCTCCAGGCATATTTCCTGATGCTTCAAGCTCAACATTCTTTTTTCATGTCTCTTCTCAATGTGTCTGAACCATTTCCCCAGCATTTATCTCCAAAACATTAACATGCCCTCAGTTCCTCTGATACTTTCATTCCTGAACATATCCATTCTTGTCCCTCCCAAAGGGAACCGTGACATCTACAGCTCTGCTGCCCCGGCACTTTTTCAGAACTGCCGTCATTAAACCAGGGTCGGGCACAGAGGGCCGCATTCCTGCCTGTTTTCCCAACATACCCTTTGCCATGACCTCACTGGCTGACCACACTTAATCCATGTAATCAGTCATGAGTGCAGAATGGATAGATGGAAATCATGCAGCCCACACCCGACCTCATTACTGATCACAGTATCATCTGCAAACATCACAGTACCTGTTGAACCTTATCTGTCCATCTGTTCATAATAAGACTGTTGCCTCTTAATGAGTAGATTCCCTTTAAATGTTGCTTAGTTTGTACATGAAGCGCTTTGAATTGCATTTCTTTGAAAGGTGCAACCCAAAGCTGTCTTGATCTAGTTCAGAACATCTGAACTAAGCGGTTTCAGAAAAAAAAGAATTTTCCATGCTGGCAAATACTATTCATCTCATTTAACAGATGACTTTTAAAAAATGTAAGCATGAGCACACTTTCTGGATGTTTGAGTCAAGGTTGACCCCAATTCAGTTTAAAATGTACTATAGATTTATTTTTCATGAACTACCAACTTTTTAAAGTTTACCCAACAGTGATACTGTTATAGTTTTCACATCCACTTTCCTTTTTAGCAGATAAGGAGGTTGTTCAAAATTCTCATTGTAAGCTAAACATTTTGATTTCACATTAAATAATAAAGGACTAAGTTTTTCACAGCACTATGTACATTAATGACATCATTTATCCACTCAAAATGTCAGTGGAAAAAGCATGCATCCCAAGTTGCCTCACTTTATTCCTCAAAATTCTAAGTAACTGGTACATTATTTTAGATGACAATTACTTTCTCAATCCTATTTATCTGTTAATTTAATAGATTAAATACACACATTTGAGAAGCTAAATTTAGAGATTCCATCAAATTAACATCAAGTGAAAGGTTTATTCCTGAATCTTTGAAGCATTCTTCCAGCTCAGAAAACACTCAAGACATTGGAATTTGGAGATTCTCTACATTTATTAGTAGAAAAGTCTTCTTTAATAAAGGCGCTGAGGTTTGCCCATGGTGCTCTTGATGTAAAGGGCACGGACATTCTGCCAGTTTTTCTTCAGCAGAGACACCAGGAAGTTGACCGCCAAGTGGATGTTGTAAACGAGCTCGTCCTCCGTCATCTTCACGTGTCCGACAGCTACAGCCAGACAGAGCACCTACGACACACAACCACGCCGTTACCATCAAGTCATCCGAATGCTCTAAATACAGACATAAAAACTGAACCGCACCTTTTTCATCTGGAACTTGATGGTGGATTTGACCTCATCGACCTTTGTGTTCAGATTCTCATTGTGAGTGAGCAGAGAGGGGAACTTGCCAGCCTTATTCAGCCCAGGGCCCAAAATTCGAGGGATCTGCTTGATGAGCGACTCTGAAGCCAGAAAGGCGTCGTACTTCTTGGCTGTAAAAAAAGGTAAAAGATTTAAAGTTTATCCCCAGTAAAGTAGGCATCTCTTTGGTCATCCCATCAAGTCCCTACCAAGCTTCTTGACCAGCTTTTTGTTCTTGTTGAGTTTCTTCAAAGCCTCGATGTCCATGTGGGGCATGTCAGCGGCCTTGGCCTCATCACAGTGCTGCTGGTCTCCCAAAACACACACAGAGAACTTGGGCCTGGGGAGAGTCTTCAGCCTGTACAACAAACAGCAACCCAATACAATTTAAAATGATTGCAAATAGATCTTCATAAATCCATTAGAACAGAACTAATCCCATTAATGTACTGACCTTTCTACATATAAGTCACAGCATAATTAAAAACAAAACTGCTAATGTTCCGTTTCCATTTCCAAATGACACCTCCATGACTTTATAATATAACAAAGAAATCATCTTACCCACACCACCAAAGTGGCCGGTGATCATCTGACTTCTTGGGTTTTATAAAGTAAAATTGTTCGGCTTGAGGGTGTGAACCTACCAGCCTTCCCTTATGTTTTAAGACCCGGGGTAAGGGTCCGTCTGCTTCCCCTACAACAGCCAGGGCTGCGTGGTTCAGCCAGACTACCCAAAGTACTTCTCCATGTCTGTTCGTGTCCCATCTGGGAGATGTTTTAATTTATCTTTTTTAAAAACACTGGATAACCTGATAAATTTGGACCTTCAGACAGGATTTGAAGAAAACATGGAAAAGGTTGGGTGAGACAGTAAAGGGTCGAACCTGACGGTGCCAGAGAAACGCTTGTCCTTCTGGGGATCATAGTTTTTGAGACTGATCTGCAGCTCCACACTCTCCACAAACCTATAAAACAAACATTAAAATGTCAAGCATTTTATCATTACTTTCACGACATTTCCTTTGCATGAACTTACTTCCTTGGCTTGGCAACGGAGCCCTGCAGAACCTCTTTCACCGCTTCATAAAGCGTATCTCTGGAAACTTTGCTAAAAAACAGTTGACACACGAGTTTTTACAACTTTAGCTTTACAAACTTCATATCACTTCTATTAACATTTTCCCTCCTCCCTAGCTGTGGTGCAGAAACGTGGCTTATGAACGTTTTCTGGTTCAAGTGATGTCCTGACAAAGCAGTAAGAGGAAAATTGACGCAAGTTAGGTTGCGTTCAAAGTTGTCCAAGAAACCGGTACCACACCGAGTGACAATTAAAACCGTCTGTTATCTTTACACAAATTTCTCTTCTTAAATCCATAACTACTTAAGGTTTGAGCACCCCTGAATATTGATCCGTCCTGGTCACTGCTCCCATTTATCAATCAAAAGCAATGCAACATGTTCTAAAATAAATTAATAGGAGTGTAAATGTCTCGACAAACGATCGTTCTTATCATTAAGTATTAGATTATTTATAAAAAATGTATTAAATCAGTGGATGGCAGTGGATTATAGCTCTAAAGCCTGGCCCTGCCGTGGTGATACCGGCGGAGACATTGCGCATGTCCGTCCGACTTTTACCCTCTTCAATCAATAAATATGCAACTAAAATTGAATAATTTGTGACCAATCATATACTTAAACTTTGTGTTAGGTAAAATTAGATCTGTTCTTGATAAAATATATCAATTCCTGGCTTTAAATTGCTGAATCTTATCCTACCTCATTTTTGCCGCTTGTCCCTGTCGACTAGCTACGCTGGAAAGGAAGTGGCAGCGGAAGTTACGTAAAAATAAAGGCAGAGAGGCATGCGTCGGTTTTTTTTAAATAAACTTTATTTGTAAACTATTTTTCCATTTGATGTACTTTTTTCATTTACAAATAGCACAAGGCAATTTTTGTTGTGTAACTATTTTTATGTTGGTCTTTTAAATTCTTTTACGGTTAAAAAAAATGTATTTTGAATGACTGAATTAATTTCCAATTATTTAAAAATTTAGTTTTTTTCTGCTCAATGTGGAATCCTGGATGTAGGCCAGCATTGTGAGAAAGCAACACATGGCATGAATTAAACTTTTGCCAAAAGTTAACCAGTTTCTTGAAGAACTTTGTGTTTTGACAGTCAATTTATAAAACATAATGAAAGGCAATACATGAAAACACTGCTCAAGGAATAAAAGTCAACATATGTTTGTCTGAATAATGCCACACATCCATAACTCCCTTGGAAAAACATCTTGTGTGGAAATAAATATTTTAAGTATTTTAACATTTAAACAAAGATGTGAACCAAGTATTACTATACTACACTACAAGTAATTTAAATATTGTATAGCATTGCTCTTGAATCTGAAGGAATACATCTTTTAAACAGGCAGAATATAATTTTTATTTACTGATATTTGTATCATATAACGATATCTGAAATTTTTTATTTGTTCAGTTGATTTATTCTGTTTTACAGTCAAAACTATAGGAGCTTCAATGTTTAAAAAGTATACAACCAGTTGAAGGGGCTGCACGGTGGCGCAGTGGTTAGCGCTCCTGCCTCACAGCAAGAAGGTTCCCGGTTCAAGTCCTGGCTGGGGGACCTTTCTGTGTGGAGTTTGCATGTTCTCCCCGTGCATGCGTGGGTTTTCTCCGGGGACTCCGGCTTCCTCCCACCGTCCAAAAACATGCTTCATAGGTTAATTGGTTTCTCTAAATTGTCCCTAGGTGTGCATGTGATTGTGCATGGGTGTGTGATTGTGGCCCCTGCGACAGACTGGCGACCGGTCCAGGGGTGTACCCTGCCTTCGTCCATGAGTAGCCAGGTTAGGCTCCGGCAACCCCGTGACCCCGAAAGGGATAAAGCGGATTGGAAAATGAATGAATGAACAACCAGTTGATATGTTGTTTTTAGCATTGTTACATTATGTGTCATGCAGATGCTTGAAGAAAAGAACCAGACTTTTCATGTGAAATGATTGATTCATGAAATATAAAATTCTATTGCTAAATGTCATGACTCAAACACTGAAGAGAATTCGAGAATTGCATCTTTGCAAACAGATATATTTGATGTGTAAATCAAAAAAATAAGGCAACATTTCAATTTAATGAAATTATGTCAAGAGTTTACTTTGTTATTTCATCGCCATAAACAGTTTTCACAATTTTTTTTCAAGTAATGTAAAATATTTAATGCTTTATTAGAAATCAATAAAAAGTCAGAGCCCTTATGCTGGCGTGATTCGCTTCAGCGCAGCTTGAAGAGGTTTCTTCAGGAACGTCTCATTTGACATCAGGCAGGTAGACAGGGAGTGTTTTTGTGTAGCATTCACCTAGAACAACATTAATATTTTTTACACTCAGAGAATCAACAAAATTTGTTCTAATTTTTTGAGGTCATACAAGGAAATATTTATTAAAAGGCTTACAAGACTGCCATATTTGGTTAGGGCTGTGAGCATCATTTTTGCAAACTTCACCGACTTGGTGCATAAAGGACTCTGAGTGACGAGCTGTTCAGTGAACTTTGTGAAAACGTCTGCATTCAGGAAAGGCTGAGGGGGAAAAAAGACATAAAAATTAAAAGTGACCTTAGTAAAAAATATTTATATAATTCTATAAGAAGCAAACTTTTACATCCTTTTAAAGAAAGAAAATCTGGTTACCTCAGAATCTAGCAAGCTGTGAATAATGGAGAGCACTGCTTCACTCCATTCAACTTTGAATGTCAATCTGAAATATGATAGAATCATTAAAAAAAAATGTATTTTTCTAATAAAATAAGTGAGTCTGCATCATTGATTTCATGTGAAAATTTCATTTCTATCTTACTGAAGCACTAGCAGCTTGTAGTGAGATTCAAGACAGCCTTCTATCAGTCTGTTCAGCAGTTCCACCTGTGGGCTCCCTGAAAATAAAATAAAGTTCTCAAAAGCAGATCAGATGATTTTAGGGACAAAAATAAAAGGCATTTCTGTGCTGGAATTAGTCTATATGTTTACATACTTTTGACCTGGGATCATAAAGCTGCAAAAATGTTTGTTTAAGCCAAAGTCTTGAAAAGACAAATGTGAAGCGACAGCTCAACTTTGAAGAAACTGGACCATGTAATGGGACAGAACAACAGTCTTTGAAAAATTAAACTTCTTGACTTAATACAGAAAACACAAAATAAAAGAGGCTTTAATTTAACCCCTTGATACATATTAATGCAAACCTTGGCTCCAAAATTATGTAAATTTTTTTATAGATGGAAATGAACTCAGACGTCAAGGGGTTAAAACCATCTTAGTCATAGTAATAAGTATTTTCTTTAGAAAAAACATATTTGTTGCTTTGAAACAGGGTAACAAGTTCCACTGAACATGAATTCAAAAACATCAGCTCAGTTTTTGCAACACAGTTACAGCATTTATGTCTCACCTATGTTTTTATCAAGCACTGGTCCAATTAAAGCATGGCACATGGATCTGGGGTAGTGGTTACAAAGTGAGGTTACTGCCATTACCAAACATCTAGAGGCTGGTTCTGACAGTGCAAGGATCTGGGAAATAAAATTAAATTTCAGTATCAAAACACACAAGCAAGTTTGTGACATTTGGAGCTCTGGTCTCATACCTTCTCCAGCAGAAGATGCTTGATGAGGGAAGTTGCTGTGCTGTAGCTCAAGTCAGGAGAGAGCAACAAAATGCTGTTGCACAGCTTAGGTAGAATGTGTTCAGGTAACTCAGGAAACTTCAGCATGGTACATAACAACTCAACCTGAACAGAAACAGCAGCATGTGAAGAGACAACTACATGGTCAAAGAAAGGATGTTTTGATGTGATGACTCACTTGGCGAGGGTCACAGTCGTTCAGCACTTTAAATAAATCTGTTGCATTTTGGTCCCACTGAGAGAATAAACAAGATTAAAGAGACAAAGCAGGGACGCCCAGACTTTACTGTTCCAGCTAAAATAATTCAAATGTCCTACCACATCTTCCTGGCTTTGCAGTAACTCTTTTATTTGAAGATATGAGACCTAAATGAACAGAAAACAGTAGGTTTATTTCTGAAACCCCATACTTTAAAATGGACAATTCAGACAAAACCTGCAGCCCAGCAAACTTTGTTTACCTTCATGTCTTCTGGTAGAGCTTCACATGTATTTTCAGATGGAGGAATTACTGCAGGGACACTTTCAGGCACAAGTGGCATTTTTGTTTTAGCGCTCTCTCCTTTCTCAGCACACTCATCCTCTGTTTTTCTTCGTTTACTGCATTTTTCTGTTTCTTCACTGTCTGAGTCCAGGTGGATGAAGCTGCCCTTCCTTTTCCTTTGAGTTCCCGGCTCAGATAAATGGGGCATATCCTTCAGTTCTGAGCTAACTGTTGAACTGCTAAAGTATTTGGCCCAACCTCTGACCTCACCAGAACCCACAAAGCGTTTTGAGAGCTGCTTCAGCCTTTGAGTGCATCTATTGGTGCACATAGGTTGTTCATGGTGAGTTCCAGACCTTCCTTCCAGCTGTTTAACCAGAGCAGTGACCCACGGGCTGGTTTGAGATTCCTGGACGAGACATTTGAGCAAAGGGAGGATGGTGCTCTTGGGGAGAGAAGGTTGAACTAAATAAAGAAACGACAGCAGGTTTTGTTTGAAGGATGTTGGAAACAGGCACACAAGCGGTTTACTGAAAAGAAAAGAAGAAAAAGGAGACATTAATGCTTCAAATTTTAACTTAATGTAGAATAGAATAGAACACAACAGGACGCAATAGAATAGAATAGAATAGAATAGAATAGAATAGGGATTAGAGCTTCAAATTTGAACTTAATGTAGAATAGAATAGAATTTTTATTACAGATTTGAGGTCCAAATTTCAACATAGTAAACGAAACATTGGTAATTTCCCTAAATGAAAATACAAGTGAAATATAAACTCAAAAATAGAGTTCTTTTTAAATCAAAAATGTATAACCGAGATAAGAACAAACCACTTCAGTGGCTGAAAAAGTGTCAACAGAAAAATCAATGAACGTTTACGGAAGAAAGCCAGATCTGCCCACTTACATTTCAAATGGCTGGGTCACATCTCCCAAACAACTTATTTTGTCTCGACATAAAATTTCCACAAAGTTTCCTAAAGAGATGCTTGGGTTTACGCGCCGAAGCTTCTGGAAAGCCGTCAGTCCTCTGCGAGTCCCCGACGAGCCGGACATCAGCGCCCGAAGCAGCAGCTTCGAATGTCCGTCAAAACCATCCAAAAGCATGGTAGAGTCAAGCCTCATAGTACAAGTCTTGTACCGTTGTAACCATAGACAATTTGTCTATAAAATATGGCTGAAACGTTAAGGACGTAGGATCTGTGGGAACCGCCACTTTCTTCTTCTGTAATTTTGTGATGGCTGTTGGCAAACAACTTGAAGGTGCATTACCGCCACCTACTGGAAGGGAGTGTGGACCGGGATGATTAGTTGTCCTGCAACTGTTGCATCCTTAAACAAGGCCTAATCCATGAATGCATGCACTAGCCTAGATTCTACTCATTTAAATATTCACAACTCATCTAAAATCTAACAGCTATGTTCAGCATTTCTTCTCATTTTATAGATGCATCCACCCGTGAGTGCACACTGTCCTCTTAAACGACAAAGCGCATTGCAAGTAAACTTCATCCATTTTGCAATCCGCTTTATCCCTTTCGAGGTCACGGGGTTGCCGAAGCCTAACCCGGCTACTCATGGGCGAAGGCAGGGTACACCCCTGGACTGGTCGCCAGTCTGTCGCAGGGGGCAAGTAAACTTGATTTAAAAAAAAAAAAAACCTCAAAATTTTGCAGACTAAATTACTTTTCACCTGAAATGTTCCTACAATGAAATTACTCAAAATTTAATTTCCCCACAGACAGATTATAACATCTGTATAAAAACGCATCTGAAGTGGAAATAAGGAGAACAACATCTTTTAAGTGAGACAGTGTGAAAACTTTTATTTTTTGTGTACAAGTACAGCTGGTTTAAAAAGGAATAAAAATTTTACACTTTTTCCTAAACTTTACAAGTCACAGTTGTCACTTCAACCACATATTCTGCATCGACATTCAAGTTGATACAGTACAGTTTCCTTTAGGCAATTAAAACAATCTATATTTTTAAAAAAAATATCCAACCAAGTGGGTCACAAATTTATACTAAACACTCAGCAGTGAGAAGGGGAAAAACCCCTGCAATGTGCCTGTAGGACAAAAGCTGTAGGAAAGCAAAATTAACTGCACTTAGAAAAGAAACAAGTGACCAACAAGATCAGGGATTTAAAAAAAGGAATCTAAACCAAAAGACACAATTTAAAGACATGAATGAATGACTGTTGAGTAGAGTCAAAACCAGTGTACTTTAACTGTGCAAAGGCGATTAGAATTTCGTGCTGCTGTTTGAGACTGTCAAAAACCCTCGAACACTAAGACTCTAGAACTACCAATATCCCTGATATTCTAGAAACTACTTGTGTTTTAGCACAAGTTCCTACAAAACAAAGACTGACACAGTCAAGACTTTCAAAACCCAAACTCTCCAGTCATGTGAAAAGGAAAGTCATCATCTGAATCCTCATCAGCACCAAGAAGGGACATCATTATGAGAAGACTAAGGAGATCTTGACCATCATCATCTTCATCGTCTGACAGATACTGCAAGTGAGAGAAAAGAATGAAAGCAACAGCAATATTTAATCAACATCCCGAGTGACAAAGTTACATTATAAATTACAAATCATAAAACTTACCAAAAACGGCAGAGGATTTGACTTTTTAACATGCCGATAAAGGCACTCTGTTTTGAAGGGACAGTATCCATATCGGTCATAGAAGCAGCATCTTTTCTTACTGGAGCAGAAAATAAATAAAAATCATTAAAAGCTAAAAGGGTGAAGACTACCAGTGACATTTTTGTACAAAACTTAAGTTCTACATAAAAAAAAAATTAAACAAAATGACCAAGATAAAAGAAGAAAGCGCCAACACTACCTACAGAGTGGCCTGGTGCAAGAGTGTCTATCCTGAAACTGGAAAGTAACGGGTTCAAATCCATAGTTGTGTCTTAAAGAGTAAAAATGGAACTCAATGCGTCCCTGCTTGACACTCAGCATCAAGTGGTTGGATTAGGAGGTTAAACCACCAGATGGGTCCCAAGGACATCACAGCTGTTCCTGCAGGCACACCGCTCCCCGGAGGATGAGTCAAATGTGGAAAATAAATTTGTACGTAGGTGCGTGACAACTAACAGGTCTTTAACTTTAAAGATCCACATTTTATAAAAATCATGCTTTGCATTTTAAACACGCTCTTGTGACATTTTTCCTCATGATGGAAGACAAAAAAAATTAAGCTTAAAAGTGCATTTTAAAATATTTATTTATTCCAATTGTGGTGAATCAGAAGCAGGCATAAATGCTGCTGTGAAAAAGCTTGTAGCTGTGACGTAGAACCTTCAACTGCAAGCCACAAGCTCCCCGCTCCACTTTAAAAAGACTAGATCCACGTACGTCCGTTTTCCTTGTCTGAGCTGGCATCTGACTTAAAACTCTGTTGCTGCATAGCACCAATATTGCTCATCGCATTTGTTGCACCTCTAATGTTGGGTTGTGGGTGCGATTCTAAACTTGCAGCAGAAGCGTGAAACAGTTGGATGTTGGGAAGTAGGGGCGGACTTACTCCGCACCAACAGTTCTGCCCACAACTTTGAGGCAAATTTCTGATGAACTACAACATCTCTGCAGAAACTATATCCTACAAAACACATTTTTGATTTAGGCTTCAAAAAAAATTTTTTTTTTAAAATTACAACCCAAATGATTGTAGTAGGAATTCAAACCTAATGTAAATAACTACATACATGGGAAAAAAGGCAATGTAATGTTCTTTTCTTAATACTTTTACCAATAGCAATTTCTGACTTTTGTTGGTCAAAATCAAAAGCAAGTATTTTTGGGATCTGCCAAAAAAAAAAAAAACAAAAAAAAAAAAAAGACAAAAGAGAGATGAATTCCATACATTTTTATGGAGCAGTGGGTGAATGTGAAGTGAAAAAACTGCCTGCACCTCATCTGCGCCAACATGTAACCTCACCTGCACCTTTTCTTAAATGCAGAAATAACACTTTCCTTTGCTTGTCCTTCAACCCAGTATTTGTTTGGAACATAAAAAGCAGATTTTACTCTGCACTGTGGGCAAGCCCTGAAAAATAAGACAAAAGAGTTAAATACAGACAAACAGTTCAAACTTGTCTGCAAATTTAAACCTACCTTACAACATCTGACCCAAATCCTTTTGTTTTCCTCCAAGTCAAGATGCATTGCAAACAGAAGGAATGATTGCAGTTCGGCAAGATGCCAAAAATACGGTCTTTTGCATCCGTTCTGTCATACACCTTTTCCATACAGATGCCACAAGTCATATCTTTACTCTGCAAAATAGCCTCAATTTCCTCCACTTCACTTTTGTCACTGGAGGCGCCAGAAGCCTCAATGAGTGGCTTCTGGGACGATTCTTCTACCTGAATACAAAAAGGGTAAAATCAGAAGCAACTCTAAAAGGGACCACCGAGTGGACAACATGACTTGTGCAGTTATCCCAAAATATTTAACAGACCTTCATCCTGCCATGAGATGCACTCGTTTGTGAAACTTCTGAGCTTTGAACAAAAGCAGAGCCTGTTTCTGAAAATATATAAATGGATTTACAATTTAAAGATCTTAATGTTTATAAAAATGTGTGGGGGGAAAAAAAAAAAAAAAAAAAAAAAAAAAAAAAAATCACCTTGTGTCTGCTCCTCTGTAATATTTTCTGGCTGGTGGCGAACAGCCTGATGGTTTGAGAGACTAGACATTGACCTAGCTGTGCGGGATTCCTGCATGGAAGCTACGTTCTGTGGGAGAGCTGGTTCTGACCCACTTCGTTCTAATGAAGTGAGAGCAGCACTGAAGGAGGAGACGGCCGGCACTGAACTCCTTCTAGATGTTAAAGTTGGGTCCATGTTGGGCAAAAGAACATGGAGATACCTAAAAGTAGAATAACCTGAATAAGATTAGTAGTCCTTTTGTTTTGTTTTTTTCTTATTTAAAAAAACAAAAAAAAAAGATACTGCTTACCTGCATCGGGCACCATACCAGCAATTGCCTTTCTGAAAATATCTGCATATCTGGGATGGTGGCATAGCTGGCCATTCGTGACGGTAGATACATCTTGGCCCAAAGCGACACGTCCCGTTAAGGAAATGTCTAAAGGAATAAAAATTAGAAAACCAAAAATAAAAGTTAGCACACGCCTGAGTTTTTTTTTTTTCCTTCTTTTTTTATTTTTTTTGACAGAGTAAAGTGAGGATGAAAAGCTTAAATTAATCTGTTCACATTCACAGCTGGTGGCTGTTCAGTTCAACTCCAAGACAACTTATGGCCAATGATCAGCTCCATCAAAACAACATAGTGATGCAAAGTAATGCTTTTTCTGTTCAACCAACGGTCAGTCCTGATTGTAACGGAACTTAAACCACCGAATTTCTTGCCAAGGCTCCATGTGAGCCAGCACCAGACCGCCATTGCCCGTATTGTTACATTTAAAGGAAGGAATACCGCAATGCATGATGGTCCGTCTCAACCGACGTGAAAACATTCCAATGCATTTCTGGTTTGTTTATATTTAAGAAAGGATTTAAAAAAAAAAAAAAAAGTCAGCAAACAAGATTATTCGAAGTCCCAATATTAACAATAGCTTTCAAGCAATTTGTGTTATTTAGTTCCTGAACCAGCTCACCCAAAACTCGGTATAAATAAATGTGATATACACATAATATGAATTAAACCTTAAGTACGTGTTTACTTAACGATGTGGGAAAATACCTGTAAGTATAAAGCTAAAAACGGAGATTATCGCTTTAAATCGACTGTTTTTAATTGTTCTTTGCATGCTGCTAGCACTGCCATTTGGTACGCGATCTGCCGAATGAAACAAGCCAAATTATAACGCCAAAGTTCGCAAGCGTGCGTATTTTTGCATTTTTTTTCCTTTATCGTAACTCGTTAGCTTGCTTACCTACAAATGCTGCCATTTCGAGCGAACTCCATGCTCCCTGTTTTGAGCTAGCCGCCAAACTAAAGCTTCCTCCCAGTCCTTCCTAAATAACAGTCAGCTGGATTTTCTGGGCAATTAACGCAACGTCACAACACTTCCGTTTTAACGTAACAAGCGTGAGACCTTATTGGCTCAATCAGCTGTCAATCATACAAGGACGTTTTAAAGTCATACTCCAAATAAAAACAAGAAACTGGATTTTACGTAGAAAAGGGGATGTAATCTTTCTAATGAGGTTCATATGGAAGACGCAGCGGAAGTCACACAGCTTACATACCATAGAAAAACAACTTTTTCCACCAACGATTCATTATATTTTGTTGCAAATGCGTGAATCTATAAAC
Organism: Adrianichthys oophorus; assembly: GCA_036245035.1. Classification (NCBI taxonomy): domain Eukaryota; kingdom Metazoa; phylum Chordata; class Actinopteri; order Beloniformes; family Adrianichthyidae; genus Adrianichthys; species Adrianichthys oophorus. Next base: position 9,699,397 of record BSAI01000015.1, read on the forward strand.
CGTAGAAGTAGCTTACAGAGTTTTTGATGTAGTTTTACAACTTCCCTCACAAGCAATGCTCTTTACAATCTTTGATTCTCAATATGTATTTTGGAAATTGATCCAAGTTTTTCAGAAAAAAATAGGAATAAAGCGGCAAAAGGGTGACTTTTAAAAGATGACTTTTGAAAAACAATATTTTCTTTTAAAACAGGCCTTGTGCACAAAAAGTATATTTATAACATAAAAGTATATTCAAAAAATAATACTAAAACCCTTTCAAATCACAGGAAATCTATAAAAATGAATGTTTTTCTACAAATCAAACACACAAAAATAGACAAACAGCCTTGAGTTAAATCACAGTTATCAAGATTGTCAAGTTTCTCAGTAACAGTATTATGGCTCAGGATCACGGAAAATTTTTCAAATGTACCGAGTCCAGACGTCCCTTTGAGAAATTATTTTTTTGGCTTGCTTGTTGGTGTAAGATCTTTTGTATAGGTATTTAACATTAAATACACATGCTTCGAGAACAAATACAAATTAATATCGCTTTATCATATTATGATTACCAGTCCATGATTAATTAGTAACATAAACCTGATCAAGGACTATGTTTAAGATAAAACAAGTAATATCAAGCAAGCTGGTCGGTTTTTTTCAAGGTTCATTTGACAATAGTGTCAGTTTGAGTAAATATAACAAGTAAAACACAACTACATTGTTAAATAGGATTGAACAAAATCTAAATAATTTGTATCTTATATTTATTGACAAATGGAAAACGTATTGCACTGACATTTGCACCCAGAGAGCTCTACAATGCTGGAGCCAGCCCAGTTTGTGTTCTTAAAACTAAATGGCGGTGGTCAATGATGATTGAGACGATGACGTAAACAAATAAATCTGTGCATCTTCAGCTCCATGAAGTCTTGAAACAACTACAATCACTTGTGCAAGAAATAAACTGACATCTGTGTTTCATTGGAACTACTTTAAGCCATAGGTAAATGAACTTGAAATGTTTTCCATTTGCAGCAGAACATAGAGCTGAGAAGATATTCTCTCTACAAAGCTGTTCTGGGGCCAGCTTTGCTATGTGGATGAAACAAGAGAAGCTTCAGCAAAAAAACATATCACTCTTCCTGTTGAGTGACCATTGTGGGAAACTAAGGCTTGCTGGAAATGATTCCAGATGCTCCTCACACACACACACACGCACACACACACAAATACATGCTCCCATTGCTTTTCTGAAGGTATCACAGAGGTTGTGATTGTTAGCCCTGCCAGGATAATTTACCTCTTCTGTGTGTTAAAAACCATGCCCATACGTGGAACAGTGCTTAACCCAGATGCAGTGTAGAATTATACCTTTAGATTCAGTCTGTAACAGTATTGCTGAAATTAGTTTGTGCTGGAGATATTTAATACATGTCTTTGTAGATCTCCTGTAGTAGAGGGTGGAGCGAGGTCTCCGATTCAGTTTTTTTAATCTTTTGGACAAGCTGAGCGTTTTCTGTAACCAACTGTCGGAGGTCAGCCATCTTCTGAAGAAGCTTGGGAAAGAGGTAGAGAGAGTCAGAATGGTTTGCTTGGAGGTGGAGGTCCAGGGCCTGGAGAATGTTGTCCTGACTCTGTTCCACCTGCTTCACATTCATTAGCCCGGGACGATCTGTGTAAAACACCAAAACAATAGTTGAGACTAAGCAATTAAAGATGGTCTTAATCCAAAAGCAAGACAACACAAAATCAACACTTTTTCTCATAATAAATACTAAGTTAGACAGGTGGAATGAAGCATAAAAAAATCAGTAATTATAAGTATGTGTTACTCCATTGAATGAGATGTTATTTCCAATAAAGGGCATGAAAAATGAGACTAAATGAATAGCAGCAATGAAATTCTGAAATGCTAATTTTCTTGTGCTCAGTGGCCGAGTAATTACTAGCAGCAATGTCATCAAATCTCAAAAAGGTTAAAATACTATCAGACAGATAATGTGCTCGTTCTCATTTGATGGTAAATGTATTGGTTTGATCATTTTTCTATTTATCATGATCAAATAAAGCAGTTTTGTAGAACAGAAAATATTTAACTAAACCATTCATAATCAACTCTTATGCTGTGTTTAAGGACATTAAAACAGGATTTTTGTTTGTTGTTAAAAGAGATGGAACAAATAGTTTTCTTCATTAAAAACAAAACAAAAAATTACATTTGTAATTAAAAGAACAACACAATTCTATGGTACTTTATAATTTCATTTTGAAAGCAGACCCTCCCTACATAATGAATAAAGATAAAGTGTGTCAGCTATCAAACATATGTCTTAAAAAAGTAAATAAATAATGTACCTGTTATTTACAATTTTGAGAATTCCTTGCAGTTTATGACATGAACAGAATTTGTGAGTGCCAAAAGACTACCAAACATTTGTGCCTGAAGTGAAAATATTCTAGAACAATGTCTCAGGGTATATAAACACTGAGTATGAGAAGTCAAATACCGGTAATAAACTCTTTATGGACACTTGATTGTTCATTTTGAATGTTGAATTTGAAAAGCCAGCAGCTCAGACTGAGGTCTGAGAAAATACCTGAGCTCAAATTCACAACAATAATCGCACATAAAGGAATGACATTTTAAAGGAAAAAAAACAGAGTATGCACTGGAAATCCTTAATAAATCACTTTTTCTCTACATTTTAAAGGAAAAAAGTTCCATAGGATAGTAACAAGAGCTTCAGTGCTTGCTCTAAGTACAGAGCATGACATTTTAAAAACCAGTTCAGATTATAAGATTAACTTGTAAACTTGACTCTGCATTGTAGGAGAGCGTGCTCTGAAAACTGCAAACCCTGCTGACCTCCCATTCATCTAATATTATTTGTTTGCTACAAAAAAGGGAGCAAGAGAATCCTGACACAACAATAACATATGTAAACCTAAGAGGCTGTTTGAGGAAGTCAGATGGAAAAGTAATCATTAGCAATCAGGCTTCTTGTTGGTTCTGGAAACAGCAACTGTCTTTTTGTCCAATCACAAAACGCAGGACTAAGCTGAGCCAGCATAGCTGGGAAGAGTCAAACATTCAGCTTTGTCTAAAACTTGTAAAACTGCCAACAACAAGAACTTGTTTGTAGTGAACCACCAAACTAGAGATCAACAACAAACTGAGAAAACAAGTTGATCCTATTAACTGCTGTTTTCAACTTGTTCAAAAAGTAGAAAAAATAACTTTTAATTAATTTAAACTTACTTAAAAGTACTTTAAAATGCATGTCAGGGGTCAAACCCAAACAAATTAAATTTAAGATAGCATCGAAGATCAGATAAACTATAAGATAGAAACACTAAAACCCCAGCAGAAGTGTTATGAAATGCAACGCAACCAAAGACTTTGATATACAAACCCATCCCTCTCACCTCCACAGAGAATGATGGCAGCAACAAACAAGGCCAGGTCACTGTCATCCAACTCCAGAGCATTGAACTTGACAGCAAACTCAAACTTGGGCTCCATGATTTCACTGAAGGGCTTCCTTAAGCTACGTAGGAACTCTCTTGTGACAAAGCCTTTACCATTGGCTACCAGAAGTCCATCTTTGTTCATGAGAGATGGAAGCATGGCAAAAATAGCCTCATGAACACCGTATTTGAGCAGAGTCACCTGCAGAGAGAAGAGGATGGTATCAGCTTTTGCTTTTGTTGCTCAACCCTGGTCCACAAGAATCCCAGCCCAGCAAGTTCTATGTGTTTCATAACTCCAGGACAGGACTTAGTTGACCGACATTTGAAAAAAAAAAAAAAGGCTCAAGTTGGTGATCTAAAACTAATGTGTTGGAGCAAAGAAACATTTAAAAAACAAGAAAACCTAGAAGAGGGATCTAGTAAAACATTTTTCACTCAACAAATCATCTTACCTGGTCATTAAGATAGAGGTCCACAAACCCTGGAATGCACTTGGCAAACTCAGTGAGCTCCCGCACCGTTTCCACCGTGGTGCACTGACACCGGTAGAAGACATGAACTCCAATCTCCTTGGTCAGCGGTGCACCTGGAACTAACTGACTCCATACTAAACCGCTTTCTGCTTTCCAGAGAGTTTCCACATCGTAGATCACAAATGGCTGATGGGAGAGAAACAAAGAGACAGAAAAATAAACATATGTGGCGTCTTTTCAAAGAGCCAGAAACAAGACTACAACTTCATTTAGTTTTTTTTCTAAATTATCCACCAGAGATTTCTCAAATACTTTTGCACCTCTGTAAAATATATTGTGCATTACTTAAACTTTTTATTCTTATTCTTTACATTTTTTGTTTGTTTAGAATTAAATCTGAATAATTTGAATGTATAACTTTAATATCTTACTTTGAGACTTTGTATCTTGCATCTATAAAGTCTGTAATTTCTTCCCTCCTTGTTCACATACATCTTAAATTACAGAACTTGTTTTGAGATTTGTATACATTTTCAGAAGAAAGATATGAATTTATTTAAAACAGAGCTAAATATTTTTGACTTTCATTAAAACATTCTTCTAAAACTATAGAAAAACTAAAGGATAAATCCAGATATTGCAGGTATAAAGTAATCAACATGTTCTGACATTATATACCCCTCGACTTTCCTATATAATGTTCAGTCATGCAGTAATTAAATAAAGAAACATTTAGAAAAAAAATAAAGGATAACGTCAGAGGAATATTTTGCCACTACTGAATTGCATGTGTTATATACACAGGGTCAGATTACATCCAAGGCTGGATCACATACAGAGGTGCTGCTGGTTTTGCCCGTCAGGATGCTGCGAGCCTTCTTCTTGGTCATGCTGAGATTCTTTAGGTAGGCTGTGTTGACTTGTTTGGCCAAGGTCTTCAGGTCTGAGCCACCTGGTTTGCTGAGATTCATTTCCTCTGCAAGCAGGCCTGCCACCAGCTTCTTCCTCTCTGCCTCAGGCATACGGCCATATCGGATTGCTGTAAAAACGCAAAAAAAAGGTGTATTAGATTCGATTTTTTTTTAATTAGGCTGTCTTATTTTAATTTCAGAAAAGATACTTTAAAACAACCAGTTTTAGACTGCATGCTCTGCTCTTTTTGTTTTTTTTTTTAATTTAAAGAGTTTTTAATATTCTTATATTTGTAGTCATAGCATCTACCCCATGTCCAAGCAGATATCTAATTAATGGTTTTTAGTGTCAGTCTTTGCACATTTCTCTCCATGGTTCAGCCCTGAAGTTCCACTCTGACATGTTGGTCCCACATGAACCAGCAAGAATTCTAAGAGGCGAAGGGCCAGTACTTCTGACTTCTAACAACAGAACTTTTCCAGAGACAGGACTAAACATGGTGAAGCAGGGTTTCAATCTGGAGCGGTCTTCTTGGTGATGTTAGATCAAGGATGGGCAAACTACGTTCTGGGGCCCATATCCAAACATTTAATCTGGCCTGCAAAACTGGAATAAATTATTCTGATAGCCCTTATTAATGTAATTCTGGTGAGTCCCTATAGATGGTGCACTACAAATACTTTGACCTTTGTTTAGCTGCAGAAAGTTATTTCTACATTCATGAGGTGTGGGAGGATTTGTTGTTTTTCTGACATTCATGCATGTTTTCCAAGTCGGACAGTGATTTTTCTGATCATTTCAACTCCACCTGAACACAGCATTTCACCAAGTTTGCGTTTTTTCCCTGAGGAACATCAACCCATTGGTGCTATTGGCACCAAAATGAGAAAAAAGCCAATGTTTTTAAATTAAAGCTCCATAATCTTCTGTTTTAAATGTGATACTTAAACAAAATTCATGATTTTACTGTTTGAACTAGGATTGTTATGCTTTAAATCTGTCTTTTTTCCTGTCTAGCACTTTAAATTATCGAGTTTTTGCAAAATAAACCTGTCTTACTCTATTAAAACATCCCAAAGGAAAGAGTTGAAAATGACCCACAATCAGAAATAGACTTTGCTTTTGTAATAATAACCAATAACTTCAAAAGTTGTTAAAGAGTTTCAAACAAAAAATGTCAATGTTCCCTCGCTATATCATGGTTCATCTTTTGCGGTTATACTGATTTTTTTTAGTGCAATCCCCCCCCAGCACACCTTGTTCTGCATCCTGATTGGTGGTAGACCATTGTCATCAAATCTCCTCTGCACTGTGTCTCCTGTACAGAATGTCTTCTGTTTGCCACATTTACATAAATCTTCGATTGAGAGAAGATCTTTGTTTTATAATACTGGACTTATTTTTCTTTGAAGGTTTGAACTTTGATAAAAGTTTTTTAACTGTGTAGTGAGGGATTTTACATCCTTAAAACATCTATAATTATTACAAAACTTCACAGATTTCATCTATCACGGGTTATTTTCAGAAGATAACTCCAACAATAAACAAGGGAACACTGTATTATCATTTTTTTATAATTGGGGAAATGGTTAATCTCACCATCGTGGGACATTCCTAAAGACAGGCACTTTTGGAAGCGACAATATTGGCACTTGTTGCGATTCTTCTTCTGAATCTTGCAGGAACGCTCACAGCGATCATATTCCAGTTTCATTCGTACGGTCCGCCGGAAAAAGCCCTGTTTTCCAAACAACACAAGCTACTTTAACAGCTTGTATTAGATAAACTTTTGGGACTTTTTGCCTTCTTTAGCTGAGATGCTCTGCAGTGAAACATAATGCATCCTACCTTACAACCTTCACAGGCGTGGACGCCGTAGTGGAAGCCGGAGGCTTTGTCCCCGCAGACCTTACACTCCACACTGATGCCAGAGCCTGCATTATCTTCTCTGCCAAGACGCAGCTGTTCTGACAGCGAGGGTGATGAGGTTTGGGACAAGTCTACATGGGAAAATAATTACATACATGCCAGCAGAGATGCTTTTGGAGTTTAAAAAGCTGAGATTGTATTTCCATTCACCAAGTCAGTTTCTTTACCTGTGTAGCTAGAAGATGCATTGTTGTTTTGCTTGTGATGATTCTCCTGATCTTGGCATTCACCCTGTCTTTTCTTCTGGTCCTTTTTTGGGCTTTTAGAAGAAGGTGCTTCCTCCTTCCCCTCCTCGTCATCACTTTCCCTGGTTTTTAACTCCTGCATGTCTGTCAGCTCACATAAACTTGTCTCCCCACAGCTGTCAGAGCCTGCCGACTCTCCCTCTTGGTGTTTCCACCGAACATCGGCCATATCCTGGGGGGACGTGGGCTTGAAATAGCCATTTACTCCGTCAAGCTGCTCAGCTGCAGAATGCTGAAACCCGTCCATGGTTCCTATTGAAGCTGACTCAGCGACTCATCTCCTGTCATGTAGCCATCATAGCGTCACCTTCTGAAAAAAAAAAAATGTTTGAATTCTAAAAATACTGCAACATGAAAAAAAACATTTGTTGGTATTTTGGTAAAAAATAAAAGTAGCATGAATTTTTAAGTGCCCTCAAAAGGATCTGTATATTAATTTTCTCTGAACAAACTAGCGTGGGTGGTTAACGGTTTGACTCCAGCCTAGCAAAACATGCAGCATAGTCAAAACAATTCAATGAAAGTCCATCATTCATACAAGCAGCATGTTTGTGTATGCAGGAAGTTTTCTGGTGAAAACTTATTGGGTAATTTATTTCTGGATTAGCTTGGTAATGACTGAAAAGAGACTATTGAATAATCTTTCTGCGCCTCTGAGTCGGTCAATAGCAGCTACTTTGTTGGAACACCCAATGAACGTTCTGGATAATAATAAGCTTACAACATGATACACGTGGACGGCATTCATGTCTGGATAACCAGGATATGTGGAGCAGCTGGAGGAGACAAAACGCCCCACTCTATCAACAATCTGAAAGGCCTCATTTTGAGAAAATACTAACTTATAACACCTTCATAATAAAGTATGCAAAAAAAAAATCTCAACAAAAAAATCACAACCATTTTGATTTTTTATTCTCACAACTGCCTCTTGATTCTTTCATTTTATTTGCAAATTAAAATAATTTCAATCCAAGTTATAAAGCAAAGACTTGCAAACAACAAGACCAGAATTGCTCCAACATAGAGCCGATTTCTCTGAAAAAAGGTGTTTTCTTTTTAGTTGTTTTCTGTTTGTTTGTTTGTTTGTTTAAAAAAAATAGATGGAAAAATTGGTGTAAAATGTTTGCATCAGATTCATGGTCCTTGTTTTGAGGGAAAAGGGTGTGTGAACTGTATACACACAGCAACACTGATTGCTAGTAATTGAAGCAGTCATATTTTTACCACTAGGCCCCCTAGTGAACAAATCTGGTACTGCATGTAAATATCTTGCCCAAACACCAAATGCTTACTAAGATTGAACTTTCAACGCGAGTGGCCCCACTCCATAGTGTCTAAAGGTGGTAAGCAATGCAGACAGCTTCTCCCCCAAATATTTTAAACAGTTAAACCCTGTTCTGGCAGTTGAAACAAGTCGAGCTATCAACCTGTCACGCTGGTTCTCGGAAATGTCTGCTAATTTACTGAGGATTGTGAAGCACTTATGACTGAAACTGGATACAAGCGCTCGGAAAAACGGGAAAAAAAACCCGACCAAGTCACAGAAAAAGCTGCTGTTAGACGCTTTTATGCTTCAAACGGTGAGAACGTAGCTGTGCCAGACAATCATAACTCGTCGAAGAGCGTCGGATCAGTCAGCTAACTCAGCTAGTTGGCTACTAACCTTGATGTTGACTGAGTACTATTAGCTTTAGCGTAGCTAACCAACATTCCCGTGTGTTTAAGTAGCTGGGTACACAGTTAGCTTACCTGCCCTGCCGCGAGCTCACACATAATTTACGTTACGATGAGGACATAAAACAAAGCGGTGGCACACACAAAAAAAGAGTCCAGTCCGGGTTTATTCTGCTGCTGACAAACTAAAAAACCAGCGGGGGAGGCGAGAAACGAGGGCTAACGTCAGACTGCTAAGTCACCGAAACTTTAACATTTAGGCCTTCCAGCGGGCTTTTAAACAACCCGTTTTTGGTGGTGAGTAAACCAATGCCGGGTTGTTTTTATGTCACACACGAACAAAGCTAACTTTAGCCGAACTCCCTGTCTCTGCCACAGGCACTGGCTTAGCTTTTACTTTGGTTTCCTTTGATTTGCTTCACTGACTGACTGACTCCCTCCTCCTCCTCATCTTGCTCCTCCTCATCCTCCGCCTCCTTCTTCCTTGTCACATGTCAGGACATAGAGGTTCACACAGAAAAACAGCCCCGAACACCGACAGGATCCACATAGTGGAGAGACTTTAAAAAAAATGAATCAAACATTCAAGTCTTCTGAACACAAATACATCAATAAAGAGTTTTGCTAAATGTGAAATTATTTAAAGAGGTTAAATATTCAGTTGGGTCTAAAGTTTGTTTATTATACAGGTAATGTATTTTACTCATATTTGAAAACATTAAAAACATTCCTCAGAGAGTTTGGTCCATTTTGACTCCTTGCCAATGACTATGGAGATCTTTAGCCATGTGGTTTTGTTTACAAGCTTTGATTCAAAACAAATGAAGTGGACTCGGACTGGGCCAACAGACTTTTTCCAGTCTGAATACACCCTGAGATGATTGGAGCTTTATGACATGGCGCATTATCCTGCTGGAAGTAGCCATGAGAAGATAGATACATTGTGGTCATACTTACAGACCAAACCTTGGCGTCATTTATACAATTAAAAGAGAAATTTGAGAATCTTTTAAGTTCTGATTTTTTCACTATCTTCAAGTACGTAATTTATTTGTTTCACAAGTACCAATATTCTCAGCTACCACAGAGACAGAAATAACAGACAAGATGATGTCACTAAATCCATCCGAGAAGGGCCTTATTTCTAAATTGTACAATATTAGGCTGGACCTTAAACATCCTTCAGTGGATACATTTAAGATTGTTTGGGAAGAAGATATAATCCTAACTATATCAGATGATACTTGGGTGTCTGCTCTTCAACTGGTTAATTCAGCTTCATTTTGTGCTCGACACCAGCTAATCCAATTGAAGGTAGTACGCCGGGTCCACATTTCTAGGGTTAAGCTGGCTTCTATGTATCCCACAGCTAGCCTACTGTGGATTAGATGTAATATTACAGAGACCTCTCTTTATCATATGTACTTTTCATGCCCTCATTTGAATGACACAATGTCTCAGGTGTTTAACACCAAACTGAAACCAAATCCTTCAACACCCTATATTGGGGTCATTGAGGACAGAGTTTTTTCTGTACTGCCAAAAAATACGGTATAGCCTTTGCCTCCCTCCTGGGACGACGGGTTGTCCTGCTCAAATGGAAAGATATCTGTCCTCCCTCTCATTCACAGTGGTTGCAGGATCTCACGTCTTGCTTAAAGTTGGAGAAAATCAGGTATTCACTCAAAAAGTTTCCTGACAAATTTGAAGATCCATGGGGTCCCTCGGGCCCGGCCCTGGGCTGCAATGCAATTTTTCTTTACTTTTTTTCTGACTTTGTTAACTTCAGCCTTACAATGTTTAAACACTCGTTTTATAAATTTGACTTTCAGACTTTTGGAACCTTGTGAGTCATCAGGATTATGTTTTGTTCTATATGCATGTAAAATGTGATAAAATGCCTTGAGCTAAAAAAAAACCAAACAGTTGGTCAGGTGTGCCTATATATAATAGTGACCAGTGAGTGTGTATATATGTTTATACATTCAGTCATTGCTTTTTGTCTCCTTTAGTTTGTTTGAAGTAAACCAATTCAAACTCCATTTAATCAGACCTTTCATAAACAGTATTAAATCTTGTTTTGCAGTGATAGCAGGCTGTTACTTTAAAGGTTTTGCAGCATTAAAAAAAAAGCGTTTTCATAATCTTTACAGTTACTCAAACTGTCACAGCCAGTTCTCCGGCATTTTCAGACATGTTGCACCAAATGTTCAGCTCAAGACTGTGGACATCTGTTAGTAACTGTTTGCAGACTGTTGAGGGTGAAAAGACATCTTTTTAGATTAGCAAGACTCTTGCGGTGTGTTAAACTTTGAAGAGTGTTTGAAGCTTCTACGTTTGCATGTAACAAATGAAATGTGAACTTTTGCTTTTAGTGTGAGGGAGATTTTCTGACTTTTTCTTCCACAGCACTCTGGTATGTCTCAGAACACTTTGTTCCAGGAATTTCAGCCAGGCCAAGATGCAGGGGGAAAAAATAGATTTCTAAGAGATTTCTTTTTTAATTAATGCTGGTTTAGTGAGTTTGCTGAGAGTACACTGCATCAATAGGACCTCTTTATGTTAAACCCCTGCCAACAACAACAAAAAAGTTAAACAGAAACCCTCTTTGTATGATTCCGGTAATCTCTTTAAGATTTTAGCTAGTTTTTTTGTATCAACATAAACCATTATAGTGTTAGTTTTTAATCAATCAGAGCTTAACTACTATCTTAATTTCGTTTTCATTAACAAGTATCTGCCTAAAGTCAGCTTGCATGATCACAGTGAAATACAGTACAGGAACTGCATTAAACACAACATTCCCACTGAAAAAAAGTAAATGAGAATAAAAACTTCAATGTGGTAGTTTTTGTGTCACTCTTAAAAATGAAGAACGATTCACCAAGTCTAAATTTTGAGATAATAATTTTCATATATAATCCCCTTGATGCCTGAGTTTATTTATGGCAATGAAAAAAAAAATGTATGATTTTGTTTTCAAGTACCGGTAGATGCTTTTTGGTAAATTTTGGAGTGCAAGTGGTTTGATTTGCATCAGTGGGCATCCAAGGGTTAAGCTGTAATTTTAAGATTTTTTAGTAATAATTTTGATTTACCAGATTTTTTTTTTGAGCGTAGTGAAAACAGGCTTCTTTTCTTCAAACATGGACTTATTCACAGATCCTAAAATAAGTTCAAGCAGCATATAATTTGCGCAGCTTGTCAAGTGATGTCTCTGTTTGCTTCGGTTTTATTTGGTTGAAATGAGTCAGCACTGACTCTCACAAATGTACTCAAACTAAAACTTATGTGCATGTTACAGATTGACCCATGTGACAGGAAACATCTTCAACTGTGACCTCAACTGATTTTTATTTGATCAGTTTTATAGTACATTAGAAAAATACTTTTGCTCATTGTGTCTTAATATTTCAGTAAAATGTTAAATTTCACGCAGCACATAATTTCACTCAGTCATGGCATTTAAGTACAGTTAAAGCATCAATTCAATTATTATTTACAATAAAGTCATGTGACACACTGACAGGAAGTTATCTCCCCTCTATCTTTCTCTTTCCTGTTTGTCAGGAGTAAAACAGTCTAATACTGAGTTAACGCTCATCACAAAATCTACAACCACAGCCCAAAATACTATATGCAAAAGAATCCAGGCATGATTATTTTCCCACCTGAAACAAAATACTGTTCCTTTATCCACAGAAGTATTTACTTTTGTTAAAAAAAAAACAGCCACACGGCAAATAATCAAAGTATTAATTTTGCAGGGAAAACTGCATATGGTCAATAAAATTATGTTTTTAATGTGAAGCGGTCAGTAAATTCAACAAGAAAAGGTGGAGCTGTAATTTTAGCTTCAAGTAGACATCCCGCTGCTTTCAAAACAGTCACATGTTAAGACAACTGTCTCTTGGTCTTCCTGTTGAAAAAAACCTCATCCGGGGCAAAGCGAGCAGCCTCTCTGAGTCATCTTTTAGGGGATGTTCATGTCTCCGTTCGAGGCATGCGAATGTCGTTTCTCTAAATCCTTCCCAGCTCTTTTCTCAACATTTTCTTTGCTCTCCTCATCCTGATCCTCTGAGCTTGTTCTTATAAGGCGAAGCCCGGGATCTCTCTGCGTTGGAATCTGAAAGCTCGAGAAAGATGATCCTAGAGATGGTCGTTTTTCTAGAAAAGGAACCAAAAAAAAAGATGATACAAAATGATTTAGGAAGTGAAACATGACATTTTATTTTCATGTCATTTAAGAATGGCTTGAATATTCACATTTTCTAAGATGAAAAAGCATCTTCATTTAACCAAATGCAAAAAGTAAACTAGTTTATGCAAATCGCATTCCATCTTCTCGCCTGACTGTCTCATTCTGTCGTATGCATTAGGCTCTTACCACCAGGCCCGATTGGTCGCATCAGTCTGTTCATCTGGACATTCCAGTGTTTGACATTGGTACTTGCCTGCCGAAGCTTCCTTTGGGCGGCCTGGAAGAGAAAGAAGAGCCTGGATTAAATGTATTCTTTGTAAAAAAAAAATAAAAAAAAAATGAATGGATGCATCTTTTATGATAAAAGCATTACTGGCTATCTCTCTTTTTTTTTTTTTTAAATCCTCCTAAATGTTCTTTACCAGTTTTCAACTTTAGGATCCAAAGAAGAAAAAAGGTTTGAATAGAAAAATTACTGTCAAAGACCTACTCCAATAACATTTTTTGATGTTTTTAACATGTTTTTATAGCATCTCTCTCATGAAGCAGGACAAATAAACAGAATTAACATTATATATATTATATTTTAATCATTTTATCTTATCTTTTTACTCATTTGGTATTTTTTATTCACTTTTACTGATTTATATGTGTCTATTAAGGTTATATCACCTGGTTCTTTATATCTGTTTTAACATTCATTCATTCATTCATTCATTCATTCATTCATTCATTCATTCATTCATTCATT